>CM053325.1:57517249-57831193 GCA_028583605.1 Dastarcus helophoroides | reverse complement strand
TAAGATTATGCATAGGACAACAGAATTGACATAATCAAGCATCTTACTAACTTAATCGATTAGCAAAAGAAGGAACTTTCCCCAAAAGAACATTTCATTTTATTATTCTACCGTGATTCGTAATGAGCGGGCTTTTTGACCTAAGAAAGTTCAGAATCTACATACACAGACACTAAAAATTGTATTTTCCTTATAAGGATGAGCCGGTCGCAGAAAAAGCTATAAAATAAATAGTATACCTCTGAAGATGATAGCTTGGCTATCGAAACGCGTTAGAGCAACCTTTGTTGTGTTTTTTAATCCTTCTTGATTTCAGGGGACAAGGTTTGTATTTCAACATAGAAGTAAAATAATAAACTTTAACTAACCGACTGGATTTTTATAAATGACAAGTGTCACTTCTGCTGGCGATTTCAGTTCAAATAACATTTAGGCCTAGCGCTGACATGCAATTTTCAGTTGCGCAACTGTTTGGTTTCAAGAGTGACTGCTATGGGTTTATATGGTGGCGCGCTCACATGCAACTAACAGTTGCTGCAACTAAACAGTTTGTGTTTTGTCACAAACCAAACGATTGCAAAACTACCTGCAACTGTTTTGTATCACATTGAGTTAAATGCACTGGCGCTGACTTGCAACTGAAACCAGGCAATTTGTAGCATATGACCATCGTAGATGACAAAGGGTGTAATTTAATTTTTAGTGTAGATTTTTAAACTTGTAACATTATTAACTTATATTAGGGTCTAATGCAATTTCTTTGTGTAAAACTATTAAACTTGTTACATCAATTGGTTCCGGTAATAATTCTGAAGTACTCTTGTTATGTATAAGCTTTATAACCCTTGATTTTTGTTCCATTGCCACAATTCTCGTAATTCGAGGCGAGGGTAACTTTGAGTACAAGAAAGAGAGTTGGGTTGTAAAAATTCTACAGTTAGGTGACAAGACATAATGAACCATATCGCGCCTTTTCCCTTTCAGTGCCTAAAAGTCACTAATTACCAATATTGGTGTTTTCTTTTTCTGTATCTTTGCAGGAGAAAAAAGGAACTTCAATATTTCTTAAATTATTTTTATACATATTTAATTTATAAGCTCTCAATCACATAAAATGAAGTGCTACACAATCGCTGTGTCGCGCCACATTAGTGGACAATTAATTTTTTAGTTACCCTATTAATTAGAAATTTTCCCAACTAAAAAAGATTTCTTTGACTAAACTTCAATTATAAAATATACAACTTGAACTTTTGTACTCAAGTTGTTAATCAATATTCATCCTATTACAGTTCAAAAAATATTTTAGACCACATCACGAAAATAAACAATTAAAATCATTATTTTCTGAATGACTAAGCAAGCAAATCTTCGTGCAATTTATGAAATTGTCTTTTTGTTAAATGCTGGTTTTTAAGGTGATGTATCCAATATCGCTTCCTAGGCTTTCTTTTTTTCTTCTACTTAACTCGAAAGTACATACAGTAGCTAATTCGAAGACGTCCATATTGAAACTAAAAAGTTTCAGTTGCATGTGGGCTCGCCTGCCTGTGACCAAACTGTTTGGTTGCGTAAGTGAGCGCGGTTCACTAGAAAACGAACCAAACAGTTGCGCAACTGAAAATTGCATGTCAGCGCTAGGCCTTAGTTTACTTTCCACTATCTCTTGAAAAAAGCAATGAACCCCCAAAGAGAGGGTTTTAAAGACAATAGAACAAACCATTTTAGATCTGCTTAACGTCACACTTGTTTCTTTAGGACTGAAAAACCGAACTCGAAGCGGCCATGTGCCAGACAGCCTATTTGGTATCTTAAATTCTTTCAGCATGTCGAGCCTCGTCTATTCCATCGGCACTTTGTTATATAGTTCACTGCATCCTTTATTAACATCTATTACACTTTAACATCATTTGATGTTTGGCACTTGAAAAGAGACCACACAGTTATGATGGAATTTACAATTTTATAACCCTTGAATGAAACTTCCGTTGTTTATTCACCTGCCTCGTGTAAAATTATTCAATGGATAGAAACGACCGGCCGACCATGCGAAAGAGTGGCGTATTTGTTTTCAGAAGTCCGCTGAAGAATTTAGAACCTAACCTCTGTTTATTTGAAAATGGATCTGCTTTAATGGTAAACAGTTATAAACTTGAGAATTCGCTTAAATTTAGGAAATGTTTGGTTTTAAAATAACCCGCGTGTTTAGCAGTTCGAAAAAATGTGGAAATCTGTTAGCAACACGAGGACAATCAAATGAACTCCTTAAACACATTAACCATTAATTATGGACAAGGGGTATCCAGACCCCTTGGGTTCTGTGATAGATCTCGTGGCCCCAGTAGATTCGAATTTAGTCACCGAAAGGCTGGTATAGAAAGAAGTTGTGTATTCGGTGTGTTTTAGATAAGCCAAAACTCTGGTGGGATGTTGTGTGTTCGACTTTTTTCAAAAGTCGACACTATAATTTTTTTTTGAAAATTTCGCGGAAATTGTTTCCTCCACATTTTTAATTTTCTGAGAAATGTCAAATTTAAAATAATTCCGAGGAAAATATTTTTAAATTGTATATACACTACATAAAACTATAAAGAAATTTATGTAAAAAATCCAAAAATTTCAGTTTTCATCACAAAATATTGACCTAGAAGTGCCGAGGTATCTTGTCCGAACATTTGTGTCAGTATTCGAGTTGTGTATGCTAAACTGACGAGATCTAATAAGATCGAAACCGGTCTTTGGTTTCTCTATTAGTGACTAATCCAGATCATTTTAAAAACATTACTCGCAAGTTTCACGTCATTCTGTTAATCATGTTTAGTTTTAAATCGATTTAGCTGAAGTATATCAGGCGAAAGTAAACGTGATATTAAAATTTTTTGCTAACCGGTTTGAAATACCTTTTATGGTATTCCAACTTAATTGCCATTAATGTTAAATGCAAGTCCATATTTGCTTCCAGTGGTCGTATTTATTATCACATTCAACTTAAAAGGCATTTTCCCGAAACCACTTAAATCCAAACATATTTCTGTATTTTAAATCATTTACCTGTCGAAAAATACTACGAATATTACGCAATAACGAGCCAATATCCGGTTCTACATAGCAGCCAGTAACTGCTAAGGTACGCAATATGATTCATATCACAATGTAACTATAATTTTTATGAATTTAAAATCAGAATAATCGATTCCTGAAATCTAAAACCAACGGATTGAAAGTTTACAATTCCAGGACAAAATTAGGATTAGCTTAACTTCAATTCAGCAAAATAAAAAATTAACGTTATTACACTGAGCCTTTATCGCTTCCAAAAGATGATTTCTTAGTTGAAAACTTGTCGACACTTCGGCGCAACTACCATGATTGGAAGTAACCCGAGGTTCATCTGAATCACAGAGGCAAGTTTGGGCCTTTTTGGAAGCTCTCTGTTTTGTCACTTGCAAGAAACGATTTCTTGATGGACCCAGGTTGTCACTTGTAATGGATGGTCTCCGAGCAGAATCTGGAACATTATTAACTCTCGAGGAACTAGGAAGTTTTGAAGAAACTTGGTCATCTCCATTACAGACTGCATCCACGCTTGAGGTACCTTTGCTCGATGTACCGATTTTGCCAGATTCCTTGGAAACTTTCCTCGAGCCTTCACTTCACTTCACTTGGTGGGAGGTACTCTTGTGTATCTATGTGGCCTTTAGATGAATCGACTTCTCACTGAGTGATGTTTTTGCTTGCAGAATCTCCAGTTCCAATAGAACTTTCGGGCTTAACAGAAGGTGGGATCACTTCAGGACATAGTCGAATCAGAAGCAATTGTGTGCTTCCTCGATCCTGTTTTGTCGCTCTCAAAGGTTTTTTCGTAGAAGTACCTGTCTTATCACTTGCAACAGAGGCTTTCCTTGAAACTGTTTTATCACTTGCAAGGGAAGGTTTTTCCGGAAGAACTTGTCTTATTACTATCGATAGAAGCTTTCTTTGGAGACGCACTTTAAACTTCTGAGGAACTACCGGGCTTGGAACCAACATCAGTAGAACTTTCCTCAGACGTAACACTCCGTTTAAATGAGAGATCAGTTCTGCCGCTAGTGATAGAATCAGCCGCTAAACTTCCAAGTTTTACAGAAATTCAAAAATATTTTACTAAAAGATCTTCGCTTGCGAGTGACAAAGCAGATAAGTCAAGTAAACACAGCATCCATTCAGACGGATCTGGTCCCTGCTCTTCGGAGGTTACACCTAAGCCTCCAAGTTCTTCAGCAGTGGAACAATCTTCTAGCAAGAAGACTTCTGTTGCGAGCGAAAAAGCTGTCTCTAGCCGAAAGTCATCCCTTGCAACTAATAAGAATGGTGGATCCTGTAAACCTTGAATACAGGAGCCAGTAGCTCCTGTATTCCTGAAGGTTCAACTAAAGCTGCTCTAAACAAATAGAAGAACCTTACAAGAAAACGCATCCTATCGCTAGTGACAGAACTATCTATCTGTGTTTACTTGACTTATGTGCCTTGCCACTCGCAAGCGAAGATCTTTAGTAAAAGGTTTTTGAATTTCTGTAGAACTTGAAGGTTTAGAGGTTGATTCTATCGCTAGTGACAGAGCTGATCTCTCATTTAATCGGAGTGTTACGTCTGAGGAAAGTTCTACCAATGTAGGTTCCAAGCCCGGTAGTTCCCCCAGAAGTGCAAAGTGCGTCTCTAGAGAAAACTTCTATCGATCGTTATTTCACAAAAAAATTCTCCCTTGCAAGTGATAAAACAGGTTCTGTTGCAAGTGATAAGACAGGTACTTCTACCAAAAAATCTTCTTTTGAGCACCACAAAACAAGACCGAGCAAGTACACAATTGCATCTGATTCGGCTATGTCCTGAAGTGATCCCACCTTCTGCTAGGTCCGGAAGTTCTACTGCAAGTGGAGATTCTGCAAGCAAACACATCGCTCAGGGAGAAGTTGATTCATCTAAGGGCCCCATAGATCTCGTAATCGAAGACTCCTACACAAGTGTATCTACCACCAATGCAAGTGAAGGCTCGAGGAAAGTTTCCAAGGAATCTGGCAAAACCGGTACATTAGGCAAGCGTGGATGCAATTAGGTTAGGGTAATTAGTTAGTTAGCACATGTGACCAAGTTCCTTAAACTTCCTAGTTCGTCGGGAGTTGACAATGTTCCAGATTTTACTCGGAAACCGTCCGTTATAAGTGACAAACCTGGGTCCACAAAAAAATCGTCTCTTGTTATTATAGTGTTATATGTGCTCCTTCGTCTACGTGAAAAAAAAGAAAGGAATCGTGAATTTTTGAAAGCTCTGACGTTTTTGAAAAATTCAATTATTATTGAAACTTTCGACTCATTTCAAAAATTTCCACATTTTAAAATATCCACTTTTTTCAATGTCAACCAAACTTTGTTCGATTTCCGAAATTTCAGGTTTCGAAAATTGAATATTTCAACCATTTTCTAAAGTTTAAATTTTGAAAATTCCGAGTTCCTTAAAATTCTGCCTTATTTGGATATATTTTGATATTTTTGAAAACCTTTTACTTTTTCATAATTTGTTTCTTTATTAAAAATTTCAAAAATTAACGTAATTTCAAATTTTTTTTGTGAAATTAGCAGAGAAGTTAAAATTTTTAAATAAAGTTCGAAATTTTCAAAAAAAAGTTCGAAATTTGTGACTTTTCTGGTAATTTCGATTTTTCTTTTAAATATTTACATTTCGAAAATTTGAGATTTTTTTTGAAAACTTGACACCGAAAATTTTTGATAATGTCTATTTTTTTAAAAGTTGCATTTTTTTTTAAATTCCGATGTTATTTCAATTTTTTTTCCTGCAATATTTGACTTTTTCTCAACAATATGACTTATGGTCAATATTTGGACTCTTTTTAAAACTTTCGATTTCTCTCAAGTTATCAACATTTTTCAAAATTTTTACTTTTTTCAAGATTTCGACCTTTTCAGTTTCGTCTTTTCCAAAAATTTTAAAATTTTTGAAAATTTCGATTTTTTTGTTTAAAAATTTGGACTCTTCCAGATTTAGATTTTTTCGAAAATTAAGGATTTTTTTTTGAAAATTTCGACATTTTTTTAGCTTTTCCATTCTTCGAAAAATTTTACTTTTTTTGTAAATTACGACTTGAAGACCAGAACAGGTTGAGAAACCTACCTCAGAGAATGAAGAAGAAGAAGAAGAAGAAGAAGAAGAAAAAGAAAAAGGAGTTTTGTTTACGTTTCGAGGTTTCGATCAACTTTTCCAAAAATTTCTAGTTTTTTAAAATTCGATTTTTTTTTAAAATCGTGACTTCAAAGTTTAAATTTGTTTTCTAAAATTTGACCTTTCTAAAATCTTGACTATTTTTGAGAATGTTTATGTTTTTCAAAAACTTCCACACTTTAAAAATTCTTGCTTTTTTCAAAATTTCGACTTTTTAAGTTTCGTCTTTCCTCCAAATTTGTAAATTTTTAAAAATTTGGACTTTTCAAAGTTTAGATTTTTTCGAAAATTAAGATTTTTTTTCGACATTTTTTCAGCTTTTCCATTCTTCGAAAAATTTTACTTTTTTTGTAATTTCGACTTGAAGATCAGAACAGGTTGAGAAACCTACCTCAGGAAATGAAAAAGAAGACTTTTGTATAGGCTTCGAGGTTTCGACCAACTTTTTCAAAAATTTCTAGTTTTTTAAAAATTTTGATTTTATTTTGAAAATCTCGACTTTTCAGTTTAAATTTTCTTTTCAAATTTAGCCTTTCTAAAAGCTTGACTTGTTTTCGAGAATTTTGATGTTTTTCAAAAACTTCCACATTTTAAAAATTTTTACTTTTTTAAAAGTGTAGAATTTTTGAAAATTTCGATTTATTTTCGAAAATATGGACTTTTTAAGGTTTAGATTTTCTCGAAAATTAAGCGTTTTTTTTTTGAAAATTTCGACATATTTTCGAAAAATTTGACTTTTTTTGTAAATTACGACTTGAACACCAGAACAGGTTGAGAAACCTACCTCAGAGAGTGATGAACAAGAAGAAGAAGACTTTTGTTTACGTTTCGAGGTTTCGGCCAACTTTTTCGAAGTTTAAATTTTTTTCTAAAATTTAGCCTTGATAAAATCTTGACTTTTTTTGGGAATTTTGATGTTTTTCAAAAATTTCCATATTTAAAAAATTCTTACTTTTTTAAAGGTGTAGAATTTTTGAAAATTTCGATTTATTTTCGAAAATTTGGACTTTTTAAGGTTTAGATTTTTTTGAAAATTAAGGACTTTTTTGAAAATTTTTTTAGTTTTTCCATTCTTCGAAAAATTTTACTTTTTTTGTATATTTCGACTGAAGACAAGAATAGGTTGAGAAATGTACCTCAGGGAATGAAAAAGAAGAAGACTTTTGTTTACGCTTCGAGGTTTCGACCAACTTTTCCAAAAATTTCTAGGTTTTTAAAAATTTCGTTTTTATTTTGAAAATCTCGACTTTTCAAAGTTTAAATTTTCTTCTAAAATTTAGCTTTCATAAAATCTTAACTTTTGTGGAAATTTTGATATTTTTCAAAAATTTGCACAGTTTAAAAAATCTTACTTTCATAAAAATGGAGCATTTTTTTAAATTCCGATTTATTTTCGAAAATTTGGATTTTTCGAGGTTTAGGTTTTTTTGAAAATTAAGGTCTTTTTTTTAAATTTTCGACATTTTTTCAGCTTTTCTATTCGAAAAATTTTACTTTTTCTGTAAATTTCGACTTGAAGACCAAAACAGGTTGAGAAACCCACCTCAGAGAATGAAGAAGAAGAAGAAGAAAAGGAAGAAGACTTTTGTTTACGCTTCGAGGTTTCGACCAACTTTTCCAAATATTTCTAATTTTTTGGAAATTTCGATTTTATTTTGTTTTAAAAATTCTAGTTTTTAAAATTTTCGTTTTTCTTTTTTTTCTGTTATATTCAAAATTAGAAATTTTTTAAATTTGATTTATTTTTCAAAATTCGACATTTTGCAAATTTTTCATTTTTTTATTGAAATTTCGCCTTTATTAAAATTTGAACTTTTAAGAATTTCGAATTTTTTAAAGCGCGCCATTTTTTTAAATCACTTTTTTTTTTTAATTTTTGACTATTTTGCAGAATTTCAAATCTTCTTATTCTATAAAATATTCAATTTAAAAAAAATTACGACCTTTTCTGAAAGTTTCGACTTTTTTGAAAAACTTCGACAATTTTCCAAAATTAAATTTTTTGGGAATTTCATGCTTTTAAAAAAGGTTCTATTGTTATTTCAAATGTTTAACTATTCAAAATTTCGTCATTTTCTTTGAAAAAAGGTTTTTCTTTGGAAAAGGACATTTTTTTAAATCCTCAAAATTTCGTCCTTTTCCAAATATTCGCTCCTCAAAATTTCGTCGTTTTCTTAAACATTTAGCCTTTTTTTGATAATTTTGGCTTTCTTTCAATATTAAAACTCGGAAATTTTTGACTTTATTAAAACTTTAGAAAAACAATTTTTCGTTTTTCGACCTATTTTTTTGAAAATTTTGAAATTTTTCTTACAATTTTTTTTCAAAAATGTTCAATCAAAACCTTCGACTTTTTAAAAAAATCCGAGTTTTTTTTAATTTCAGCTATCAAAAATTTTGGTTTTTTAAAAAATTTCGATTTTCTTTATAATTTTGGCTTTCTTCAATAAGTTATTTTTTCTTAAATTTTGATTTTTTTTTCAAAGTTGATTTTTTTTTTAATTCTCGACATTTTAACAAAATGTTTACTGTTTTTGAAATTTTAGATTTTTTTGAAAGTGTCAGTTATTTTTTAAAATATTTAAACTTCTTGAAAAATTTTATCATTCTTTGACTTTTTTTTTGAAAATATTGACTTTCTGTGAAAATTTTATCATTTTTTAAAAATTTGATTTTACAAAATTAAAATACAAATCTTGTCCCCTGAAACCAAGAAAGATTAAAAAAGATAACAAAGCTAAATTGTTCAGTAATTTTCAAGAATAAATCCTTACTTCAAAAAATTTCTAAATAAAAATAGGGAATAAAATAATAGTAGTCCTGGTAGGCTTGAGAGCCACAGATTGTCGAAGATTGATGATTAAAAAAGAGCTCCTCCTATTAATAGTCCAAGGGCTACAACGGGGGGTCCGCGGACTGCATGAGGCCCGTGGGGCGCCGGTTGCCGACCGCAGATTTAAACGATTCAAATATTTTTACAATTTACATATTTTTTAGAAAGTTAATGAAAAACCAGTTAACCACAAACATAGATAAAAAAAAAATAAAAATGTAATCGAGAGCAAGAATTTCATATATTTTTTAGGCATTTGTATAGCCTTGTCCTAGTTAAATAATAATTAAATGTCAAGTTTACTTATAAAATTAGTCTCAGGCGTCTAAAAATTTGCAATTTTACGACCAGATTGACAATTCGGAAACTAGGTAGTAAATATTATGCAATTTCTTACATTTTTGAATATTTGGTAATTTGATGTCCTAATTAAATGAAATCAGCTATCTAAATTAAGTGCATTACATCAAGTTGTATTAAATTTCTGAATAAAATCAATTCCGGGTGGGTCATATAACATCCTTTGCCCGTATCGATGCTCGTGACATTTGAATCAATTGATCACTTAATTCTTTTTCGTATTGAATTTCGTCCTTCCCCCTGTTTATGGAATTTGTTTGTTTTTAATTTGGACGAAAAAATATTTGGAAACTGAATTAATAAAAACTTACTCTCAGTTTTACTTTTAAATTGAGTTCAGTTTTAACATAGCTGCTTTGGTAAACTAGTCTAATTATAATTGTAAATTAAATCAAGCAGCGTTTTAATGTCTAGTAAATTAATTGTAAATCAACCAATTTGAATTGGGACCTCCCCTGTATATAAATAATCATAAGGCATTATGATTCATTTTATTAATTTGACTTTCTGTTAAGAACTTAATTTTACCGTTTTTTGGTTTATATTCCACTTAAAGTTATGAAAGTTAATGCAAATGGGCAATGAAAATGTCGCAATAAAAATTCAGAACAAATTAAGCCACTATAAATTTTAGATATTTTAGAAAACAACATCAATTAATTGGTTATTTAAAACTGTCCCTTAGTCCGACAAATATTTGTGAAATTAAATACAAAAATTGTTACACGTTCAAAACTGGATTTTTAATACGTTTATTTAACAAAAGTTACTTGTATAACCGTAATTTACAACTGATCCACTTGGATGCGATTATAGGTTTATATTGGTACATACTAGAATATTCGATATCTCGAAATTTCGTATATTAAGAAAACAGCTGAAATTTGATGAGAAATGGTTAATATTTTTAGAAAAGTGAAAATTCTGGAAAAAGTTCAAAAAAATCGAAATTGTAAGAATCCAATTTTTCAAAAAAGTGAAAGGTTTCAAAAAAAGTCGAATTTTTAAAATTTTTAAATAAAACAAATTCGCTACGTAAAAGTCGAAACTACGAGAAAAAAATCGAAATTTTGGAAAAAGTGAAAGGTTTCAAAAAAAAGTCGAATTTTTAAAATTTTTAAATAAAACAAATTCGCTACGTAAAAGTCGAAACTGCGAGAAAAAAGTGAAAGGTGTGAAAGTGTGGAAAAAGTGAAAGGTTTCACAAAAAATTGAAATTTTTTCAAAATTTCAATTCTGAAAAAGTTATCATATCTTAAGAAAAAAGCCGACATTTGATAACAAAAGGGTAACATTTTCAAAAAGGTGAAAATACTGAAAAAAGTTCGAAAAAAAATCGAAATATTGAGAAAAATCCAATTTTTGAAAAAAGTGAAAACTACAAAAGTCGAATTTTTCAATTTTTCAAATAAAAGTACCATTTTCTACATAAGTCGAAATTTTGAAAAAAAATTAAAATTTTTGAAAAATGATCGAAATTTTCAAAAAAAATTAAAATTTTGAAAAAAATTAAATTCTTGAAAAAATCATATCTTAAAAAAAGCCGAAATTTTATGACAGAAAATTAACATTTTCAAAAAAAGTAAACATTTTTAAAAAAAGTTAGAAAATTTTAATTACCTATCGGAATTGTGCGAAGGATCCAATTTTTCTAAATTACGAAAAAAGTGGAATTTTTAAAATTTTTAGATAAAAAATTCATTTGCGACACAAAAGTCGAAACTTTTGAAAAAAAGTCAAAATTTTCAAAAAATGTCAAAACTTCGAGAAATAATAAAAAATTTGAACAAAAGTGGAAATTAAAAAAGGCGGTTTTCAATAAAGCAACAGGAGCAGGCTTAAAAAAAGAACAATTTTTTTTAAGAAAAGTCAAAATTTTGAGAATTCAAAAGTTTGTATCAACCTTTTTCAAAAAGATTGGAAAATAAATCAAAATCATAAAGAGAGTCAAAATTGTGAAAGAGTTGAAATTTACAAGTTAAGTTAAAATTTGGAAAGTGGAAATTAAAAAAAAAATGGAAAATAATGGAATATTGAAAATCTCGACTTTTTTAAACATTTCGACTTTATATATTGAAAATTTCAAATTTCCAATTTTCCGTCTTTTTTTAAATTTCACTTTTTCCAAATTTTAACTTAATTTTTAAATTTCAGCTCTTTCACATTTAAGATTTTGATTTATTGTCCAGTTTTTTGAAAATTTTGATACAAAGTTTTGAATTCTCAAACTTTTGACTTTTATTAAAAAATGTTTTTCTTTTTTTTTAAACCTGGTTCTGTTGAAATATTTGCTTTACTGAAAACCGCTTTTTTTAATTTCCACTTTTGCTCAAATTATTTCTGGAAGTTTTGACATGTTTTGAAACTTTCAACTTTTTTTCAAAAGTCTCCACTTTTATTTAGCAAATGGGTTTTTTATTTAAAAATTGCGACTTTTTTTTAAAAATTATCACTTTTTTGAAAAATTGAATTTTTCTCACAATTTCGATTTTTAAAATTTTCGAACTTTTTTTTAGAATATTTACTTTTTTGAAAATGTTAACCTTCTGTCATCAAATTTCGGCTTTTTTTAATATATGATTTTTTCCAGAATTTAAATTTTTTTCAAAAATTAATTTGTTTCTGAAAAGTTCGACCATTTTTCTGAAAATTTCGACAATTTTTCTGAAATTTCGACCATTTTTCTGAAAATTTCGAAAATTTTTCAAAAATTTTTAATTTTCTTTAAAATTTCAACTTTTTTTGGAAACTCACTTTTTTCAAAATTTGGATTTTTTCTCGAAGTTTTGACTTTTACGTAGCAAACTGGTATTTTATTTAAATATTTAAAGAATTAACACTTTTCTGAAAATGTTTTTTGTCATCAAATTTCAACTTTTTTCGTAAGATATTATAACTTTTTCCGGAATTTAATTTTTTTTCAAAATTTCTATTTCACTTTTTTCAAAAATTTTGATTTTTTCTCGAAGTTTCGACTTTTACGTAACAAACTGGTGTTTTATTTAAACATTTAAAGAATTTCCACTTTTCTGAAAATGTTTGTTGTCATCAAATTTCGACTTTTTTCTTAAGATATTATGACTTTTTCCAGAATTTAAATTTTTTTCAAAAATTTCCATTTTTTTGTGAAACGGTTCACTTTTTTCAAAAATTTCGATTTTTTCTCGGAAACTTCGACTTTTACGTAACAAACTAGGTGTTTTATTTAAAAATTTTAAAAATTTGAAATTTTTTTTCAAAATGTTCGCTTTTTTGAAAAATTGGACCCTTCTCACAAATCCCGATAAGTATTTAAAATTTTCTAACTTTTTTGTAGAATGTTTTCTTTTTTTCTAAAATGTTAACCTTCTGTCATCAAATTTTTGCTTTTTTAAAGATATGATTTTTTTCCAGAATTTAAATTTTTTTCAAAATTTTAATGTTTTCTGAAAATTTCAACTATCTATCAAAAATTTTTAATTTTTTTCAAAATTTCGACTTTTATGTAGGAAATGGTACTTTGATTTGAAAAATTCGATTTTTTTTTCGAAAATCTTCACTTTTTTCAAAAATTGCATTTTTCTTAAATTTGGATTTTTTTTGAACTTTCTTCAGAATTTTCACTTTTCCGAAAATGTTAACCTTTTGTGATCAAATTTCGACTTTTTTTTAAGATACTATAACTTTTTTCAGAGTTTCAATTTTTTTTTTAATTTCAATTTTAAAAATGTTAGAAATTAATATTCGAATCTGGGGTAAACCAACATTCGTTACATCCCTACTAAAAATATAACTGAAGGTTCTTTTTGATATTTATAAGAAAAAAATATCTCATGATTCCTCCGAAGTCCCATTAACTGGAAAGTCATTAAAATACTAACTATCCAACTAAGCAAATGTCAGAAAATGACAACTGAGTATAATTGACATTTTACCAAATGACAGAAGAGATATCTTTTCCTTAAATTACCCCTTACACATATTTCTAATGAAACCGATCCACATAATTTCTATATCATCGCTGCAGCTTGAAGTAACACATTTATTTATTTATTTACTCTTGTAGTACTAAATTGGCGAATCATTTTAGTTCCCACCCTTGAAAAAATTAGGTCGATGATTTTCAAAACCAATGTGTAACATTTGTTGATTGAAGCTCACCAGTCGATTGTTTTAAACATAAATATTGATTTGCATCAACAATTACTCTATGGTAAACTATTTAGAACAGAAAAAGATTTACGAAGTTTTTATTCTGTTAATTTTCGTAGACGTAAAAAATCTTACATAAAAAGTGTGCTGTGGGTGGTTCCGGGTAATTTAGGTACAGATGTTTATCCAAAATGAAACGTTATGACGGTCTGCATAGTAACACAACACGACCATAATAACCCCATAAAATTAGGGATGTTTTATTGGCTTAACTTAGGGTGGCATCCACCCAATACGCTGGGTGCAGCGTTAGTTTAGGAAAAAATCGGTACTAAATTTTCTCTTCTATCGTTGACTGATCACTGATCGCTTCTACGTCACTTTGGACCTCCTAGGTAAAATCTGTGCTCTCTTGGAGATAATTTTGCGTTTTAAAGCTGTTATTAGGTAAATTATTCCACGACCCATTAAGCTATTAAGTTTGCGCTAACGATGTATCTGTAGAGTGCAACTAAGGAATTCTAAGTGTAAATAATTATCAGTTCGGATCTGGTTCCCTTTTTAAAAAACGATGCTTACATCTTGTTGCATTGCATCGTAAATAAACAGCTTGAACTATTAGCTTTCCATCCATAAACACACATTCTTTTAGCAATATGAACTTCGTGACCTCAATATTTAGAGATAAATGAAAATAGAATAGGATAACAATTATTTGTCTTTGGCAGTAAACGATTTCTGTTAATCGACCACGATTAACATGTTTAAGTTGTAAAGCAAATATGTGATTTGATTGGATTTTTCACCAACAAAGAAAAAGAGAGTATCTGAAGTTAGCATCTCTCTGAAGATGATGAGATAGTATCTCTCTGAGAAGCTTTGGCCATCGAAAAGCGTTAGAGCAACCTCAGTTGTGTTTTTAAATCTTTATTGGTTTCAGGGGACAAAATTTGTATTTCAATTTTTAAAGATAATCAAGAACCACCAAAATTTGACTTTTTTTTCAAACATTTTTGTGGACGTTGAGCTGTTTCGCCAAACTTCTAATTTTTGTGACTTCAACTTTTTGAAAATTTTGCCTGTTTTTGAAAATATTTAATTTTTTTTTTTTGAAAAACCTGATTATATCTAAATAATGAATTTTAAAATTTTGAACGAAGTATAAAAAACATTTAAAGAAATTACATAAAAACCGACGGTACTTATAACTACCATTAAAGGGTCAAGCACGTTTTGTTGGTCTGTAGTTACGTCAGAACAAAGCTAGAGGCATTGGCGTCTCTACAATTTTTTTCTACGGGGGGCCTGGCCCCTCAAAAATGATGACTGATAAATGTTCAAAATAAATATAATTTAAACTTAAAATGATGATTTCGATAATCCATTTGTGGAATGTTTCTTTAAATAAAATTACGCAAAAAGATTTTCAGCGAGAAGTGTTCATCTTGATTGCAGCATTAATTAACTAATTATTAAATAACTTTAATTTTCCATTTTTCTCTACAAAAACGTTTAACACTTTCGGGCGTAACGTTTTCTTCGACGTGTTTTTATTTTCTATTTAAAACTAAATTTAAATTATTTAAATCAAAAAATTATTTCTAAATTATGAATTTTTTTCTGTGTCCATTTTTTTTTCAAAATGTGAATCCAGAAATTTCGATTTCCTTATTAAATCTAAAATTTCATAAATTTTAACTTTCAATTTCTTCTGACATTTTTCACCTAAGTAAAAGTTTCGACTTTTTCAAGAGATTTTGAGTTTTTTCGACGCCTCTAGTTTTTTTTTCAAAGTTTCAATTTTTAACCTGTAAATTTGTTAAAGCCCCATTTTTTAATCAAAACGGTGATAGTTTACTAAATTGCGATTTGAAATGCAGTTTTGACTTTTTCCCCCAAAATTTTGACTTTACGATCAAAATGTCATTTTAGAACGATTTTCATTTTATTTTCTAAATAATGACTTTAAATTTAATTTCAGTTTTTTTTTTAATGGTATTCTATTTTACACTTTCATGTAAAACTACATTTTCAATACAAACGCTAAATTTAGATTTCCTCTTCATATTTAACTTAGTTATTTAAATATTTTCCATAACATTAGATTTTTCTGCAACTTCCACTTAAGAATCGAAATGTCGAAAAAAATTATTAAATAAATTTCCAATTTTAAAAAAAAGTGACTTTTTCTAAATATTTCTAGATTCATTTTCTTTCAAATATTTTGAATGAACCTCAAAATTTTAATTGATTCTCAATATTTGAAGGATTTAGTTCGATATTTTTAATTTTGAAATTTTTACAGTTTCAGCTTTTACTTTTGTTAATTTTTTACTTTAAAGTAAAAATTACGTTTTTGCTTTTTATTTTTTAAAATTTCAATTTTATAATATCCAAATATCCAAGTACAGCCGCTGAGTTATACGCGAATTGTACTTAACGGACGACGTACGATTAAATTGCAATTTAACTTTACAGATCGTCTTCAATCACCATGAATTATTTATTAAAAAAAATTCAAACGATCTATTGTTACATTTAACATAGATGATACAAGCTTTGTAGCTAAAATTATGTATATTCATAGGCGCATCTAGAATAGAGCAGGGTAGGGCACTTCCCCCCCCCCCTCCCTGGCTCTTAAAATCGCCGAAAATTTATATTCAATTGAAATTTCCATTTTTTTCTTCAGAATTCGTACTTATCTTGAAATTTCGACATTTGTTGATAATTTCAATTTTTTTCACATTTCGTGATTTTTCAAAAAAAATTCTTTAATTTATGTCACATGTTGGCTTTCTTTGGAAAATTTCGAATTTTTATAAAATTTGGATTTTTTTTAGAAGTTTTGATTTTTTTGAAAATTTCGATCTTTCTCGAAATTTCAAATTTTTTTCAAAATTTGTCTTTGCTTTTGTGATTTTTTTCCAAATGTCCATAGTTTTCTCAAAATTGGTTCTTTTTCGGAAATTTTGATTTTATTTCAAATCCAATTCTTTATGTTCCCAAAAATCTCGATATTTTGGTCCAGGTTTGTTTTTATCCGAAAATTTTGATATTTTCTTCATAATTTGTCTTCTTAAAAACAAAAATTTTCAAAATTAAGCCTTTAACTTTCATCAAATCAACTTTCTGTGCGAAATTTTTATTTTTTTCGATATTCTCTGAAAAATTTGGAATTTTCTCTCAATTTTAAAGTTTCACTTGGAATATTTCAAGCCGATTTCTCAAAATTTCGCCTATTTCTACAAATTTCTTTATTTTCCTTAATATTTGGATTTTTATGAAAATTTCAACCTTATAGAATCTAATTTTCCAAAAATTTTGACCAGATTCTTAGAGTTTGCTTTTTTTCGAAATCTTGATTTTATATCTCAAAATTTGATACTAAATATTTCTGAAAGTTTCGACTCTCTGCTTGAAGTTCGTCTTTTTATCGAAATCTTGACTTTTCTACTTCAAATCTGTCTTTTTCCTAAAAGTTTCCTTATCATCAAAAATTCGAAATTTTAAAAATCGTTTTTTTTTCGAAATTTCGCCATTTTTCTCAATACGTATTCATGTTGTTTCGAAATTCTGCTATTTTTCTTAATATTCTTTTTTTCTATATATTTCGACTTGTTCAAATTTCACTTTCCGAAAATTTCAAATTGCAGCTATCTGAAAATTTTCCTTATTTTTGACATTTCGACTTTTATCTCGAAATATTTTATGTTTCTGGAATTGTAAACTTTTTCCCCGAAATTCTCTAACTTTGATCGGAATGGAATATGGAATGTTAATAAAAAAACAACCATGTTGAGGAAGTATTTAGTGAAAAAAATTGAATTTCTTTACCGAAATTTAAATATTATGTTATCATTTAAATAAAAAAATAAATATTTTTGCCAAATTGCGATTTTTTTTTTGGAATTCGACTTATTTTCACCAAATTTAACCTTTGAAAATTTTGTCTTTTTTCGATTTTTCGACAGTTTTCAAGTTTTTCCAGAAGGGAATTTGATTTTCTGAAAATTTTAACCTTTTCTCGAAATTATAACGTTTTCTGAATTCGAGTTTTTTCGCTCTTTCTTTCCTCTTCTTGGAAATTTGAATATTTTCTAAAAATGTCCATCATTTTCTCGAGATTTTGACAGTATTTTTCGAAACTCGTTTTTATTAATGTTCAGTTTTTTCCGATTTTTTTCTAAGAAAGATAAAAAATACAACAAAAGTTGCTGTAATGCGTTTCAATAGCCGTAAAAAAAGCGTAACAAATCTTATCCCCTGAAACCAAAGAATCTTAAAAAATACAACAGAAATTGCTCAAACGCGTTTCAATAGCCAAGCTATCATCTTCGGAGAGATACAGTATCTCATATTAGTATCTTTCTGAAGATGATAGCTTGGCTATTGGAACGCATTTGAGCAATTTCTGTTGTATTTTTTAATATTTTTTGGTTTCAAGGGACAAGATTTGTATATTGGCTTTGAAACATACATAACCAAGGACTGTTCCACCAAAGAAAGAAAGATTTCCACTTGTTTCTCCAAATTCGTTTTATTCTCGGAACAGAATATACCCCAAAATTTGAAGTTTTGTTTCTGGAAATTTCTACCTCCTCCAAATTTCGACTTTTTCTTAAAATTCGATTAATTTTTTCAAAATCGGAACAAAATATTAATACAGCGTCATAAATTCTAGAATAATTTATTCAGGACATTTTTCAAAGTTTGAAGTTTGGTTTGACATTCGACATTTTTATCAGTATTTTTTTTCTTTGCCAATTATGATATTCTTGAAAATTTAACTCTTCTGTTAAAATTCTGGTCTAACACAAAGATTTCATTTTTTTCTCTAAAATGTCGACTTAAAATTTATTTATTTTTTCTCCCTTTCTATAATGTGAACCTTTTGTAAAAATTTTCTGTTTTTTTTTCCAAAAATTTTAAATTGAAACTAGAATTATCGAAGTTAGTGGGTCCAATCTGGCAGTATTTATAGCCAGAGAGGTACTTTATGATATTGCATGGAGTCACTTTGTCACAGAGCACACGTTTTTATCTCTGGAATCCCGAAGTGCGAAGGATAACTGTATCACAGTTTGTTTCATGTTTCAGACTTAAGAAATTTTAAAATAATTTGTATTATGATATCATAAAATATCCGGGTTTTATTTTTGTGTTGGTAACCTAATATTCTGAGGTGGGCACCAGACAATTCTAGGGTGGACATGGCCCACCCGGCCCCCCTCTATATACACCAATGGCTAGAGGAGAATTTACTGGACGCAGTTTATTTAGTTTTGTACCTCTGATAGCCCCATATTGATACAATGAGCTGCTTGGCTACTACCTATAAAATTAAATCGTTTTACAAGCGAAAGCAAATTGTTGTTTAATTGTGAACAAACCTACAATTTCCAAGGATCATTTGCGAACATAATATTTCGATACGCCTTACCTAGTTTTCAGATAACACCCACAATGCATAAAATTGTATGTGTATTGATGACAGTTCTTGTGTAATTGTGTCTGCATATTGCTTCAGACATCGAAGGTGTTTTATCTCAACGCCTAATTGTATCAGAAATCAAAGGAGACGAAATAAATAAACTTATTTTGTTTGTTATGTCTAATTTAAAAAAGGGGGCGGTGTCGTCTTTATATTTATCTTCCGCCACACAAGTCTGGTGAATGTCAATCTAATGATACAGATTAGAGTGCCATAACGACTCCACTAATTTTTTACAACTCTTTAAAATTTTGTTAAAGCTGATACCTACGTATTTCACAAGAGATTGTCGATCTGCGTCTGCTAATATCAACTGCAAGAAAAGAAGAGCATTTTTTGCATATTACGTACTGCTTTCGATCAATTAACACGCTTTGTTGGTTTTTTAATAAACCCTTAGGCCAACCCCAACTTCCCTTAGGTTTTTTTTTGCCAAAAAAAAAGACTAATTTATACGTATTTATTTAGCACTTCTTTTTTCAACTTCAAGTTAATTATTCTTTTTCACAGTAGATCAGTTCAATCTGTGTATCGTGTTTCACAAATTTCTTTTTTTAGTGTTGATGTTACTGCAAGAACAAGGCAAGAAATTCGTGATCAAAAACAAGACAAGAAGTTCTTCTAGCAAGAGCAAAATCTCTCGTCAAAAAATTAACAAGAAGCAAGATTTAGTTAGTACTTCTCTGAAGATGACAGCTTGGCTATCGAAACGCGTTAGAGCAACCTTTGTTGTGTTTTTCAATCTTTCTTTCTTGGGGACAAGATTTGTATTTCAATTTTTGAAGATAACCAAGGACCAGTCTGCTCCACCAACAAAAAAAGATTTATCTGAAAACTTTAGTTTTTTTTGAAATTTTAAAATTTTTTTAACATTTTGACTTTTTTGGTAATTTTGATCTTTCAAAACGTCCACTTATTTGAAGATTTTGACCTTTCCTTAATTCAACGTTTTTTTCTCAAAATTTCCATTTTCGTAATGAAGATCTTTTTTTAAAATTTTTAAGGAAACTAACTTTTTTGTTCGTATTTTTAACTTTTGTTTTGAATTTTGAATTGTTTCCGGCAATGTTAGCATTTTTTAGAAAATAATTTTGATCTTTTTCTCACACTTTTTTAAAAGTTTGACTATTTCTCAAAATATTGATTAGTTTAAATTTCGACTCTATTTAGAAAATACTTTTAACTTTTTTTGAAAATTTAAACGGAAAACCATAATATTTTGAAAATTTAGACCTTTTTAGAAAATTTCGTCTCTTTGAAAAAAAATACTTCCAACTTTTTTTGAAAATTTAAACAGAGAACCATAATGTTTTGAAATTTTGGTTTTTTTTTTCAAAAATTTCTACTCGTCTAATAATTTTGATTATTTTTGAAGGTTTAGACTTTTTTTCAAAATTTCCATCTGTTTGCAAATTTTCGACCCTATTTCAACAATTTAATCATTTCTGGAATTTAAAACTTTTATGACGTTTTGGAACTTATTTTAAAATTTTGTTTTTCAAAAATTTGGAATATTTTGTTAATTTTTTTTATTTCGACTTTTTTTTCAAAATTTCGACTTTCAAGATTTTGCATATTTTCGAAATGTTGACCTTTTCGAAAAATATCGACTTTTTTAAAGAATTTCGAATTTTTTTGTAAATTTCGAATTTTTTTGAAGACTTCGATGTTTTTGAAAATAACGACTTATTGAACATCTTGAATTTTTTCAAAATTTTGATTTTTTTTCTTGAAATATCTACTGATTTCAAATCTTTGCTTTATTTAGAAGATTCTAATCTTTGAATATTTAAATATTTTTTTTTATTTATTTCTTCTTTATTTCTTTTTTTTTTAAGTTCACCAAGTCCACTCTCAAAGGGTAACCCCATTATGCCTTCAAGGCACTGCGAGTAGGATGCGGATACAAGAATAGATGGCGATGAACCGCCTTCTTAAACAAGGATAGGTTATAATTTTTGGGGAAAATTCCTTTCGGTAAAAATTAAAAACCTGGACCTTTTTGAAAATTCCGTCTGTTTCAAAATTTTTATTTAGATTTAACGATTTTGACTTTTTGGAAAAGGCTTATTTGAAAATTTTTATTATTATTGAAAATTTGACCTTTTTTCAAAGTTTTCTCCTTGCCAGTTTTCGGCTTTTTTCAACATTTTGAGGTTTTCTCGAATCTATGACTTTTTTTGGAAATTTCAGCGCATTTTTCAAATTTTTGACTTTTCATAAGAGTTTGACGTGATCTCAAAATTTTGAAAATCTCAAATTTTGTTAAAAAATTCGACGTTTTGAAAATTACGACCTTTTTTTATTTTTTGAAGATCTCGACATTTATTGGAAAATTCACTCAGCTTTGAAAATTTCGACTTTTTTTTTGAAAATCTCGATTTTTTTTTAACTTTTTAATTTTATAAATGCAGCTCTTTTTTAATTCGTTTTTTGTTGTTGAAAATTTTTGTCTTTTTTATAAATGCAGCTCTTTTTTTAATCGATTATTTTTGAAAATGTCGATGTTTTTTCTTGACTACTTTGTTCGTAAATTTTGAACGTTTTGGAAGAACCCTACATTTTTTGAAAATTTCGACTTTTTTTAAAATCCACTATTTTAAAATTTCGACTTTTTTAAAATACACTTTTTCAAAATTTTGACTACTTTTTTTAAAAATAACAATATTGACGTTTTTAGAAATGTCAACTCATTTGAAAATGGTTATTATTATTGAAAATTCGACTTTTTTCAAAATTTCCCCCTTTGCAAATCTTTAGCTTTTTCTAACATTTTGAGATTTTCTAGAATTCTTGAAATTTTGACTTTTTTCAAAAATTTGACGTGATCTCAAAATTTTTAAAAAATTTCAAATTTTGTTGAAGAATTTGACGTTTTGAAAATTACGACCTTTTTCCATTTCTTTTAAAGGTCTCGAATTTTTTGTTTGGAGACTTCCTTCAGCTTTGAAAATTTCGATTTTTTTTTGAAAATTTTCGTTTTTTATAAATGCAGCTCTTTTTTTAGTCGATTATTTTTGAAAATGTCGATGTTTTTTCTCGACTACTTTGTTCGTAAATTTTGAACGTTTTTGAAGAACCCTACATTTTTTGGAAAATTTCGACTTTTTTTTTTAATGCACTTTTCAAAATTTCGATTTTTTTTCAAAATAACAATGTTGACGTTTTTAGAAATGTCAACTCATTTGAAAATTGTTATTATTATTGAAAATTCGACTATTTTCAAAATTTCTCTCTTTGCAAATGTTCAGCTTTTTTAAAATTTTTGAGATTTCCTCGAAATCTTGAAATTTCGACTTTTTTCAAGAAATTGACGTGATCTCAAAATTTTCAAATTTTATGAAGAATACGACCTTTTTTGTTATTTTTTTTTTGAAGGTCTCAATTTTTTAGGGAAATTCATTCAGCTTTGAAATTTTCGACTTTTTCTTTGAATATCTCGATATTTTTTTGAAAATTTTTCTTTTTTTATAAATGTAGCTCTTTTTAACCGATTATTTTTTAAAATTTCGATGCTTTTTCTCGAATTGTTTACTTTTATTTGTAAATTTTGAACGTTTTTGAAGAAATCTACATTTTTAAAAAATTTCTACTTTTTTTTAAATGCACTTTTCCAAAATTTCGACTTTTCTTTCGAAATAACAACTCATTTGAAAATTGTTATTATTGAAAATTCGATTTTTTTTCAAAATTTCCCTCTGCAAATCTTCAGCGTTTTTTAACATTTGGGATTTTCCGAATTCTCGAAATTTCGACTTTTTTAGAGAATTTGACTCAATCTCAAAATTTTGAAATTTTCAAATTTCGACGTTTTAAAAATTTCGACTTTTTTAAATGCGCTTTTTCAAAATTTCGACGTTTTTTTAAAATACACTTTTTCAAAATTTCAACTTTTTTCAAGGTAACAATGTTGACGTTTTTTTTAATGTCAACTCATTTGAAAATTGTTATTATTGAAAATTCGATTTTTTTCAAAATTTCCCTCTGCAAATCTTCAGCGTTTTTTAACATTTGGGATTTTCCCGAATTCTCGAAATTTCGACTTTTTTAGAGAATTTGACTCAATCTCAAAATTTTGAAATTTTCAAATTTCCACGTTTTGAAAATTTCGACTTTTTTTAAATGCGCTTTTTCAAAATTTCGACGTTTTTTTAAAATGCACTTTTTCAAAATTTCAACTTTTTTTAAGGTAACAATGTTGACGTTTTTTTTAATGTCAACTCATTTGAAAATTGTTATTATTGACAATTCGATTTTTTCAATTTATTCATAAATTTTGAACGTTTTTGAAGAACCTTACATTTTTTGAAAATTTCGACTTTTTTCAAAATAACAATGTTGACGTTTTTAGAAATGTCAACTCGTTTGAAAATTGTTATTATTGAAAATTCAACTTTTTTCAAAATTTCCCCATTTGCAAATCTTCAGCTTCTTTCAACATTTTGAGATTTTCTCGAATTCTCAAAATTTCGACTTTTTCCAAGAATTTGACGTGATCTCAAAATTTTGAAATTTTCAAATTTTGTTGAAGAATTCGACGTTTTGAAAATTACTTTTTTTGACTTTTGTTGAAGGTCTCAAATTTTTTTTTGGAAAATTCATTCAGCTTTGAAAATTTCGACTTTTTTTTGTAAATCTCGATTTCTTGAAAATCTTCATTTTTTTTATAAATGCACTTCTTTTTCTATTCGATTTTTTTTGAAAATTTCTGTTTCTCGAAATGTTTGCTTTATTTGTAAATTTTGAACGTTTTTTAAAAAATTTTTAAATTTTTTGAAAATTTCGATTTTTTTTTAAATGCATTTTTTCAGAATTTCGACTTTTTTTTAAAATGCACTTTTTTTTTAAATTTCGACAACTTTTTTTTTCAAAATAACAATGTTGACGTTTTTAGAAATGTCAACTCATTTGAAAATGATTATTATTGAAAATTCGACTTTTTTCAAAATTTCCCCCTTTGCAAATCTTCAGCTTTTTCTAACATTTTGAGATTTTCTAGAATTCTCGAAATTTCGACTTTTTTCATGAATTTGACGTGATAAAAATTTTGAAATTTTCAAATTTTGTTGATGAATTCGACGTTTTGAAAATTACGACCTTTTTTCCACTTTTTTTGAAGGTCTCGAATTTTTTGTTTGCAAAATTCATTCAGCTCTGAAAATTTTGACTTTTTTTTGAAAATCTCGATTTTTATTGAAACTTTTCTTTTTTTTATAAATGCAGCCCTTTTTTTAATCAATTATTTTTAAAATTTTTGGTGTTTTTTCTCGAAATGTTTACTTTATGTATAAATTTTGAACGTTTTTGAAGAACTCTAATTTTTTGAAAATTTCGACTTTTGTTAAAATGCACTTTTTCAAAATTTCGACTTTTTTTTCAAAATAACAATGTTGACGTTTTTAGAAATGTCAACTCATTTGAAAATTCTTATTATTATTGAAAATTCTACTTTTTTCAAAATTTTTCTCTTTGTAAATGTTCAGCTTTTTTAAAATTGAGATTTCCTCCAAATCTCGAAATTTCGACGTTTTTCAAGAATTTGACGTGATCTCAAAATTTTCAAATTTTATGAAGAATTCGACGGTTTGAAAATTACGACCTTTTTTGTTATTATTTTTGAAGGTCTCAATTTTTTAGGGAAATTCATTCAACTTTGAAGTTTTCGACTTTTTTTAATATCTCGATATTTTTTTGAAAATTTTTCTTTGTTTTATAAATGTAGCTCTTTTTAATAGATTATTTTTGAAAATTTCGATGTTTTTTCTCGAAATGTTTAATTTATTTGTAAATTACGACCGTTTTTGAAGAAAGTAGCTTCACCAAATTAGCTACTTATTTCTTTCTAACATTTCGCACTGTTCACGATTTCGCATTAACTTTTCTTTGCAATTCGCTATCAGTACCGAGCGATTTTCATGCGAAAAATCTAATCATACATCTTTTCTTACAGTCGAGATTTTTGTACCGAAACAATGTTTTATTTCTGCAGACGCGATTGCAGCGCAAATATACTTCACAGTTGTGTAGGAACTGTGCATTTATTTACTGTTTTTTAATTGTTATTGTTGATAAGGCGATTTAAATTTAATATTTATTTTCTTTCTCTTACTGTCTTGCTTTAAACGAGAGTCTGTTTTGCATCTTGGATTCCAAATCTAACCAAATAACTGACGAATTGTACAACTCATGATTCCAGATTTAGTAATTATTTGATAACAGATAAACAGTTTTGGAGAAAATTTGACTCTTGATCGAATTTGTAATAAGTATTGGTGAATGATTCCTTCACATTTTTATGGTTACACTGGTTTGAGAAAACGAAGTTCCTTCCGGAAGAGATGTTTTATTAACGCCGAGTACGTAAACACCAATCCCAACTATTTTTATTGCAGGAAATACCAATGCCCTATGCTAATGCGTAAGCATTAACTACTTTTGGGTAAAATCACAAAAAACTGGAAACCAGAGAATACCTTAGTAATAAATACAAATTAATGTATTAAATTTTAAAATATTTCCAAGGGTGTCGGTGCTCAGGCCATTAGTATGCCGCATGCTGATTTGACATTCTTATCTTCTTTATTAAGATATGTGGCGAGCGTTTAAAGAGGTTCATTCAATGATAAACGGATCTTTAGATGCAGACAGACAAGTTTGTCTGCATTTCATTATCGTTTTATGTTTTGATGTTATTCTCTAAAAACTTTTTTGTTTGTCTTGTAAAGGCAATTCCTCGTATTTAATATAATTTGGATTTTAAGTCGAAGATTAAGCTGATGGCTGTCACGTGACCGCTGGTTTGTTTAGATTTTGGTCCCTTCATTGGTCATTAATACTTCAGGTAAAGCAGCATTTCGTGAACAGAATAATTATTATTATTCTGTTCACGAAATAATTATAGTTACAGGCATTTACAAAGTGCAAATTTCGATTATAAAGACACTACAGTTGACGAACCCTAAGATTTCTAAAAAGGAGAATTATCGAAATGTCCAGGTGGAAAAGTCTAAATTTCGAAGTATAAAAGTCGAAATTTGGAAATCAAAAATTTTGAGTTTGAAGTCCAAATTCGGAAACTAAAAAGGCAAGATTTTGAGGAATGTTTGCAAAAGAAGTAAAGTAAGACTAAGCGGTGCTTTTGGTGGTCAAAATTTCAACGAAAAATAGATCCATCTTAATACCTACTTGGTGGTCAAAAGTAAGTACTTGGTGGTCAAAATGTAAATAAAAAACGAACGCTCAGCAGTAACATTTACTTTTTCCACTACATTTTGGTTTTTAATGGTACATTTTTCTAAATTATACCTTGTCGATTGGTTATGTTAAAGATCCTAGAAACTAATCAGAAGCTTCATTTTAAACTAAAAGCATATCGCCTTGATGATATTACGCATTCGAGAACAATCAATCCTTTGGTGGTCAAAATGTCAATGAAAAACGAAAGTTCATACGTAATATTTTGTTTTTCCACTAAAATTTTGTCTTCATATGATACATTTTTCTAAGCTCTACCTTATCGAATGGTTAAGCTAGAAACCCTAGAAACTAATTAGAAGATTAATTTAAATCAGAAGCTTCATTTGACACCAAATAGCGTATCACTGTCCTAATACTTTTTATTCAGACACAATCGATCCACTCTAATAACCATTTGGTGATCAAAATTAATCATTTGGTGGTCAAAATTAACCATTTGGTGGTCAAAATTTTAGTAGAAAACGAAAGTTCATCAGTAACATGTTCTTTTTCCACTATAATTTTATCTTCATATGGTACAATTTTCCAAGTTGTACCTTATCTATTGGTTATGTTGGAAACTAATCAGAAGCTTCATTTATTACTAAATAGCATATCGTCATCATAATATTCGGACACCATCGAACCATCCTAATAACTATTTGGTGGTCAAAAAGAAGCATTTGGTGGTCAAAATGAAAGTTCATCAGTAAGATTTCCTTTTTCCACTGTAACTTTGCCTTCACATGGAACATTTTTTTAAAGGTGTGCCTTATCAAATGGTTATGCTAGTGACCCTAGCAACTAACGTTAAGAAGAAGAAGCTTCATCTAAAACTTAGCAGCATATCTCTATCACAATATTAGAATTTGGACACAATGCATCATCTTAATACCTACTTGGTGGTCAAAAGTAACCACTTGGTGGTCAAAATTTCAATGGAAAACGAAAGTTCATCAGTAACTTGTTTTTTTTTTCCACTATAATTTTGCCTTCATGTGGTACAATTTTCTAATTTGTACTTCATCTATTGGGTTTGTTAAAAACTGATCAGAAGCTTTATTTAATACTAAATAGCGTAACGTTATCATAATATTACGTATTCAGGCACAATAGAACCACCTTAATAACTATTTGGTGGTCAAAATGAACCATTTGGTGGTCGAAATTTCAATGAAAAATGAAAGTTCATCAGTAAGATTTCCGTTTTCCACTGTAACTTTGCCTTCACATGGAACATTTTTCTAAGTTGTACCTTATCAAACGGTTATGGTAGAGACCCTAGCAACTAACGTTAAGAAGAAGCTGTATATAAAGCTAAGCAGCATATCGCATAATATAACATTTTTGGACACAATGGATCCATCTTAATATCTATTTGGTGGTCAGAAGTAACCACTTGGTGGTCGAAATTTCAATGAAAAACGAAAGTTCATCAGTAACATGTTCTTTTCCCACTATAATTTTGTCTTCATGTGGTACAGTTTTCTAAGTTGGACTTTATCTATTGGTCGTGTTAAAAACTAATCAGAAGCTACATTTAATACTAAATAGCATATCGTTATCATAATATTAGGTATTGTGGCACAATCTATCCACCTTTATAACTATTTGGTGGTCAAAATGAACCATTTGGTGGTCAAAATTTAAATGAAAAATGAAAGTTCATCGATTAAACTTCCTTTTTCCACTGTAACTTTGCCTTCGCATGGAACATTTTTCTATGTTGTACCTTATCGAATGGTTATGGTACAGAGACCCTAGAAACTAACGTTAAGAAGAAGCTTTATCTAAAGCTAAGCAGTATATCGCTATCATAGTATTACGTATTTGGACATAATGGATCCATCTTAATATCTACTTGGTGGTCAAAAGTAACCACTTGGTGGCCAAAATTTCAATGAAAAACGAAAGTTCATCAGTAATACAATCTTTTTCCACTATAATTTTGTCTTCATGTGGTACAATTTTCTAAGCTGTACTTTACCATGTATTCGGATACCATAGATGCATCTGAATAATCATTTGGTGGTCAGAATTTCAATGAAAAATGAAAGTTCATCAGTAATATTTCCTTTTTCCGTTACAATTTTGGCTTCATATGATACATTTTTCTAAGCTGTACCTTATCATGTATTCGGATAAAATCGATTCATTTTAATAATCATTTGGTGATATATATATAGTATATAGTAATATCTTCTTTTTCCACTATCATTTTATCTTCATATTATACAATTTTCCAAGTTGTACATCGTAGGTGGGTATGTCAAGAGGACCGAAGAGCTGAACCGAATCTGATTGTTTGCTCTACAAGTTCATTAGTAGCCACCTTTGTGATTTTAGATACTTCGTACATAACTTTAACATATAGCAAATATGTCCCTCGTAAGATAAGTCAAAAGTCAGTTACACATCACTCAAGGGGATTTAGATCTCTTGAGTAGCTGACCAATTGTTAGAAATATTTAAAACAATAATAGTTGATGAAGCCAAGAAACGCCTGAAACCGATTTATGGTGGTTGGTTGAAAATATTTTCAACTTTAAACAAAAAATGTTTATAAAATTCAAAGCTACAACACTATATTCATTAAATAATCTATTTAATAAATTTCAAAATGTTAGAACAAATCGTATGCTTGTTTTAGTGTGTTATCGGAGAATATTCCAAGAGTTGAGTTGTGTTTGTTTCTAATGGTACGTGCAGGACAGAAGTCATTGATATCTGGAAGTTATCATTTGCTGCATGACCTCTCATAAAAGCTATGCTAATAATATTAAATAACTGTCTTTTGATAATACCGCTGGACGCAAATTGCACTGCAACTGTTAATCTTATTTAATTCAATAAGGACTATTTATCACTCGCTGCAATTCGCTTGGAACAACCCAAATGCGAATCTTGCAGCAATTTGTTGTAATTAGCTGGTTCAAGTTGTGCCACATTCGATAATAACTCGATCTAAGAACGAAAAATATGTCATTAATTAATTATTGAAACAGGAGGATCACTTTGAATTTGTGCTATAGGGTCACTATGTATGCTACAGTTTCAGAATTTAGAGTAGTTGTCATTCCAACTAAATCTAAAAATGGAAATGAAGAAAAAAAACTAAATCACGTGTTAGTCAATGTAAATAATGTGAATGCTTTTTAGTTGAGACATTTTGTGATGTTAAAGTTAGGATAACCACCAATTCTGCCGACTATAAAAAGGTGGCTATTTGAAAGTAGAAAATTTCTTCATTTTTCAGTTATCACACAAAAAAATCTGAATACGTTTGTAATATACGTAAAAAATAATTAAATTTTGTCTATTGATCGTCGTTGCAGTATTGGTATGTTAAGTATGCAACTCAAATTGTGCAACTCCGACTCAATGAAATTCTCGTTAGGTGATAGGTAGACTTTAATCTCAAAATGTCGATAATAATCTCTAGTGTTAGATTTTAAGTCAGAATAGAAAAATAGATAAAAATCTTTTTAAGGATCAACTTATGGTACATCAAGTTATGTTTAGGGAGAGTTAGGGAGATCAAATTTGAGTTTAAATGTGTTTAATAGTAACGCAACCCGTATAATTAATTGGCTATTAGTTAACTCTTATCGAACCATAAAACCAGATTATTTATTCGTACCAACAAGTTACCGTTGAGGCGGCGGCAGCAGTGGACTCGCCGCTTCTACTTTTATATCATACTCATGAGCATAATTAGCGACTTCCTGCATTTAAATCGATGCATTCGCGCATTTTATTTATCTAAAGGTTCGCGTACGGCCCCCAGAAGAAAAAAAAAGAACCTGTCGACTGTAACACGTATGTGAAACATGATTGCGAGTTGCAAGTTTTGCAAGAAGCGGCAGAATAACCAGTTTTCCGTAAAGGAAATCGTACGTGGAACGGTTAATCACAATCAGAAATGTCGCCTTTTATGAAATCTGGATCTATAATTTCACGGCATTAGTCACTAATGGGCGGAAGATTGGTTACGCTGGCGTCACTGCAATGTGGAAGCTCCGTCTCATTTGAGGGTGGGTTAAGACGTAGGTTTAAACTATATAGTGTGGAACAGCCAAATCGAATAAATTCCGTATCTCAGTTATTCTACAAATTTATGAAAAACCTCGAGACACGTCAATTTTAGATTATAAAATGACATCCTTTCTAAATTAACCCTTAAGTGTGGACGTTTTTGTAACACTAGTCTAGATGTGGAGAGTCACAGACTCCTATATTTAAGGGAAAATTTTGACTGCAAATACTAATAAAATTGACAAACTAGAGCTGGGAGAAGATAACTAAATGAAAGAATTTATAGTATAAAAATTCAACTTTTATAGCGGGGAACTATAATTATTTGCAATAAGCCGTAAACGAGATTCTCAAAAATCACAGAACCTAAGGGTCCACACTTAAAGATTAATGTAGAAAATTTTAAGAAATAACTCCACATTTATAAAGAACAATCGCTAAAATTTGAAGTCCACTATTTTAATTTAATATCGTTATTAAGTAATTAAAATTTTCAATTTAAAGTCAAAATTTTAGGGAAAAAAGGCGTAACAATTCAAACTGAAAAAAAGGACTAAATTTATTGAAAAATCTGTTTTTAAAATTCCTAGTTGAACCCCCTTTTCTAAAAGTTTTTGAAGACCCTACAAAACGAATTAAAAAGTCCAAAATTTCGAGAAGGTTTATCTTCTAATTTTGACCAAAGTAGCTAAATGTCAAGATTTTTTATACATTTCGATTTCTCAAAATTCTGGGTCTAAACTTGTAATGTTTCCCTTTTTCATGAAATGACGATTTCAATATCTAAATCTATATTTTTTTAATAATTATGAATTTCGAGTTTAAAAACGAAATATCAAGAAAAAAGTTGAATAATGTAGTTAACCTCGAAATTGAAGTTGAAATTTTGAGATGTAGTTTAAAATTTTTAGGATTTTTAATATCATCTGTTTCTTTTTCTTTTTGAAAATTTGATGTTTTTCTAATAATTCTGTACCTCAGTATCTCTCTAAAGATGATAGCTTGGCTATCGAAACGCGTTAGAGCACATTTGCTGTGTTTTTTAACCTTTCTTTTTTTTCAGGGCACAAGATTTGTGCAATTTTTGATAATTCTGAATTGGAACTTGAAACTTTTATTTTATTTTAATTATTTATTCTTTTCGGAAATTATAAACCACTTTAATTCAGAAATTTTGAACTTTTTCATTCAAAATTTCGTTTTTTTTTCTAAAATTCGATTTGTTTTACAAATTTAGAATTTTTTCTTTTTTCCTTCGATTTAAAATTTTTATTTCTTTTTAATAAAAATTCTTAACAACTCACATTTAAATTGAAAAATTCGTTCATTATTCTGGAGAGAAATTTTGAGAAAAAAGTCGAAATTTCGAAATATTTCGAGAAAATAGTCAAAATTTCAGAAAAAAGTCGAAATTGCGAGATTAAGGGCGAAATTTCCAGAAAAAAAGTCGAAATTTGAGAAAAAAGTCGAAATTTCGAGATTAAGGCCGAAATTTCAAGAAAAAATTTGAAATTTCGAGGAAAAAAAGACGAAATTCGAGAAAAAAACAGTCCAAATTTCGAAAACGAGTCCACATTTTAAGTTCAAAGTCGAAATTTGAGAAAACAGTGGAAATTTTGACATAAAGGTCATAATTTCGAGAAAAAAAAGTCGAAATTTGAGAAAAACGTAAGTTGAAATTTCGAGAAAAAGTCGAAATTTCGAGAAAAAAAAGTCCAAATTTCGAAAACGAGTCCACATTTTAAGTTCAAAGTCGAAATTTGAGAAAACAGTGGAAATTTTGACATAAGGGTCATAGCAAATGACCAATTAAATGTTCTGTAATTAAACAGTTAAACGTGCTTAAAATTGAAAATATGTACAACCGCAACCATAGACTAGTTTCGGCCTTCCTTGGCCTCGTCAGCATGGTACGGTGGTTGTACACACTTCCAATTTAAAGCCGTTAGTCAGTCGTATAAGTATCCAAGAGAGCAAACCTCCATTGGGTGACTTGTAACTGACTTTTAACTGTTTATCACGCAAACATTTTCGCTACATGCTAATTGAAGCATTACTCTCTGCTGAGATAATAAGCCTTGTATATACGAATATATACAAGTTTATTACGATGCAATTGAAATCTAATTTCATTAGAATCTAATGAAAATTAGACTGCAATTGCAAAGTTCACGTAGATGAGGCAAAGCTTGTAACACGGGTTGCATCGCAACATCCATAGATACAAACGTCCTCGGCGTGACTTTACTTTCATCTAGTTTTGACAAATGACCAATTAAATGTTCTGTAATTAAACAGTTAAACGTGCTTAAAATTGAAAATATGTAATAAGGGTCATAATTTCGAGAAAAAAAAGTCGAAATTTGAGAAAAACGTAAGTTCAAATTTCGAGAAAAAAGTCGAAATTTCGAAAAAAAAAATCGAAATTCGAGAAAAAAGTCGACATTTTGAGTTTAAAGTCGAAATTTCGAGAAAAATGTCGAAATTTCGAGAAAAAATTTGAAAATTGAGAAAAAAAACGAAATTTCGAGAAAAAAGTCGAAATTTTGAAATATTTCGAGATAAAAGTCGAATTTTGAAATAAGAGTTGAAATTTTGAGAAAAAAAGTCGAAATTTGAGAAAAAAAGTCGAAATTTCGAGATTAGGGTCGAAATTTCGAGAAAAAAGGTCGAAATTTGAGAAAAACGTAAATTGATATTTGGAGAAAAAATTCGAAAACTTCGAGAAAAAAAGTCGAAATTCGAAAAACAAAGTCGAAATTTTGAGTTTAAAACCGAATTTTCCAACAAAAAAAAGTCGGAAATTTCGATATTAAGATCAAAATTTCAAGAAAAAAGCAGATATTTGAGAAAAAAGTCGCAATTTGAAAAAAACATCGAAATTCCGAGAAAGAAATCGAAATTTCGAAATATTTCGAGAAAAAAGTCGAAATTTGAGAACAAAGTCGAAATTTCGAGAAAAAAAAGTCGAAATTTGTGAAAAAAAGTCGAAATTTCTAAAAAAAAAAGTCGAAAATTTGAATTTAAAATGTCGAAATTTCGAGAAAAATGTCGAATTTCGAGAAGAGTCTAAATTTTGAGAAAAAAAGTCAAAATTTAAGAAAACAAGTCGAAACTTCGAGATTAAGGTCAAAATTTCGAGAAAAAAGTCGGAATTTGAAAAAAAAGTCGAAATTTCGAAATATTTTGAAAAAAAAGTCCAAATTTGAGAAAAGACTCGAAATTTCAAGAAAAAAAAGGCGAAATTTCGAGATTAAGGTCATTTCCGAAAAAATGTCGAAATTTTAAGTTTAAAGTCGAAATTTCCAGAAAAATGGTCGAAATTTCGATATTAAAGTCAAGATTTCGAAAAAAAGTCGATATTTAAGAAAAAAAAGTCGAAAATTGAGAAAAAAAAGTTGAAAAATGAGGGGAAAAAAGCGAAATTTGGAGAAAAAAGTTGAAATTTGTGAAAAACGTCGTAATTTCGACAAAAAAAGTCGAAATCTCGAAATATTTCGAGAAAAAAGTCGAAATTTGAGAAAAGAATCGAAATTTCGAGAAAAAAGGTGAAATTTCGAGAAAAAAGCCAAAATTTGAGAAAAAAGTTGCAATTTCGAGATTAAAGCCGAAATTTCGAGAAAAATGTCAAAATTCCGATATTAAGGTCAAAATTTCGAAAAATAAAGTTGAAATATAAGAAAAACGTAAGACAAAATTTCGAGGAAAATGTAGAAATTTTGAAAAAAAGGGTCATTTCCGAAAAAATGTCGACATTTTGAGTTTAAAGTCGAAATTTCAAGAAAAATGGTGAAATTTCGATATTAAAGTCAAAATTTCGAAAAAAAATAGTATAATTAAGAAAAAAAAAGTGGAAAATTGAGAAAAAAAGTCGAAAATTGAGAGAAAAAAAAACGAAATTTTAAGAAAAAAAGTTGAAATTTGAAAAAAAACGTCAGACTTTGAGAAAAACGTTGAAAGTTCGAGAAAAGAGTCGAAATATTTCAAAAAAAAGTCGAAATATGAGAAAAAGTCGACATTTCGAGAAAAAAGTCACAATTTGCGAAAAAAGTCAACATTTCTAGAAAAAAAGTCGAAACTTCGAAAAAAAAAGTCGAAATTTCGGGAAAAATGTTGACATTTCGGGAAAAAAGTTGAAATTTGAGAAAAAAGTCAAAAATTAATAAAAATAAAACGAAAGGCCGAGAAAAAGGTTGAAATTTCGAGAAAGAAATCGAAATTTGCGAAAAACTCGAAATTTCGAGAATAAAGTTGAAATTTCGATATTAATGTCAAAATTTCGAGAAAAAGTCGATATTTGAGAAAAAAGTCAAAAATTGAGAAAAATAAACGAAAGGTCGAGAAAAAAAGTCAAAATTTGAGAAAAACGTTGAAATTTGGAGAAAAAGTCGAAATTTGAGAAAAAGGTCGAAATTCCAAAAAAATAAAATTGAAATTTTCGAGAAAAAAAGGCGAAACTTGCGAAAAAATCGAAATTTCCAGATAAAAAGTCGAAATTTTGAGTTAAAAGCCGAAATTTCGAGAAAAATGTCAAAATTCTTATATTAAGGTCAAAATTTCGAAAAAAAAAATCGAAATTTGAGAAAAAAGTCAAAATTTCGAGAAAAAAGTTGTAATTTAAAAAAATGTCGAAATTGCGACAAACTCAAAATTTCGAGAATAAAGTTGAAATTTTGATATTAATTTTGAGTTTAAAGCCGAAATTTCGAGAAAAATGTCAAAATTCCGATATTAAGGTCAAAATTTCGAGGAAAAAATCGACATTTGGGAAAAAAGTCGAAAATTGAGAAAAAAACGAAATTTCGAGAAAAAGGTCGTAATTTCGAAAAAAAAATCGAAATTTCAGAAAAAAGACATAATTTCGAGCAAAAAAGTTGAAATTTGAAAAAAAAACTCGAAATTTCGAGAAAAAAGTTAAAATTTCGAGTTTAAAATCGAAATTTGAGAAAAAAAGTCGAAATTTCGAGATTAAGGTCGAAATTCCCAGGAAAAAATCGAAATTTCCAGAATAAAGCCAAAATTTTGACAGAAAAGTCGTTATTTCAACAAAAAAAGTCGAAATTTGCGAAAAACTCTAAATTTCGAGAAAAAAGTTAAAATTTCGAGTTTAAAGTCGAAATTTGAGAATAAAAAGTCGAAATTTCGAGATTAAGGTCGAAATTTCCAGGAAAAAGTCGAAATTTCCAGAATAAAGTTAAAATTTTGAGAGAAAAGTACGAAATTTGAGAAAAAAGTCAAAATTTGAGAAAAAGAGTCGAAATTTGAGAAAAATAAGTCGAAATTCGATAAAAAAAGTCCAAAATTTCTAAAAATAACATTTTTTTTTTAAATCGATGTCCTTGCTACGTATTTGGACCATTTCGACTTTAATCGTTAAATTTCGATTTAAGAATTGAAATTTCAACTTTTTTCTAGAAATTTCCGGTTTAAACTCCAATTTTCGAAATTTTGACATTAAAGTAGAAATTTTGACTTTAACCCCGGAATTTAGAGGAGAAAAAAATCAACATTCCGTGATTATTTTTTTTTTTAATTGATGTCCTTTCTACGCTCTTGTAATTTTTACTTCAAAAAAAGTAAATAAAGTTTTTTCAAGTTCTGTAGATTATTTATTAATATAAATTATTATTTATTAATACGGGTGTAACCACTAAATAAATCACTTGTCTATAGTTCAAAGGGAACGAACGGCGGAAGCATGAACAATCAACACGTTGCGTTGACGCAAAGAAGCCACGAAGAATAACCTGAAAGAAAGTTTCCAAGAAACCTCATTAAAATAACATTTATCATCTTACTGTTATAAATCCAATTACGTTATCTAATTGGAACAAAAATATTTTAAACGAGGGGACAGTACAATTAGTTTATCAGTACAGGAAATTTGACAAGTAAAATATTTCTAAATAACCTTAGAAGAATGCTGCTAATGCTACTTTTCCTTATATCTGTGTCATTATTTAGATAATATTGATAAAGCCAAGATTTTTTAAAATACATGCTTTCCATGCAGTGGCCTGTTGTGCCTTATAAATGGGGAAGCTGGATCGGACAAAAGAGAAAAAAGGCTTGTTTAAATTTAAATACAAACCACCTTAAAATAAATAGTTACTAATTTTTGGTTATAATATAAAAAAATGTAAATTATAGAATTTAGTACGTAAGAAAATTTTCTATAAAGATCTGATAAGGAGAAAGCGGCCGCGATAACGAAGTAAACGGCAGATAAGTGTTCCAGAAATGTCGGCAAACGATAAGCCTTATCTGCGGGATTTTTCTAGAAGCTGGGAGCCAAAACTATATAAGGCGGTCGGCTTTACCTCGAATCAGTTAGAATTAGTCAGTGTAATTAGTGAGCTAGTAATTAAAAGTCAATAAGTGAGTTAATTATTTAGTTGTAGTGTTCCGAGTTTAGTTTGAAAATAAAGTGGGTATTATTCAGTAAGTGTTTAATAATCATTTCGAACCGATAAGCCAGTAACAATAATGTATTTTTTATTTGGTGGAACGGATTGGTTCTTTGTTATCTTCAATAATTAAAACACTGAACTGAACCCAAGAAACCAAGAGAGATTAAAAAACACAACAAAGGTTGCTCTAACGCGTTTCGATAGCCAGGCTATCATCTTCAGAGAGATACTGACAAGACAAGATTTGTATTTTAATTTTTGAAGATAACCAACGACTAGTTTGTTCCACCAAAATTGTCCCCTGAAACCAAGAAAGATTGAAAAACACAACAAAGGTTGCTCTAACGCGTTTCGATAGCCAAGCTAACATCTGCGTATGGGGACAAGATTTGTATTTCAATTTGTTATAATACATTCAAAAATATATTTTTTATTTACAAAACTACTAAAATTTGGGAAAGAATTGGAATTTTATGATATGAATTCGTTGTGTTTAGCGCTTCTAAACATTGGTCAGATGAAAAAATCGTCCATGAAAGATAAATAAATATCCTTTCGTATACCAGTAAATTTTCTCTCTTAATTTAAAGTAATGTATCAAGTTGCGGTGCAACAACCGGTATTCGAGGTGACAGATAATATTCATTTGTTTTACTTTTTCCTTGTTATAAATACATCGGTGTCTTCGCCTTAAGTTTAAATTATCATACGGGATGATTACACACTTACACAGTACACACAGTAAGAGTCTTATGTTCTAAATTTAAAATTTTGAACGCACTGGCCACGTATTAATCATCAGTTCCTGCAAAGTTTCTCGTTACTGTGATTTTAATTCTCACGAGACCACGAAAGAGAAATGCGAACATTTGGCAGTTTCACCGAATTTATGGCATTTTCAATCTACGTATTACTTGGGTGTATTGTAAGCATTTGAACGATTCAGCAGAATAATAAGATAATGACTTGCATTTAAATGCACTGATGTTTGAACAAAGTAAAAGCAACTGTATGTGAAAGTATTAACAAAATGGGACAAGAAATTCGCTAACATATAGCCAAATAGAATAAATTCAATATCTCAGTTGTTGTACATTTTTATGAAAAATCTCGAGACAGGTCGATTTTGGATTATAAGATGACATCCTGCATCGCGAAAATTTCATCCCTAGATGCAATCCCCTTCGAGTTACCGTTTCAACACCGAAATTTTTTAATAAATAGGGGCTGGTTACCTCATTTGAAAGGCCTTTTCATTCTCTATTCAAAAATATCATGGTTGCTACATTTAATTTATAAAATAAACAATTAAAAAAATAATTTATCAACTAGATGAAATTTTCTACAATAATAACGAATAGCAGCTCGCCTGGTTCGTCCTCGATAATCATAAAGGGACCAAAAACAATTTCGATATCGTTTTTTGATTTTGCAAAGAAGGAAGGTTATCGCGAAGTATGTGACTCATATGCAGGTGAAGACTGTGGCATATGCTAGAACTTTTCCCGAGATGAAAAGTGGAAACTTCCAGAAATAGATGTCTGATATAAATATACGCGCACCCCCATTGTGATTTATTCAGTACCGAATTCAGTATTCGGACATTTATTATTTCGTAATTAATCTTTTTTAATAAATGTCTAACACTGACTGAAAGACAACTCATGGCCTACGCGGGTGGGTCTAGGAGGAAATTTCGCGAAGGTGTTCACTCTAATATGTGGGTGAACACTAAGAGAGGATTTTTGAAAATTCGGCCTGTAAGATGGTGAAAATAGGCAGTAACAGCTTGAAGGTTTTTATGTAATTAATATTAAGCGATATTTAAAGTTACCTGTAAGCGTTGAGAGCTAACATCGTTAGCACATTTTTTTTAGACATTTTGAAGTTTCGTCTCGAAATTTCGAGTTTAAGTAAAAATTTTCGACACACAATCGAAAATTTGAACACACTTTTTTCACAATAAAATCAAAATTTTTCAAAAAGTTAAAATTTTGAAATCTTTTTAAAAATAGTCGAAATTTTGGAGAAATATCGAGATTTAAAAAAAACAGGAAAATGTTCGCTCAATTTCTCAAAAAACTGGAAAATTTTCGCTCAATTTCCCAAAAAACTGAAACATTTTCGCTCAATTTGTCAAAAAACTGAAATTTTCTGAAAACTGAATACTGAAGAAAAGCTGAAATTATCAGAAAATTCTGAATTTTCATAAAAAGTCGAGATTTTAAAAAATGTCGAAATTTTCATAGAAAGTTAAATTTTCAAAAGAAAATCAAAGTTTTGAAAAAAAGGCACTATTTAAAATTAAGGCAAAATTTTGAAAAATTGACATTTTCAATAATTTCGGAAATTTGGAAACAATGCGAAATATTGAAGAAAAGTCAACATTATCAGAAGATTCGCAATGATCCAAAAAAAAAATAGAAATTTTGATAAGGTAACATTTTAGAAAAAAATCGAAATTTTGGATAAATCAAATTTAAAAAAGGTGGCAGTCTTTTAAAAAGTTCTAGATTTGATTGGAATTAAAATAAATATAAATAAAATTTATAAAGTGTCGAACTTTTCAAAGACAAGTTTCCGAAAAAGAGTCGAAATTATGAAAAAATGTCGAAGTTTTGAGTTTAAAGCCGAAATTTCGAGAAAAATGTCGAAATTTCGATATTAAGGTCAACATTTCGAGAAAAAAGTCGATATTTGAGAAAAAAAGTCGAAAATTGAGAGAAAAAAAAACGAAATTTCGAGAAAAAAGTCGAAATTCCGAGAAAAAAGTCAAAATTTCGAAATATTTCCAGAAAAAAGTCGAAATTTGAGAAAAAAGTCGAAATGTCGAGAAAAAAGTCGAAATTTCGAGAAAAAAAGTAATTCGAGAAAAATAGTCGAAAGTTCGAAAAAAGAATCGAAATTTTGAGTTTAAAGTCGAAATTTCGATATTAAGGTCAAAATTTCGAGAAAAAGTCGATATTTGAGAAAATGAGTCGAAAATTGAGAAAAAAACAACGAAATTTCGAGAAAAAGGTCGAAATTGAGAAAAAAGTCAAAATTTCGAGAAGAAAGTCGCAATTTCAACAAAAAAAGTCTAAATTTACGAAAAACTCGAAATTTCGAGAAAAAAAGTTGAAATTTCGAGTTTAAAATCGAAATTTAAAAATAAAAGTTGAAATTTCGAGATTTACATCGAAATTTCCAGGAAATGTCGAAATATGAGAAAAAAGTCGAAATTTCGAGAAAAAAGTCCAAATTTCGAAATATTTCAAGAAAAAAGTCGAAATATGAAAAAATAAGTAGAAATTTCGAGAAAAAAATCGAAATTGCCAGAAAAAAATGTCGAAATTTTAAGTTTAAAGCCGAAATTTCGAGAAAAATGTCGAAATTCCGATATTAAGGTCAAAATTTCGAAAAAAAAGTCGAAATTTGGGAAAAAAGTCGAAATTTCGAGAACAATGTCGAAATTCCGATATAAGGTCAAAATTTCGAGAAAAAAATCAAAATTTGGGAAAAAAGTCGAAAATTGAGAAAAAGGTCAAAATTTCGAGAAAAAAATCGAAATTTGAGAAAAAAGTCGTAATTTCAAGAAAAAAAGTCGAAATTTGAGAACAACTCGAAATTTCGAGAAAAAAGTTGAAATGTCGAAATATTTCAAGAAAAAAGTCGAAATATGAGAAAAAAGTCGAAATTAATTTTAATTAATTAAATTAAAATCGAAATCTGGGAAAAAAAAGTTGAAATTTCGAGATCAATGTCGAAATTTCAGAAAAAAGGCGAAATTTCAAGAAAAAAGTCCAAATTTCGAAATATTTCATGAAAAAAGTCGAAATATGAGAAAAAAGTCGACATTTCGAGAAAAAAAAGTCCAAATTTCGAGAAAAAGTGAAAATTTAATAAAAAAAAGTCGAAATTTCAAGAAAAAAAGTCGAAATTTTGAGTTTAAAGTTGAAATTTCGAGAAAAATGTCGAAATTACGATATACGGTCAAAATTTCGAGAAAAAGGTCGAAATTTCGAGAAAAAATCGAAATTTGAGGAAAAAAAATCAAAATTTTAAGAAAAAAGTCCTAATTTCAACAAAAAAAAGTCGAAATTTGCGAAAAACTCGAAATTTTCAGAATAAAGTCGAAATTTTGAGAGAAAAGTACAACAAAAGTACAAAAGTACAAAACAACGAAATTTCGAGAAAAAGGTCGAAATTGAGAAAAAAGTCACAATTTCGAGAAGAAAGTCGTAATTTCAACAAAAAAAGTCTAAATTTACGAAAAACTCGAAATTTCGAAAAAAAAGTTGAAATTTCGAGTTTAAAATCTAAATATGAGAAAAAAAGTTAAAATTTTGATATTAAGGTCGAAATTTCGAGGAAAAAGTTCAAATTTCGAAACATTTCAAGAAAAAAGTCGAAATATGAGAAAAAAGTCGAAATTTCGAGAAAAAAAGTCGAAATTTCTAGAAAAAAATCGAAATTTTGAGTTTAAGGTCGAAATTTTGATATTAACGTCAAAATTTCGAGAAAAATGTCGAAATTTGAGAAAAAAAAGTCGAAATTTTGAGAGAAAAGTTGAAATTTGAGAAAAAAGTCGAAATTTGAGAAAAAAGTTGAAATTTGAGAAAAAAAGTCGAAATTTGAGAAAAAAGTTGAAATTTCGGGAAAAAAAATAATTCAAGAAAAAGAGTCGAAATTTCGAAAAAAGAGTTGATATTTTGAGTTTAAAGTCGAAATTTCGAGAAAAATGTCGAAATTTCCAGAGAAAAGTTTTGAGAAATGTCTGACTTGAAAAGAAATAAAATTTGTAAATAAAAATTTGAAAAACTGAAATCAAATAAAATAATTGAAATTTTTAATAACTATCAATTTTAAATTTTGAAAAACGGGTAAATATTTCAAATCTTGAGGAAAAGTCTTAAAGAGAAAAGCCGATATTTAACAAAATGTCAGACTTCTTAAATTCAAATATTAAAAAAGAAACTTGAGAATAAGGCAAACATTTTCAAAAAATTTCGAGGGAGTCGAAATTGAAATAATATCAAAACTTTGAAAGTCGACATAATCAAAAGTTCTGAGAATTACGAAAAAATGGGGAAATTTTCAGTCAAATTTTTAACAAAAGCCAAAATTTCAAAGCCGAAATATTGAAAAAGAGCCAAAAGTATCAGATAAATCGACATTTTCAAAATTCGAAATATTAAAACGTCCAAATTTTGGAAAAAAGTGAAATTTTTAATAGTCGAGCATTTTTAAATAAGTTGCAATGTTAGGTTGGAATTGTCAAAAAATATAAATTAAAAATTATAAAAAACGTCAACATTTTCATTAAAAATGAATATTTCCAAGAAAAAACGAAATTTTGACAGAAACTCGAAAATAAAAAAAATAGCGAAATTTTGAAAAAAATTCGAAAATTGGTCGAATATGTTAAAAAGTCGATATTTTGTAAATTTGTCTCGATTTAAAAAAATCGAAAGTTTGCCAAAAAAGTTAAAATTTTGAAAAATGGTTGACTTAAAAAAAGTACTCTGTGTTGTTAAGAAGAAAAATTCTCAATAAAAGTTATAATTTTTAATAAACATTTAAAAAAAAGGTGAAATTTTGAAAGAATCGAAATTTGGAAAGAATTGGAATTTCGAAAAAATCGAAAATTTAAAGTCAAAATTTTTAAAAATATCCAGCTTTAAAAAAATTTACATTTTTAGAAGTAACAATTTCCAAAGGGTGGAAATTTTGAAAAAATGTAGAAGTTTAAAAAAAAAGAAAACACTGAAAAGTGGAAATTTTGAAGAAAAGAAATTTTCCAAAACAGTACACAGATTTTCGGAAAAGTCGAAACTAAAAAATGAAAGTGGAAATTTTGAGAAAAAAATGGCAATTCTGAATACTATCGAAGTTTGAAAAAAATCCAAACTTTCAAAAAACTCAATATTATCAAAAATTTTCATGGTCAAAGGTTTTAAAGAAATCTAAAATATTTGAAAAGTAACATTTTGAGAATGTCGAAATTATCAAAAAAGACGAAATTTTGAGTCGAAATTATCAGAAAAGATGAAATTTTTAGAGTCGAAATTTCGAAAACTTGAAATTTTGGATCATGTTGAAATTTTGACAAGATCGAAATTTTGAGAGAAATTCAACCATTCAAAGACTCGACATTTTCACAGAGTCAAACTTTTTAAAAATTCAGAATTTTTAAATATTCAAAATTTTTAAAAATTTAAAATTTTCAAAGTCAAAAGCCAAGCGGGGAAGCAGAAAATCTTTTCTGGAAAGTGCGCAAAGATCAGGCGACCAAGACCGATCTAGAAATTTTTTCTGGAGTTCTGGGGGGAGTACAAAGGTCAAACGGGTAAGGCATGCCTTCGTAAGTTTGGTAGGTTCCTTACTTTTTATATGGTTGGGGTAAAGGAAGGGGGGACGTGCCCCCATGCCTTCCTAGATCCGCCCATGCAAACGGCGAAATAATGCTCTCATAAATTATGTCGAATTCTTATTTTTTTTTGTATAACTATTGTTTAGTCTAGTACGTCAGAGGGGGGTGTGGGACGACAAGTGCCCCTCGCACCCCAAATCAAATCCGCTCTTCAAAAATGTTTTTCTTTGTACAATATAATGAAATCTCGTCAAAAGAATTAATTTCCCAATTCGACTGTTATTGGTTTCCGCCATACCCCCCTGATTTAATGCACTGGAAAAATGTTGTTAGTAGGGATAAAAAAATTATAATAATGTTAATAATTATTTATTAGTAAGTTCTTCCATACACCCTAAGGATTTACTTGCCTGATCGTTCTTAAAGGTGCAATTAACGGTATTCCAAGGAGCTGCTTTCCTCGTGCAATTACATCCTGGCACATCGCATATCGTACTGAAGGTTTCGGAAACACTAATCACGAAACGTAGGGCGCACAAACAAATGAACAAGCACCAAAAAATACGGAGCCCCATGTCGTGAAGTCATTATTTTCACACCTGTCGTGCCGGCGCTAGCACTCAAAGACGATGCAATTGCGGCATGACCTTCGCGCACTAAAACTCAATGGACAATAATGCCAGATGACGATAAACATGTCGATGCATGCGTAGAGTTGCCAAAATCCTCCCACGACAGTACTTCACCCACGAACAACTTCCACAGACTGAATGGCTATGAAATCGAGTGAAACTGTGAAGCGATGGTGCCTGCAGCTTGAAATCGAGTTTTTGTTATGAGCGATCTAAAGGTGCTCACACCATAGAGCGCCTTAGTTTAACTGAATGCCTCTGCACTTTCGGCCCGCCTGAGAAACTGAACGAGGAAACCCTAAGCAAATATCAATCCTGAACCTAATCCTGAATTCTGAATAACATATAAATGCGAAAGTATGTCCAAAAATTTTGTCAAAAAAAGTAGAAATATCCATAAAACTTTAAATATTTTGAACAGTTCTTTTAGCAAGATTTTTTCCTGACTGTATTTCTTTTAAAATTTTAGTTTTAATTTCAATTTTTTTATTTAAATTTCGGTTTTAATAAATATTCACGTAATGTATTTTTCAAATTCTAAATTTTCGTCTAAATGTGTCGTGCGTTAAAAAATTTTTTGACAATGAAAAAACGAAAGCAATTTTTGAAAATTTCGAGATTTCAGTCAACGTTTTTGAGTTGCAATTTCAATTTAAAATTTGAAATTCTGACTTTAGTTTCCGAGATTTCGGACTTTCTCTTTCATTTGGTGTTTTAGGTCAGAGTTTCGAAGAAAAACTTCCAATTTCCAAATTTTCAAACAGTGAAACCTTCGAAACTTCGAATTTCAAATTTTAGAAGTTTCCAATCTTCAGTCTTTTGAACTTTTGATTTTGGAATTTCGATTTTCACGTTTTTAGAACTTTGGAACTTTTGAGCTTTTCAACTTTTGAATTTTTAATTTTTCCCATTTTTCATCTCCTACACTTTCGAACTTTTCAAAATTTTTACCTTTAAACTTTCAATTTGCGAACCTTCGAGCCATTGACTTTATAAATTTTCGAACTTTCCAACTTTCGATTTTTCGGTGGTTCGAACCATCGACTTTTAAATTCTTGAACTTTCCAACTTTCGAATTTTGCAATCTTTAAATTTCCAATTTTTTAAACTGTCAAACTTAGAAACTTACGAATCTTAAAACTTTTGAGTTTTGAATTTTTAACTGTCGAATTCTCGAATTCTCCAATTTTCGATATTTCGAGCCTAGAAAACTTTGACTTTCAAATTCTCAAACATTCTTACTTACCTTTTCGAACCTCCGAACCATCGACTTTCAAAAATTAAATTAAAACTTTTAAATTTTCAAAATTTCCAACTTTTAAACTTTCAGTCTTTCGCACCTTCAGACTTTCGCACTTTCATACTTTTCACCTTTTAAATATTCAATCTTTTACACTTTCGAACTTGAAAATTTTTAAGGTTTCCAAATTTCTTACTTTTGAATTTTAAATTTGCTAACTTTCGAACTATCGACTTTTTAATTTTTTGAACTTCCAACTTTCGAATTTTTGGTCATTCGAAGAGCCATTGACTTTTAAATTCTCGAACTTCGGAACTTTTAAATTTCCAATCTTTCAAACTTTCAAATCTCCAATCTTACTAATTTTAAAACTTTCGAACTTTCGAGTTTTCGAACTTTCGAGTTTTCGTACTTTCGAGTTTTCGAACTTTCGAGTTTTCGAACTTTCGAGTTTTCGAACTTTCGAGTTTTCGAACTTTCGAGTTTTCGAACTTTTAACTGTCGAATGTTCAAACTTTCCAACTTGAGATTTTCAATATTTCGAATCTACAAAACTTCTACTCCCAAATTTTCGAATATTCTTACTTTCAAACCTTCACTTTTTGAACTTTTTAACCTTCGAAACATCCACTTTCAACATTTCCAAATATTAAAGTTTAAATGTTCAAACTTTCACACATTCGCACTTTCAAACTTTTCAACCTTCAAATATTTCAAACTTTTCAGCTTTCAAACTTTCCAATTTTCGAACTTTCACATTTTCGAACTTTCCGAATTTCAAACTTTCTAATTTCCGCACTGTCAATTTTCGAACTTTCAATTTTGAACCATCAACTTTCAAATTTTGGAACTTTCGAATTGTCGATTGTTAATTCTCGAACTAACCAACTTCTAAACTTTTGAACTTTCTAAGTTTTTAATTTGAAATCTTTCAAACTTTCCAAATTTTTAATTTTAAAACTTCCAGGCATTTAAATTTTAGAATTTTCAAACTTTTAAATTTTTGATTTTTCCAACTTTCAAATTTTCGAAATTTTGGTTTTCAAACTTTGGATTTTCAATCTTACTTATCTTCGAAACTCCGAATATCAAACTTTCAAAGTTTCGATATTTCAAACTTTCGAATCTTCGAAATATTAACTTTTAAATTTTCGAAATCTCAAACCTTTGAATTTTCAAACGCGAAAACCTCCTAACCTTTCAGCTTTTAAGCTTTCGCACTTTTAAATTTTGGAACCTTCAAGTTTTCGAATTGTCGACTGTTAATTCTTGAACTAACCAACTTCTAAACTTTTGAATTTTCCAACCTTTTAATTTTAAATCTTTCAAACTTTGCAAATTTCTAACTTTAAATCTTTCGGGCATTTGAACTTTAAAATCAATTAAACTTTCAAATTTTTTATCCTTCCAACTTTCAAACTTTTCGAATTTTCGGCTTTCGAACTTTCGATTTTCAATCTTACTTACCTTCGAAACTTTGACTTTCAAAGTTTCGGATGTTACAAACTTTCGAACCTACGAAAGTGAAAACTATCGACTTTCAAATTTTCGGAATCTTAATATTTTGAATTTTCAAATACGAAAACTTCCTAACCTTTCAGATTTTAAACTTTAGCACTTTCAAAATTTTCAACTTTCAAACTTTCACAATTTTTAACTTTCAAACTTTCAGTTTTATAACGTGCACCCGATCTTTTCAAGTTTCAAATTTTCTGACTTTCAATTTTCAAACGTTCGTATCATTAACTTTTAGTTGAATTTTACAACTTTCAAACTTTTGAACCTTCCAACTGTCCCTTCCAATTCTTTCAACTTTAAAACTGTTGAGCTTTTGAAGTCTCAAACTTTTGAAGTTTCGTACTTTTCAGCTTTAAAATTTTCAAATTGTCCAACTTTTGAACTTTCGAATTTTTGATTTTCGAACTTTCGATTTTCAAATTTTCGAAACTTCGACTTTAAATTTTTGAACTTTTAAACTTACGAAATTTCATACTTTTGAATTTTCAAAATCTTAACCTTCCTAAGCTTTCAGCTTTTAAACTTTCGCACTTTTAAAATTTTCAAATTTTTTAGTTTTCCAATTGCACCCGTGCTTTTTAAATTTTATATTTTCAGACTTTCGAATTTTTAAACTTTTGTAGCATAAATTTTTAGTCGAATTTTCCAACTATCAAACTTTTTAACTTCCCAACTTTTTAAATCTTCAGCCTATCAATATTTTCAACTTGAAAAATTTAGAGCTTTTAAACTTTCAAACTTTTGAATTTTCGGATTTTTTAGCTATAAAATTTTCAAATTTGCCAACTTTCAAGCTTTCGAATTTTTGATTTTTAAACTTTCGATTTTCAATTTTTCCAAACTTCGACTTTAAATTTTCGAACTTTCAAACTTTCGAATTTTCAAGCTCTTAAACTTCCTAACCTTTCAAGCTTTTAGACTTTCGGACTATTAAAATTTTCAACTTTCTGGTTTTTCCAATTGTTCCCGTTCTTTTCAAATGTTAAATTTCCTGACTTTCAATTTTCAAATCTTCGTACCTTAACTTTCAGTCGAATTTTGTAACTTTCAAACTTTTGAACCTTTCTTTTTTGAATCTTCAGCCTTTCAATCTTTTAAACATGAATATTTTAGAGCTTTTGAACTTTCAAACTTTTGAATTTTTAAACTTTTGAACTTTCGAATTTTTTAACTTTCAAATTTTCCAACTTTCAAGCTTCCGAATTTTTGATTTTCGAACGTTCGATCTTCAATTTTTCGAAACTTCGACTTTCAAATTTTCAAACTTTCGATTTCTCAATCGTTCCAAGCTTCGAACCATTGACTATCAAATTTTTGAAATTTACAGTCGACTCCCGCTAAAGTTGCGCCCGTTAGAGTTGCACGGTCGTTAAAGTTGTCAGGATGCGATCGTTAAAGTTGCGCGGATATTCCCCCACTTCCAATTTTCGAACAATCGAGAACTTTTTAACTTTCAAACTTTTACGCTTCAATCTTTCCAACTTTCACGTTTTTAAACTCGAAGTTATGACTTAAAATCCTGAAATTGAGGATTTATCAGACATTTTAAAATTTTTCTAAACATATTTCTCTTATGCCGGCTCTTCACTCTCGCCGAGGGTCCTCGCCGCACGTTTCGGCCAGACATTTGACATAACACATGTAACTGCGAAGGCTATATCTACCCTTTCGCTCGCACTCTCGGTTATCCTGTTCATTTCCTTTGAGTCTACCCCAAAAACCGACTGGACACGGAGCACTTTCGATGCGAACAGAGACAAACCGAGTCAAAACGAACGTAGCTTCCGCATTCTGGCGCTCGAGTTCCCTCGTATCGTATCGTGAAGAGCCGGCATTACAATTTTTATTTTCATTTACATTTTGAAATAATCTCGAATTTTATAAGAACGATTTAGCTCTAATTTTCGTAAAAACATTATTCCCAAAGTTTTTATATCTTTACTAAAATTTTGAATTATGTTTAAAAAAATAAACGAATTTCGTGAAAAACATAAGACATTTAGTCGAAACTTTAAGAATAAGACGAATTTGAGAAACAGTTAACTAGTCAAAATTTAAAGATAAAGATCGAAATTTCTAGGAAAAATTCAAAATTTCCAATATAGTTCAATTTTGAGAGAGAAAAGTAGAATTTTGAGTATAAAGTGATAATTTAGAAAAAGACAATTTTGGGATCAAGTCGGAATTTACAGAAAATCAAATTTAATATAAAAACCTGACCTTGAAAAATCTCGAAACTTCGAGATAAAAGCGATTTTCGAGGTAAAAATCGAAAATTTCGAAAACGAAAGCAAATTTTGAAAAAAGAAACTTTAATTTATGGGAAAGATCGACATTTTGAGAAATGATCGAAATTTCGAGAAAAAAGTCGAAATTTGGTAAAAATTCCAAATTTTTTAAAATTGCAAAATTTGTCAAATTTTCGTAAAAAGAGCGAATTTTGAGGAAAATAGTCGAAATTTCACGAAAAAGAATCGAAATTTCTCAACTGAATGTTTATTATTTAACCGAGTGGAGGACCAGCTCCTCCCCCCTGCCCCCCTTTGACGTCAGAAAAGATCCACTAATAAGATAATGTTGAGAAATTTGAGTTTTCTGAAATTTTTGTCTTTACAAAAATTCAAAATTTTCAAAAAATCTTCAGAACTTCTAAATAAATATTATTTTACTTTTTTATCGAAAGATCTGCCAAGCTTCGATAAAAAGGTGAAGTTTAATAAAGAAGTCGAAAATTGCAGGAATACGAATTTCACAAAAGTCGAAATTTTCAGAAAAAGACAAATTTTGAGAAATGACAAAATTTTGAAAAAGACGAATTTTGAAATAAAAATTCGAAATTTTTAGAAAGTCAGATTTTTATAAAATAGGTCGAACTAAGTTCAAAATTTCAAAAGAAAAAGACAAATTTTGTAAAAAAAGATGAATTTTCGAATTTGGAGAAAAAATTCGAAAATTAGTAAAAATTCGAAAATTTCTCAGAATGCTAATGAAAACTAATGCTAATGAAACATCGAAATTTTGAAAAGTAAGTTGGAATTAAGTTTTCTGGAATTTTTGCCTTCTTACGAAAATTCAAAATTTTCAAAGCATGTTTTTCAAAATTTCCAAATAAATATTGTTCCATTATTTTAATCAAAAAATTTACCAAACTTCGAGAAAAGGGCGAAGTTTGATAAACAAGTCAAAATTTACGTCAAGACGAATTTAAAAAAAAAATCGAAATATTTAGAAAAAGGCAATTTTTGAGAAGTGACGAAATTTAAAAAAAAAAGCGACGAATTTTGAGATAAGAATTCGAAATTTTGAGGAAAGCCGGATTTTGATAAAAGAAGTCGAATTTTAGACTAAATTTGAAATTTCAAAATAAACAGAGAAATTTTGTGAAATAAGACGAATTTTGAGAAAAAATCGTAATTTCGAGAAAAAAGTCGAAATTTAGTAAAAATTCGAAATTTTTCAGAATATATAGAATATTGAGTCTAAATAACACAGAAAAGGGCAAATTTTGAGGAAACAATTCGAAATTTGAAGAAAAGTAATCGAAATTTGTCGACTGAATATTTATTTTTTAACTGATGAGTGAAGGACTAGTTGCTCGCGCTCTCTGTCCCCCTTTGACGTCAGAAAATATCCACTAATGAAATAATGTCGAAATTTCGAGAAATAAACTGGAATTTGAGTTTTCTGGAATTTATGTCTTTTTAGAAAAATTCAAAATTTTCAAAAAATATTTTTTAAATTCACAAAAAAAAATTATATTACTTTTTTATCGAAAGATCTATCAAACTTCGAGAAAAGGGCGAAGTTTGATAAATAAGTCGAAATTTGCAGGAAGACGAATTTAACAAAGAAAGTATAAATTTTCAGAAATAGTCAAATTTTGAGAAGTGACAAAATTTTGAAAAAAAAAAACGACGAATTTTAAGATAAGAATTCGAAATTTTGAGAGAGTCAGATTTTGATAAAAGGAGTCTCGTTTTTGACTAAATTTGAAATTTCAAAGGAAAATTTGTGAAATAAAACGATGTTTGAGAAAAAGATCGAAATTTCGAAAAAAAAGTCGAAATTGAGTAAAAATTCGTAATTTCTCAGAATGTCACTATTGTGTCGAAATTTCGCAAAAAGGACGAATTTTGAGGAAAAAAGTTGAAATTTCACGAAAAAGAATCGAAATTTCTCAACTGAATGTTTATTATTTAACCGAATGGAGGACAAGCCCCTTCCCTCTGCCCCCCTTTGACATCAGAAAATATGCACTAATGATATAAACGTCGTAATGTTGAGTTTCTGGAATTTTTGTCTTTACAAACATTCAAAATTTCAAAAAATCCTCAGAATTTCCAAATAAATATTATTCCACTTTTTTATCGAAAGATCTACCAAACTTCAATAAAAAGGTGAAGTTTAATAAACAAGTCGAAGTTTGCAGAAAGACGAATTTAAAAAAAAAGTCGAAATTTTTAGAAAAATAGTAAAAATTTGTCAGTGGGATTAGCTAAGCTGAACAAACATTCGTTTAGGTTGGGGACGTTAACTTAACGAGGACGAAGCTTTAGAATGTATTGCGGCACGGACGTATTTGCTCGCAAGTGTATGGTTCGCTTTAATTTTACCCTGCGGTTAACGCCACTATTTAACCTCTGTCCTTTTTCCGTTCACTTATAAACAGCACAGTGAGCCGAGGTAAAATGAGATGTGAAAGATGGTAGTGGAACTACAAACTACAATAGTGGGTGAATTTGATCACGGTCTTTCTCAAAGCTGACTAGATGCGTTTTATATATCAGCTGAAGCGTTTATGAATGACAATGAATAGTTCAGACGATGCGTAATTACAAGGCGCTGCTATTGTTAACGAAAGTATCGTTGGAAAAGTTAAACTTTTATTTTTAATTTGATTTTTTTTCTGTTTTGATCTTGCATGAATAGCTGACCTGAACATTTCACTGGTCTGATATTATTACTATTATTACTGCTGCTAACAACTTTTGAAAGAATTCATTGACTTAATATATCTAAAAAATTATTTGTAAAAGTGTGATTATACGAGGGTCAATCAAATATGAACCGAAATTTCTATCATGTCGTCATGAGGGCGTCAGGAGTGTGCGCATACTCTTAGACATGTTAGGTGGGGACATCAGGTATCTTCCTGGACCCAAGCGAATTTCGCTCTCGCCGTTCGTCAGTTGTAAATACAGTGCGTGAACAAGAGGTTCATCCGCACGTTGCGCAGCCCATTATTATTAAATTTCTTGCTATTGAAGATGCAAAGTCGGCCGAAATTCTTCGTAGACTAGAAGCACAGTTTGGGGATACTTGTTTGAAGAAAACTCAAGTGTATGAATGGCATCAAAAATTTTTGGCAGGACGAACTCAAGTTGAAAATGAAACCCATGCCATCCTTGATTGCGGACAAGATTAACGATCTTCAACGCCTTTTGGAAAGTGCAGATGCTCAGATAGGGATAAGATTTGGGAGTACTCAATCCATTATTACAGATAAGCTCGGGTTTAGAAAAATTTCTACCAGATGGGTGCCTGGCGTCTTTTGACAGAAGAACAGAAACAACAACGTCTGGAGATTTGTCAGCTCCGTGTTGGACGTTTTCAATTTAAAGGTGATGGTTTTTTTTCCAACGTATCGTTACGTGTGATAAGATTTGGATCCATCTGAATCTAAACAAGCAAGAATGGAGTGGAGAACAAAGGCGGAAGGTGCATTCGTCAATGCAAAAACTCGCCTCTCAGCTAGAAAGGTTCTTGCGACTGTATTTTGGGATTTTAAAGGAGTTGTGCACGTCGATTTTTTTTTTTAAGTTTAATTCACTTGCAAAGGGTAACCCCATTATGCTTTCAAATCACTGTGAGTAGGATGCGAAACAAGGATAGATGGCGATGAACCGCCTTCTTAAACAAGGATAGGTTGTAACTTTTGGGGAAAATTCCTTTCGGTAACAAGTTCCATAACTTGGAAGTTCTATAGAAAAAAAAGTCTCCGTAGACAGAAGTCCTCACTGTGTTAAGCTGGACCGCACAGGAATTTGCTGTTTCCGACTGTCAAGTATGCCTCAAGAATCTTGCCCCTGAGGGGATCAATCCTATTAGTTCCTGCGAGCATCTTCCATGATAGTACTTGTAGAAAAGAGACAAGTCACCAACCATACGCCTGTGCTCTAGTGTTTCGATAGAATCGGTCAGACTTTCGTCATCAATTAGGCGAATCGCTCTTCTTTGAATTGAATCCAAGAGAGCTAAAGTGTGTTTTGGGGCTAAACTCCAAACATTAGAACAGTATTCTAGTGTTGGCCCAACTTGGGCTTCGATTTTCAGCATGGTTACTATTACCAGCCATTGGATGAAGCAAAACGGGCATATCGGCGAAAGAGGCGCGCATTTTCGGTCACAAATATGATTTCGCTTCACGACAATGCCCCCCCCCACTTAGCCATTCTGATACATCAAAAATTAGAGGAATGCATTGAGCAACATTAGAACACCCTCCTTATAGCCCCGACTTATCACCATGCGATTATCATATATTTGGACTATTGAAAGAAACTCATATTTGATTTACCCTCGTACATTGACGACGCCAAAGTAAACTAAAAAGTAAAGAGTTAGAATTTGCACATTTAAAGAGAAATTACGTGTAGCAGGTCCAAGGTAAAAGAAAATTCAATTTGCTCAAAACCATAGTCCGATTCTCCTTAAAACTGCCCAATTTAAATTTTCCTACCAAACTACCAAACTGTCTTAAAGCTAATCATAAGGAGATCAAAGTATGCCGAACATCCAGTATCACTAGCCTTTGCTGTGCAACGTAATATTTTGAATAAAAACCATGCAGCGGTCCTCACAGTGGTATTCTGTTTCAGTGTGCACTCCAACGAGCGGCTCTTCTTGCGAGATTTCGTCGGTTGCGTGACTGGTTCGAGTGGAGGTAGATTGGCCCAATGGTTACAACCAGGAAGTCGGGTAGACCCATCAAAATGTCAGGTGTTGTACTCCAGGGAAGAGTTACGATGCGGTTGGCCAGCTATCATCACCGTTCTTACCAGAGATCAGTATTCAGATCTTGTCCATGTACCCAACATGAAGGTAAATCTCTATGCTGAAGCATGAATTTGGAAACCCTTTTTTTTCCTTGTTATTACTTGTTTTCTATCATTTTAATTAATGTTTCTCTTTGACCAAAGTTAATGACTGAAATACAAATCTTGTCCCCTGAAACCAAGAAAAATTAAAAACACAACAGTCTATCGAACTATCGAAACGCATTAGACCAACCTCTGTTGTGTTTTTTAATCTTTCTTGGTTTCAGGGGACAAGATTTGTATTTCAATTTTTGAAGATAACCAAGCACCAGTCCGTTCCACCAAAAAAAAAACAAAGTTAATGAATAACGCATTCTGAGCAAAATCAATTCGAACATCTAGAAATTTTTTTACCGATTAGTACCACTTGTGGTTGATCAATTGTTCTGTAAAATAACGCGAAATTCATCTATTTTTCACGTAATTAATTTTGGTGGAACAGACTGGTCCTTGGTTATCTTCAAAAACAAAAGTACAAATCTTGTCCCTGAAACCAAGAAAGATTGTATTTCAATTTTTTAAATTATTAATTGGAATTTATTTTTATACTTAATTTTTATCTTAACGCTATATGAGGAAAAAGTGCTATAATGAACTTTTAATATTTTTGGAAAATTTCGACTTTTATTAAAAATTTCAGATTTTTTCAAAATTTTGTCTTTTCAAAAATTTGGATTTTTTTCCACAACTTCAACTTTTTATCGGAAACTTTTCTCTTTTTTTTTGAAAATTATGACTTATCAGGGTAAGATTTTTTAAATTTTGTCTCTTGAAAATGTTGACTTCAAAATTTCGACTTCATAAAAATGTTGACCTTTTATTAACATTTCGTGATTTTCCCATTTTAAATTTGAACAGTTTCGCCTTTTTCGGATTTTACTGATTTCGAATTATAATGATAATTTCAACTCTTTAAAATCTCGAAACTTTTTTTGATGAATTCCTATTTCCTGGAAAATGTAGAATTTTTCGGAAAATTTTGAGTTTTTCGAAAACAGCATTTAAAGTTGAAATAATAAAGGTGAAACGGACAATTTTGGTGAAAAGGACTGATCCTTGGTTATCTTCAAAAATTGAAATACAAATCTTGTCTTGTCAGTATCTCTCTGACGATGATAACCTGGCTATCAAACCATTGTTGTGTTTTTTAATCTTTCTTGGTTTCATGGAACGATTTTGGTGAAACGGACTGGTCCTTGGTTATCTTCAAAAATTGAAATACAAACCTTGTCTTGTCAGTATCTCTCTGAAGATGATAGCCTCGCTATCGAAAAGCGCTAGAGCAACCATTGTTATGTTTTTTAATCTTTCTTGGTCTCAGGGGACAATTTTGGTGAAACGGACTAATCCTTGATTATCTTCAAAAATTGAAATACAAGTCTTGTCTTGTCAGTATCTCTCTGAAGATAATAGCCTGGTTATTGAAACGCGTTAGAGCAACCATTGTTGTGTTTTTTAATCTTTCTTGGTTTCAGGGAAAAAGATTTGTATTTCAATTTTTGAAGATAACCAAGAACCAGTCCGTGCCACAAAAAAAAACCTTTGCCACTATTTTTTAAAGTGTTATTTTTTTTGGAAATTGTAACTTTTTTGGAAATTTCGACCTTTTCAAAATTTCAACTCGGTCTCAAAATATTGACAAGTTAGCTTTTTTGAAACTTTCGGACTTTCAAAAAATTTTGTGGTTTTTTTAAAAATTTCGACTTCAGAATTTCGAATTTTTGAAAATTTTGACCTTTTATCAAAATATCAGCGGTTTTCTCAAAATTTGAACTTTTTTTTTAAATTCTACCCCAAATTTAACATTTTCGAATTAAAATGTCGGTCTTTTTCGTTAAAATTTCGAATTTTGATGAATTCGAGTTTTCATTGTTGAAAATTTCGAATTTTTTCAAACGTCGTATTTTTGAAAATTTCGATTTTTTCAGAATTTCGATATTTTGAAATTTCTACTTTTTTGATTTCGACTTGTTTATAGAAATTGGGATTATTTTAAAAATTTTTTCATTTTTGAACACTGTCTTCAAAATTGACCTTTTTCCAAAAATTAGTCTTTTTAAAATGTTCAGTTTTTCTCGAAATTTTGATTTTTCTTAATTTTGGAAATTTTGGTGGAATTCGACTTTGAACGTTTTAAATTTTTATTAAAAATGTTCATTTTTTTATAAATTTCGTTTTTTTACTTCAAAATTTCCACTTCTCAAAAATTTTAAAGATTGTCTCATTTTTGAAAACTTTCACTTCAAGTTCAGAATTTTTCTGAAAACTTCAAGTGTTTTTAAAACGACATTTTAAAACCATTTTTTTCTAATTTTTGACTTGCTTCAAAATTTTGACTTTATTCAAAATTTAGACTTTTTTCAAAATTTTTACTTTTCTTAAAAAAAATTCGACCCAATTTCACCTTTTTCTCAACATTTTTATTTCATTTCTGAGTTTTTACTTTTGTTGACAAATTTCTACTTTTGTGAAAATTTTGACTTTCTTTATCTCGTCTTTTTTTGTTGAAGAATTCGACTTTTTTTGAAAAAAATGACTTTTTTGAAAATAGTTCTCCACAATTTGGACTCTTGAAAATTTCGACATTTCAAAACTCCCATTTCTTTTTAAGTCTCACTTTTATCAAAGTTTCGGTTTTGTCTCAAAATTTTGCCTTATTCTAAAAGTTTTTTCTTCAAACTTTTGATTTATTTTTTTAATTTGAAGTAGAAACTTCAATAATAAATTGGCATTTTCGATTTTTGTTGAAAATTTCGAATTTTTTCAAAAGTCGTTTTTTTTTGAAAATTTCGATTTTTCCAGAATTTCGATTTTTTGAAATTTCTACTTTTTTATTTCCACTTTTTTTATTAAAATTTAGATTATTTTAAGGATTTTCTTATTTTTGAAAACTTTCTCTTCAAAATTCCGACTATTTTTTCAAAAATTTAGTCTTTTTAAAAATTTAAGTTTTTCCCGAAATTTTGATTTTTCTTAATTTTGGAGATTTTTGAGGAATTCGATTTAAACGTTTTGAATTCATGTTAAAAATTTCCATTTTTTTGTTGAAAATTTCGTTTTTTTTCCTTCAGAATTAACACTTTCTCTCAATAATTTTAGATTTTCTCATTTTTCAAAACTTTCACCTAAAAATTCCGACTTTTTTTCCAAAAATTTAGTCTTTATTTTTAGTTTCGATTTTTTCTCGATTGCCTTTTTTAAATGTCGGACCTCTTTGTGGAATTCGACTTAAAGTTTCAAATTTTTAAAAAAATTTTCTACTTTTTTGAAAATTAAGATATTTTCAAATTTTCCAATTTTTTAAAAATTCTTAAAGATTTTCTCATTTTTGAAAACTTTTACCTTCAAAATTTCGACTTTATTTCCTAAATTTAGACATTTATTTCAAATTCAGAGTTTTTCTCGAAATTGTGACTTTTTTTAAACTTCGCGGCTTTGTGGAATTCAGCTTTAAGTTTCCACTTTTTCTTAAAAATTTCCTCTTTTTTTGAAAGTTTTGTCATTTTAAAACCGTCGTTTCTTTTTCGAAATTTGCACGTTTTCTGGAAATTTTTAAAGTTTTACTTATTTTCGAAAAGTTTTACTTCAAAATATGCTTCTTTCCAAAAATGTAGTTTTTTTAACTTCGGTTTTTTTTTGAAATCTGACTTTTTAAATTTCGGGTCTCTGTGGAATTCAATTTGCAGTTCCGAATTTTTCTTAAAAATCTCCATATTTTTAATATTTCGGCATTTTAAAAACCTTTTTTTCCAAATGTTCACTTTTGCTTAAAACTTTTTAAAAATTTTTACTTCAAAATGTCAACTTTATTACAAAAATTTATACCTTTTTTTTAATTTCAAAGTTTTTCTCGAAATTTTGACTTTTTTGCGTACTTTCTTTGTGGAATTCGACTTTAAAAGTTTCGATTTTTTCACAAATTTCCACTTTTTTTTTAAAATTTTCGGCATTTTAAAACCCGTTTTTTCCAAATTTTCACTTTTTCTTGAAATGTTTAAAGATTTTCCCATTTTTGAAAACTTTAACCTCTAAATTCCGACTTTTTTCCAAAAATGAGACCTTTTTTTAAATTTTGAGTTTTTCTTAAAATTTTGTTTTTTTACAGACCTCTTTGTGGAATTTGACTTCGAAAGTTTTGAATTCTTAAAAATTTCCACTTTTTAAAACTTGCGCGTTTTACGAATCGTTTTGTTCTTCAAAATTTCCACTTTTTCTCGCAATTTTTAATGATTTTAAGATTTTTTCATTCTTGAAAACTTTTACTACAAAATTACTACTTTTTTCCAAAAATTTAGATCCTTCTTTTAAATTTTGAGTTTTTCTCGAAATTTTCATTTTTTTTTTAAATTTCGAAGCTCTTTGTTGAATTCGACTTCTTAAAATTTTCCATTTTTTTTTAAATTTAGCAAGTTTAAAAACCGTCTTCTTTTCAAAATGTCCACTTTTTCAGGAAATTTTTTAAGAATTTCCTATTTTTGAAAATTTTCACTTTAAAATTCCGATTTTTTCCCCCAAAAATTTGGACCTTTTGTATTTTCGAATTTTGCTCTAAATTTTGAGCTTTTTTTATTTTGGAGTTGTTTGTGGAAATCGACTTGAAGTTTCGAAATGTTCTTAGAAATTTTAACTTTTTTGAGAATTTCGGCATCTTAAAAATAATTTTTTTTTCACAATGTCCACTTTTTTTCGACATTTTTAAAAGACTCATTTTTGAAAAATTTCATTTGATAATTCTAACTTTTTTCCAAAAACTTAGGCCTTTCCTTCAAATTCCGAGTTTTTCTCGAAATGTTGAGTTTTTTTTATTAAATTTCGGACCTTTTTTGTGAAACTCGACCATAACGGTTTCGAATTTTTCCTAAAAATTTTCTTCCTTTTTTTGAAAATGTTGGCATTTTAAAAACCGTTTGTTTTTCAAAACTTCCACTTTTTTCGAAATTTACTTTAGATCCTTCTTTTAAATTTTGAGTTTTTCTCGAAATTTTCATTTTTTTTTAAAATTTCGAAGCTCTGTTGAATTCGACTTCTTAAAATTTTCCATTTTTTTTTTAAATTTAGCAAGTTTAAAAACCGTCTTCTTTTCAAAATGTCCACTTTTTCAGGAAATTTTTTAAGAATTTCCTATTTTTGACAATTTTCACTTTAAAATTCCGATTTTTTCCCCCAAAAATTTGGACCTTTTGTATTTTCGAATTTTGCTCTAAATTTTGAGCTTTTTTTATTTTGGAGTTGTTTGTGGAAATCGACTTGAAGTTTCGAAATGTTCTTAGAAATTTTAACTTTTTTGAGAATTTCGGCATCTTAAAAATAATTTTTTTTTTCAAAATGTCCACTTTTTTTCGACATTTTTAAAAGACTCTCATTTTTGAAAAATTTCATTTGATAATTCTAACTTTTTTCCAAAAACTTAGGCCTTTCCTTCAAATTCCGAGTTTTTCTCGAAATGTTGAGTTTTTTTTTATTAAATTTCGGACCTTTTTTGTGAAATTCGACCATAACGGTTTCGAATTTTTCTTAAAAATTTCTTCCTTTTTTTGAAAATGTTGGCATTTTAAAAACCGTTTGTTTTTCAAAACTTCCACTTTTTTTCGAAATTTTGAAAGATTTTCTCATTTTTAAAAACTTTAACTTCAAAATTGCCTACATTTTTTCCAAAAACGTAGACTTTTTTATAAAATTTCGAGTTTTTCTCAAAATTTTGACTTTTTCTTAATTTCGAAGGTCTTGGTTGAATTCGAACTTTCAAAGTTTCAAATTTTTCTTAGAAATTTTCACTTTCTTTGAAAATGTTCACTTTTTTTTTAAAAATGTTGTCATTTAAAAACCTCTTTTTTTTTTGAAAATGTCCACTTTTCTGGAAATTTTTAAAGTTGTAGTCATTTTTGTAAACTTTTTCTTTAAAATTCCGACTTTTTCCAAAAATTTAGATCTTTTTCTAAAATTTCGAGTTTTACTCAAAATTTTGACTTTTTTGAATTTCGAAGGTCTTTGTTGAATTCGACTTAAGTTTCAAATTTATTTTGCTTGGAAATTTTCACTTTCTTTGAAAATTTCGGCATTTAAAAACCGTCTTTTTTTCAAAATGTCCACTTTTCTGAAAATTTTAAAGTTTTACTCATTTTTGAATATACCTTTTTTTTAAATTCCGATTTTTTCCAAAAATTTAGACATTTTTATAAAATTTCGAGTTTTACTCGAAATTTTGATTTTTTTTAATATCGGAGGTCTTTGTGGAATTCGACTTTCAAAATTTTAAATTTTTCTTGGAAATTTTCACTTTCTTTGAAAATGTTCACTTTCTTTGAAAATTTCGGCATTTAAAAACCGTCTTTTTTTCAAAATGTCCACTTTTCTGGAAATTTTTAAAGTTTACTCATTTTTGTAAACTTTTTCTTCAAAATTCCGACTTTTTCCAAAAATTTAGACCTTTTTATAAAATTTAGAGATTTACTCGAAATTTTAATTTTTACTTGAATATCGAAGGTCTTTGTGGAATTTACTTTCAAAATTTCTAATTTTTCTTGGAAATTTTCACTTTCTTTAAAAATGTTCAATTTCTTTGAAAATTTCGGCATTTAAAAAGCGGCGTTTTTTCAAAATGTCCACTTTTCTGAAAATTTTTAAAGTTTTATTCATTTTTAAAAACTTTTTCTTCAAAATTCCGACTTTTTCCAAAAATTTAGACCTTTTTATAAAATTTCGAATTATTTTCGAAATTTTGACGTTTCTTGAAGATCTTTGTGGAATTCGACTTTCAAAGTTTCAAATTTCGACATTAAAAGCTGTTTTTTTTTTTCAAAATGTCCTCTTTTCTGGAAATTTTCATAGTTTTACTTATTTTTGGAAACTTTTACTCCAAGATTGCTATTTTTTCCAAAAAATAAGTTTTTTTTTTAAATTTCGGGTTTTTCTTCAAATTTTGATTTTTCTTTTAACTTCGGAGCTCTTTATGGAATTCGACTTAAAGTTTCGATTTTTTCTTAACAATTTCAATTTTTGTTGAAAATTTCGGCATTTTAAAAACCGTCTTTTCCAAATTTTCACTTTTTATCGACATTTTTAAAGAATGTTCTAATTTTTGAAAACTTTCGCTTAAAGATTTCGACTTTTTTTCCAAAAATTTAAACCTTTTATCTAAATTTCGAACTTTTCTAGAAATCTCTACCTTTTTTGAAAATTTCTGTATTTTGAATTCGTTCTTTTTTCAAAATATTTACTTTTTTCGAAATTTTTGACCTACTTTGCAAATGTTGACTCTTTTCTATGTTCAACTTTTTTTCGAAATTTCGAGTTTTCTTGTGAATTTTGACTGTTTCAAAATTTTTACTTTTTCTCGAAATTTCGATTTTTTCTCGAGATTTTGATTTATTTTTTAAATTTCTATTTTTTTGACAAATTCTACATTTTTGAGAATTTTTGACCTTTTTGAAAATTTTATTTTCAAAATCTTTTTCATAATTTTGATACTTTCAATTTCATCCTTTTTTGAAGAATTTAACTTTTCTGAAAATTTTAAAATTTATGAAAATGTTGACTTAAAACTGAAACTTTTTATCAAATTATTTTTTTGTAATACATAAAATCAACTCGCAAAGGTCATCCTTATTATGCTCTTGGAGTACTGCGATTAGGAGATAAAAATGAAGAAAAAAGATGGTAATAAACCGCCATCTTAACCAAGAACGAGTTTTATTTAAATTTAGAAGTTTTGAAAATTTCGAAATTTCAAAATTAAAAATTTCTTTCAAGAGTTCCACTTTTAATCAAAAATTTCGAGTTTTTCTCCCAACATTTTGACTTATTCTGAAAATTTTTGACTCTCAAAAGTTTCAAATTTTTCCAAAATGTGAACTTTTCTTGAATTTTGTTTCTCAAAACTTTGAATTTCTAAAAATGTTGAATTGAAAGTTAAACTTTTCGAGGAAGCATGATAATTGCTATTTTAAGAAAAAGGAAAAAGTTAAGAAAAGACAACAACTTTTATAAAAAAAAACATCTAAAATGTAAGTTCAATTCGCAATAATTTCGAGAAAATTGCCGAACTACTGGAAAAAGCAACAAAATAAAAAGTAACAAAGGAAATGCACATTCCAATAAAGAAGTATTAAATATATTCTCACAGCTAACTGACTTAGGATGCGTTTACTGGCTTTTATTGGTATTCCTAACATTCCAGAATATTCGATATTTCGAAGTATCGAATAAACAATTACGTATTTCCTTAATAGCACTAATTACTTGCAAATATTGCGGAGACGCCTTGCACTTATGAGTAATTTCTCCAAGTGTGTGTCTTCCTGAGAGCCTCTAATAATAATTACAAGTACAGTAAACAACGCTTAACTTGACATGTTACAATAATAAAATAAAAATTCTATCTTTAAGCTCGAAACGTTCAGATGGAAATCGAAATAACGGGAGATGTTGTGCGAACAGCTATTACTTTTGGGGTAAAATTTCATTATAGGTTAATTACAATTTAACATATTTATGATTTCGACTGTTGGCAAATCGGTACGAATTAAAATTGTTGTTAAAATAGTAAATGTCGCCTGTCGTGAGTCAAGATAATTTTTTTTATTTATAAGTACTACATTCTCTTAGGTGGAGGTTAAGGCAATACCTATTGACAAGAAAGAGTTAGGAGACTGTGATGGTGGACGTAAAATAAGAAGACTTAGCCAGCCAGACCCTTTGACTTTTGGTGGTTTGCCGCCTCCTCCACTTCACTATCCATACGAACCAACTATAAGAGATAAAATGTGTTTCCATTCGATTACAGTCATGAAAGTAGGTCAAATATGTGCATCCTTTTACCTTCCAAAATTAAAATGTAAAATTTTAGCCTTACCAGTACTATTCCTTTGAAGAATTACGGTATACGTCACCACCAGTGAAACGCTCAAGCGAGAATATGCTCGTCCGACCCAATTGCGATGGATCTTATAGTGCCACCTGGACTCCAGCTTCCATAGGCTGTTATTCGATAGTGGTTAACATTGATGGTTATGACATGGAGGAGGTAAACTATTAAACGGAATGGAGGCTTCAGGGGCGGGATTACTCGTTGCAACTCACTAGTGGGGGTTCCCAAATATTGCTATGCTACGAAGAAGTGTCATATCCAAAATATTTTTGACGACTAAAAAAGCAAAGCCATGCACTTTGGTGGTGGCTTCTGTACTGTACTTCTTGCACACGCCTAAATCCACCTCTGGGAGGCTTCCATGAAGCTAGGATTAAGAATGTTGTTGATTTTTGAGTTAAAGCCACATCAACTTGGACCCTAGAACTCTGGAGTCTCTAGAGACTCTAGACTCTAGAAGTCTGCAGTTTAGAGTCTCTAGAGACTCTAGGTTCTAGAATGTTGTTGATTTTTGAGTTAAAGCCACATCAACTTGGACCCTAGAACTCTGGAGTCTCTAGAGACTCTAGAAGTTTGGAGTCTAGAGTCTCTACAGATTCCAGAGTTCTAGAGTCCAAGTTGATGTGGGTTCAACTCAAAAACCAACAGAAGTCTGGAGTCTCTAATAGGAGTTAACATCTCTAGAGACTCTAGGCTCTACAACTCTGGATTCTCTAAAATTCTATCTGCTGGTTTGCTGGATTTTGTCACTTAGTTCCTCGCATTTTTGTTTGAACTAGTGTCAATTTAAACTCGTTTTATCATGCTTTGTCACTGGGCATTGGGGACATTTCAATGCTAAGCACTTCATCTTACTGAGATTGAAATGTCCCCAGTGTCTCTAGTGACAAATCTTCTGAAAACCAGTCTAGTTTGACACCGGTTCAACCCAGAATGGAACAAAATTATTGAAGCGTTTTCTCAATGGGGCTTATTGCAGATTTTTAAAGTCGAAGTAAAAGAGCCACCACAAGGTATGACGCCACCAAATCAAAATACAGCCAAAAAAGCTGTGCACCAACCAAATAAGCTGAGAAAATTCGTCGCTAAAAACTCTGCTGGATTGAGAGTGAGAGCTCACCCTTCCTTACAAAGTGAACAGATTGGGGTCGTCCCCGTGAATGGGAGAGTCGCTTTTATTGACGAGGTAACATTTTTGTGATTTTTTTTAAGATGCATCATTGGTCTATTTTCGCAGATACACAATGACGATGGGGTTTGGTTGAGGCTTTCTGCGGATACGATTAAACAGTATTGCAACGCTCCTATTGTTGAAGCGTGGTGTTTACAATATAATCAGCATCTTGGAAAAACGTTGCTACTTCCGGTAGAAGAACCCAAAACTATATTAGATCAGGTTATTAGTGACACAATAATGAGAAAACTTCCTGAAATATCAGACAGGTAAGGATTGAAATACAAATCTTGTAGGTAAGGATGATTTCGCTTATTAGTTCAGATGGTTGCTCAGTGTCGGATGGTTGCTCAGTGTCAGATGGTTGCTTAGTGTCAGATGGTTGCTCAGTGTCAGAAGGTTGCTCAGTGTCAAATGGTTGCTCAGTGTCAGATGGTTGCTCAGTGTCAGATATTGATAGAGATTATTCATCTTCTAGACTTTGGTTGGGTACTGATTCCTATAAATTTCTCGATCTTTAAAACTCTTTGGTTTTTTTCACGAACGTTGGCGATCCCAGTGCTTCTAAAGCAAGCTTTTATTGTTTTTTAAATTGTCAACCTTCTTTTTATAACTTTATAAGTTATTGTTAGTATCCACTGAACTGCTAAGATGAATGACTTCTTCTTCTTCTTCTTCTTTAGGTGCCGTGCCTGTCTTCAAGCGTGGGCTATCTCCATGACAACTTCGTTGAATCGTTCTCTATCTTTCGCAACTCGGAACAGTTGCTCTACTCCCAATCTAGTCCAATTTCTGATGTTTCGTGGCAGCCACTATAGCTTTTTGCTGCCTATCCATCTTCTGGCCTCAACTTTACCCTGGATGGTCAAGTTGATCAGGTGGGGAATGTGGTATTTGGTGCCTCGCGTTCTATGGCCAAAATAGCTAATCTTTCTTGTTTTTATGGTGCTCAGGAGTTCCCGATCTTTATCTAGCTGCCTGGGAACTTCTTCATTACTGATACGTGCAATCCAAGAGATAAATGACTGGTCAACTCAAAAAAACAACAAAATACCATCTTCTGGCCTCAACTTTTCCCTGGATGATCAGGTTGATCAGGTGGGGAATGTGGTATTTGGTGCCTCGTTGTTTTATGAGCAAAATAGCTAACCTTTCTTGTTTTTATGGTGCTCAGGAGTTCCCGATCTTTATCTAGCTCCCTAAGAACTTCTTCATTACTAATATGTGCAGTCCAAGAGATGAATGACTGGTCAACTCAAAAAAACAACAAAATAGTTGAAAATGAACTCAAGTGGCGGAGCAATTTTGAGTTTGGTGACCATTAACGTTATTTGATTCTTCTGGGGAAATTGTTTTCTTGCTCTATCTCTTCATGCCAGCAGGTCTTTTTATCATCTTCTTTTCTAAATGAAACATCTTAAAATTATTCGAAACTCATTTTTTCATTGTTTGGAGTACTGTTCCCAGTTCCAAAACGCACCTCGTCTCTTTTGGGTCCAATTTAAATAAGAGCAATTCATGTAATTGATGATAAAACTGATTGTTCTCTCCAGACTCAACTGTCGTGTGAATAGTAGTCCAAGGGGATCAAAGTCAGGAGGGTCGCCAACCATTCGTTTGTGCTTTTTCTGACTTTGATCCCATTGGCCTACTATTCTCATAGTCGAGTCTGGAGAGACCAGTCAGTTTTATCATCAATTAGATGAATTGTTCTTATTTAAATTGGACCCAAAAGAGCCTACTTGTGTTTTGAGACTGAGAACAGTACTTCGAACAATGAAACAATGAGTTGTTTTGAATAATTTTAAGATGCTTCATTTAGAAAAAAATATGATAAAAAAGACCTGGTGGCATAAAGAGGTACAGCAAGAAAACAATTTACCCAGAAGAATCAAATGACGTTAATGGTAACTAAACTCAAAATTGCTCCGCAACTTTAGTTCATTTTCAACTATTTTTTTGTTTTTTTGAGTTTACCAGCCATTCAGTCATTCATCTCTTGGACTACACGTACTAGTAATGAAGAAGTTCTCAGGTAGCTAGAAAAAGATCGGGAACCCCTGAGCACCATAAAAACAAGAAAGGTTAGCCTGGTCGAGGTACCAAATACCACATTCCCCACCTGATCATCCAGGGAAAAGTTAAGGGCAGAAGATGGATAGGCCGCAAAAACGTAGCTACGGAACATCAGAAATGAGCTGAGGTGCGTTTTGGGACTGAGAACAGTACAGACTCTAAACATGAGAATAGGAGTCCAGGGGGATCAGAGTCAGAAGGGTCGCCAACCATCCGTTTGTGCTCTTTCTGACTCTGGACCCATTGGACTACTACTCTCATGTTTAGAATCGAGTCTCAAAGCACCATTGGCACTTTTGGATTCAAATAAAGTAAACGAATTGGTCTAATGGATGATGGGACTCTGACCTAGTCTCTCCAGACACACGGGGTAGTTGGTGACTTGTCTTTTTTCTGCAAGTGGGAGATGTTCGCTCGAACAGACAGGTTTGATCCTCCAAGAGCAACATCCTTTACCAAAAAAAAGACAATCGGAGGCGTAACCTCTTGTCCAATCCAACTTGACACAGTGAGGACTCTGAGAAAATCTAAACTCTGAAGTTCGTCGCCAGACACAATTTTCCTGGAGAACTTATCAGCATTTTGGCATCGTCTCCATCAATACTCATCCGCGCCTCCTATCGCAACATCCTCCAGGGCTAATTTGAGATGGATTGTGCTGAAAAAATGTTTATCTTTCAGACGTAACCTTCCAACAAACACTTTGTGCGAATACAAGGTGATTAAATGTGGTGCATCCGGACATAACGTAAGAAGCAGACCGAGCTTAAAAGCGCCCCCCGTTGGCATGTTAGTCCTTGGTAATCGCATTGGAGTCAGCGAATGTATAGTTAACGCTGATGGTTGCTGGGTCCTCTTGGATCAACCCACTAAGGAAAAATATTGTTTCAACACTGATGGTGACGCATGGTCTTTGGCGATGAGCCACAATAAAGTCCTCTATCTTGGAGCGGTGAAAGAACAAGATGAACCTGCTTACGTAGCTTCGGATTTACAAGAAGAAGGTTAGATTTTTGATTGTTATGATAAAACTTGCCATCGTCTACTTATTTTAGGAGTAAGGTGTATTAGACGTGGTTTTGATTTTACTCCAAATGCAGCTGAAACTCATTTTTCCTTTGGAGGGGCTAGTAATTCAGTCACGGCTGCATCATCGGAGAACATTGTTAACAACCCTTTTGTGTTTGGGGACGTTATTAAGGCGGAATCACCCAAACTGCCTAAAAGAGAACGTAAGGAGGGAAAATTGAGCAGCCTACCCAAATGGTTCAAGGGCGATGAAGGGAAAAGGTAATAACTTTAATAGTCATCTACTCCTAATAATTTTAATAATTTTCCTTTGAAATAAAATAAAGCAATGAATTAACCAAGAAATTGTTAAATTTTAAACCGCTTAAGTCACGTGTTTGTAATCATGATATTGTGGCATTCTTTTGAGTTCTTTTGATTGTTGGACAGTAGATTATGTGTCAGCATTTCGGATTTGGCAATAATTCTTCTTCTTTCGGTGCCTTGCCTGTCTTCAAGCGTGAGCTACCTCCATGACAACTTCGTTGAATCGTTCTCTATCTTTCGCAACTCGGAACAGTTGCTCTTACAATCTAGTCCAATTTCTGATGTTTCGTAGCCACGTTTTTGCGGCCTATCCATCTTCTGCCCTCAACTTTTCCCTGGATGATCCGGTGGGGAATGTGGTATTTGGTACCCCGACCAAAATAGCTTACCTTCCTAGTTTTTATGGTGCTCAGGGGTTCCCGATCTTTATCTAGCTGTCTGAGAACTTCTTCATTACTGTTATGTATAAACCAAGAGATTTTAAGGGCTCTGATAACACCATATTTCGAAGGCCTCTATCCTATTCAAAATAATTAAGTTGATACTAACATATAAGTAAACGCCAAGTTGCCTTATTTTAGTTGAACTCCTTAAACTTGATCATAATTAAATTTTTAACTTGCTCAAGTTAGCTTTTTGGAACATGCCCAATTTGAAATATAAGCTGCTCTAGTTTATCTTTTTGTTCTCAATTTCTTGAAGTTGGTCAAGTTAATTGTACTACTGCTTCTTAGTTTACCCAAATTCAGTTTGCCCTACTTGCCCAAATTCAGTTTGCTCAACTTGCCCAAGTTCCGTTTTATTAACTTTCACAAGTTTCATTAAAACTGGATTCAACGTGGACAACATCAGTTTCATAATTCGTCTAAGTGTGGTTGCCTGAAGTTTTAAGGAAACTCCAGAAATTGGTAGGGGTAACATCTAATTAGCAAAGTTACTAGAGAACTAATTAGGTGACAAAAGTTGATGAAGGTAAATTAACCATAAAATCGGATTGATATGTGGTTGCTTCATTTGCAGCGACACTTCTGGTGATTCACAAAAGTCATGCAGCGAACATGGGGCTAATGGCAACGGTGTCACTCCTCCAGATACCCCAAAGCGTTCTTCCCCGAGAGGAACCCCAAAAGTTAACAGCAGAAGTTCCAGCCCTGTCACTATACCGCGTAAGTAGATAGATTTCTTCATTTTTTTTTTAATTCGTTCACACTGATGGCTCCTTCTTTTTGTGAACAGATTGTATGGTTAAGTTCCAGTCATCTCTTTCCAAATCTTGCCATGGTATACAAATTCGATACATCGAAGGTATTCAGCATTTTTTGGAAAAGTAGATTCTAACATTTTGAAGTATTGTAGGAGATTTTGTGCCCATTTTTGAATAGATTCTTGTAATATATTCTGCATGTGATTTGAAAAGATTTTGCACATTTCTAAAAACAAAGTAAACACTGTACAGATCCAACTGGAATACGTTTTTTGGAAGAATGTGTCACACCACTAAAATTTGTTATCAATGAGTACATAATTTGTTAATAAAACTCGCAGCAGAAATTTAAAAAAAAAAAGCGGGCTTTATAAAGAGAGACTAGCTTAATTCTTGTAAATGTTGGTTGGAATTTAATGATTTTATATTAATTTGAATTATCCCTTTCGTGAAAAAAATTTTTAATATTTTCGCATTTTGGTCTTACATTTTCTTAGATTTACATGCTCCATGGGAAAAGTACAATTAACAAAACATTGACACTGTGTGGATAAAAACTGGAAGTAATCAATAAGGAAATTATCGGATTATTTGTTCGCTTCATTAAACTAAATAACATCAGAGATGTAACACGTACTAGTAGACTTGTACCGTTGAGCACTCGACGCTTGTACATAACTTCCTTCTCTAATAATCTTCTTTCTAAGCTTGTTCATTCGACATTAGAAACTTCAAGCGTTTCTCTTTAATGTCTCTTAAACTTAGAAACAAAGTTATTTTCATAATTTATTTATAGCGAGAAATTCAGTTCGTCAGGATAGCACCAGCAGTAGCCCACAAGCCATCGGTTCCCCAAGAAGTGGAATCGGAGTATCATCGCTGGTTTCTGCTGGAGATTCCATAATTAGAAGAGGTTCTACTCAATCAGACACAAGTGCTTTGGTCAGTAGCATAACTAGAGATTTATCTTTATCAGCGAGCCAAAATTCACAACAGAGAGAACTATCTGCTAGTCCCAGCGGAAGCTCCGCTCAAACTCGCTCTGAAAGTCCACCTTGTGCACCTTCAACTAAAGAAACTGCAGTAAGTATTGTTTTGTGGGCATGCTTGTAGATGATTAAGGGAAATTGAAATCTCGTGGGCTCCCGCTAGGATTAGGGAGTGACAGCGTGGAAACGGCGAGCGCCCGGTTGCTAGGGGCGTGTGGGTGAAGTTGTGGGCGTGGTTTCTCCTTTATGATAGAATTTCAGCGACATAGACTTTCTTTAAACATAGAATTATGGGAATGGACCCTTCCATTTTGATGATATAATGTGAATAAAAATACAATCTCACGGTGCGTTTCCACTGGACACTTTATTATTTGTCTACGACATAAAATAAATTAAGTGTCAACTATCCTGAGAAAAGCTATCCGAAACTCTCAGCTGTGTAAATAAGCCTCGCATAGCTTCTCTCAGGGTAGTTGAAGAAATTTAGTCAATTTCATACGATAAAAAATTTAAAGTTATTAAATTTTTCGAAAAGATATCACTTGCTATACAAACATTTGTACACTTATTACTTCTAATAAGTTGATTCATTAATGGTAACGAAAAATCCCATCAAGGTAAAACAGTTTTACTCAAGTTTCTAACAAATACAGATTTAAAGTTTCTTTTGATGAGAAAATTAGTTACCGTCATATTTAAAGGAACCTGAAGAAAGTCCCAAAAAGTTGATGCAGACTGGAACGCAGACCTCGCCGGAGAATGCCATAAATCCATCCGTAAAAGGACATTTCTCGATAGGCACCGCTACCAAAGACGAAAGAGTCTCTCCGAAGCTTTCCAGGAAAGATCGCTCTTCCAACAAAAGTAGGCCAAAAAGGGCCATTTCGCCGGCGAATCTTCAGCAACTGCCCGCTTCTTCCAAAATTAATTACACTGGATCCGAACAAGCCAAATTGGCTCTAAGCCCTTCAGTTGCAGAATCCCTTCGAGCTGTTTTTGCTGCTTTTCTCTGGCATGAAGGTAAGATCCTTGGCACTTTTTTATTGACTCGATAATTTTAAGTATCACATCCTCCATTTTAATATTACAAAGAGCAAGCGACTTTTTATTGTAATAGGTGTCAAAAGGCGCAAAATGTAATTTGAATATCTCACGTTTTGTTGATTGTACAGTAATTGTTATTATCATTAAATCACCTGCAAAAAAGTTTATAAACAATCACATTACAGTTTCGCAGGTATAAGAAGGTATCAGCTTTATGTGTTTCGTACCATCTTCGTGCTAGAATTTCGACTCCACAACGAAATTCGACAAAAAAATTCCATATTTCAACAACATTTTAAGAATAAAAGCCCAAATTACGAATTTGAAGTCGATATTTCATTTTTTTACTTTTGGAAACAAATTCGAAGAAAAATTTAAGAAAAAGGTTTAGAAGTCAAAATTTATGGAAAAAAGACAACATTTCCAGTTCAAAATCGAAATTTCCAATTAAAGCAGTTTCACGATTAATGGAAATATTGAGGTAAGGTTCGAAAATTAATAAAAGATGAAATTTTGAGTTTAAATGCAGAATGTTTACAAAAAAAAAGGAATAAAGTGGGTAAGGAGATAAAAACTCGTTTTTGAAAGCAAAACTTCGAGAAAAAAGAAAAATTTTTTTTGTCAAAATTTTGAGTATAACTTTGAGTACTTTGAGTATAACTCAAAATTTCCAGTTTCCTTAAAAAATCTTTTTACACATTTCATTTTTGTTTTTGGAAATTTTGATTTTTTTTTCTCGAAATCCGACTTTTTTGGAGAGCTCGATTAGTTTCCTAAAACACATTTTATTTTTGAAATTTTGATTTCATCTCGAAACCCGACCTGTAACTTTTTTTTCGAAATTTGCCTTTTCCTCAAATTTTAGGTTTTTCTCAAAATTCATTTTATTCATAATAACTATGCTCAAAATTTGTCTTATTTTCTAAAAAATTTTACTTTCCGTGTGAAATTCCATTTTTTTTTCTCGAAATTTTGTTGTTTTTCTCGCAATCCGTCTTTTTTCAAGATTTCGACAATTATTTTTCAAATTCGCTATTTTTCATTTAAACTTTTTAGTACAATTCAACATTTGTCTTTAAATGTGATTTGCTCTAGAAAATTCTGTAATTTTTCTCACTTTCCAAGTTTTTCTTCAAATCTCGACTGTTTTCCCGAAATTTCGTCTTTTTATTTTGGACATTCCGTTATTTTTCTTAGTACAGGGCTTGTTCTGAAAATTTCTTCCTTGTAGAATCTGAATTTTCAGAAATTTTGACATTTTCTCCAAATGTTCATATTTTCAAAATCAGATATTTAAGTTTTCTCGAAATGACTTCGAAATTCGTCTTTTTTTTGAAATTCCTATATTTTTCTCAAAATTTTTCAAAATTTTTGACTTTGGAAATTCAGATTTTTTTCTCGAAATTTCGACATTTTGGTCAATATTCGTTCTTTTTTCGAAATTTCTCAAAATCAAATTATATCTAAATTTAGAAATCTTATCTTTTTTCTAAAAATTACGATTTTCTTCAAAATTTGACTTTCCCTGTGTACGAGAATTCCATTTTTTCTCAGAATTCGTCTTGTTCTCGGAAATTTTGGCGTTTTCTCAAATTCTGTTTTTCTTTTTTAATTTCGACTTTATTTGCAAAATTCAGCCATTTTCTTGAAATTGACTTTATTGAATTTCTCTAGAAAATTTCGGCGGATTTTGTCGAACTTTCCCTTTTTTTCAAAATTTCAAGATTAGGGTTTTTTTTGAAAATTTCGATCTTTTAGAATCCGAGGTGTTTAATGTATCTGGAACCTTCTACTTTCTCCTCGAAATTTTTTTTTTACGAAATGTTGATCTTTAAGTTGGTTTTTTTCCTAAAATTTGCCTTTTCCTCAAAATTCATCGTTTTCAAAAATTTTACCTTTATTCCCAAGAATCTCTTTTTTTTTCGAATTTCATCCTGCAAAACGATGGCGTCAATGAACATGTTGAATACGTTCCTTTTTTAGTTAAAAAAATGAATTCGATGAATAATGCATATCAGGTCGTGCATTTCGACAACAAAATGTTTAGGAAAAATCCAAATTTTGAAAAAAGTGGACATTTTGAAATGTCCAAATTTTCAAAATTTCGGTTTCAAAATGAGTCGAATTATTCAAAAAAACCGTAGTTTTCAAAAAGTCAAAATTTTCTAAAAAAAAAGGGTAAACATTTTGATAAAATCGTCATTTTGAAATAAAAATCGAAATTTAAAAAAAAAAGGGAGAAACTGTACGGAAACAATTTTTTTTGAAAAATTTCAATATTTTTGAAAGTCTAAAGGTGAAATATTTTAAAAATGTCGAAATTTTAAGGAAAAATCGAATAAAGAAAAAGGGGTCGAAATTACATTTGAAAACGTCTAAACTCTGAAAAAGTCAAAATTTTTTCTCAAAAAAATTTTAAAAAAGGACAAATTTTCAAAAGGTTGAATTCATTAAAAAAGTCGTGAAAAGTCAAAATTTTGAGAAAAGGTCGAAATTTTGAAAAAATTGATAAAAGTTCGTGAATTCTGAAAAAGCTACATTTTTTTTTAAATTCAAAATTTTGAAACAAATATTTAAGACGTTCAAGTTTAGAAAAACTCAAATTTTGAAAAAAGTCAAATCATTTGAAAACATTTATTGTTCTCAACAATATTTAAAATTTTGAAAATCAAACCTTTTGTAAAATTAAATAGTCGACTTTTTTTAAACTGACTTTTATAAAAGGGGTCGAAGTTTTCCAAAAAGTCAACCTTCTAAAACGTTTCAACTTAGGAGTTTTAAATCGAAATTCCGTGATTAAGATCGAAATTTCAAGAAAAAAAGATGGAATTTGAGAACAAAGTCGAAATTTCGTGAAAAAAAAAGTCGAAATTTAAGAAAAAAGCTGAAATTTCGAGATTGAGGTCGAAATTTCGAGAAAAAATGTCGAAATTTGAGAAAAATGGTCGAAATTTAGAGAAGAAAACTTGACATTTTGAGTTTAAAGTGGAAATTTCGAGAAAAATGTCAAAATTTCGATATTAAGTTTAAAATTTCGAAAAAAAAGTCGATATTTGAGAAAAAAGTCGAAAATTGAGAAAAAAAAAAACGAAATTTCGAGAAAAAAAACGAAATTTCGAGAAAAAAAGTAGATATTTGAGAAAAAGTCGATGAAAGAAAAACGAAATTTCGAGAAAAAAGTTGAAATTTAAGAAAAAAGTCGAAATTTCATAAAAAAAGTCGAAATTTTGAGAAAAAAGTGAAAAGTTTAGAAAAAAGTCGAAATTTTGAAATAAAAGTCGGAATTTCGGGAAAAAAGTCGAAATTTGCAAAAAAAGTCGAAATGTTGAGAACAAAGTTCGAAATTTTGAGTTTGAAGTCGAAATTTGAAAAAAAAATGTCGAAATTTCCTGAAAAAAGTCGAAATTTGAGAAAAAGTCCAAAATTAACATAAAAAAAAGAAATTTTAAGAAAAAGGTCGAGATTTTAAGAAAAAGGTCGAGATTTTAAGAAAAAATCGAAATTTGAGAAAAAAAGGCAAAATTTTGAGGAAAAAGTCGAAATTTAGAAAAAAAAAGTCGAAATTCGAGAAAAAACTCGAAATTTCGGAAGAAAAGTCGAAATTTCGAGTTTAAAGTGAAAATTTGAGAAAGAAAGTAAAAATTTCGGAATTAAGTCAAAATTTCCAGGTAAAAGTAGAAATTTTGAGAAAAAAGTCGAAATTTATAAAAATTCAAATTTTGAGAAGTCGACATTTTTAAAAAAGTGAATTTTAAAGAAGTCCAAATTTCCAAAAAGTTGAATTCATTTGAAAAGTTGTAAAAGGTGTGAATTTTGCAAAAATCAAAAAAAGTTCGAGAATATCTGAATTCTGAAAAACCCAAACTTCATCCTTGTAAATTTTGTGCTTTGAAAAAAATTCAAGAAGTTCAAATTTAGAAAAAAATTAATTTTGAAAAAGTCAAATATTTCAGAAAGGCGTATAATTTTGAATAATATTTGGAATTTTTAAGTATTTTCAGTAGCAGTATCTCTCTGAAGAAGATAGCTTGGCAATCGCAATGCGTTAGAGCAACCTTTGTTGTGTTTTTTAATCTTTCTTGAATTCAGGGGACAAGATTTGTATTTCAATTTCTGTATATTTTAAAAAAATCGAAATTTTCAAATTAGTTGATTTGTTTAGAAAAGTCGACATTTTGAGAAAAAGTTGAAATTGTAAAAAAATCGAAAAAGCCAAAAATTCTTTTAAAAAATATTCCAAATTTTGAAAAAGATTGAATTTCAAATTCAGAAAATTTCAAATTAAAAAAAAAATTAAATATTTCAGGAATGACGTATAATTTTCAAAAATAATTGAAATTTTGAAGAACTCTGTATATTTTTGGAGGCAGTATCTCTCTGAAGATGATAGCTTGGCAATCGAAATGCGTTAGAGCATCCTTTGTTGTGTTTTTTAATCTTTCTTGATTTAAGGGGACAAGATTTGTATTTCAATTTCTGTATATTTTTAAAAAATCGAAATTTTCAAATTAGTTGATTTGTTTAGAAAAGTCGAAATTTTGAGAAAAAGTCTAAATTATAAAAAAATCGAAAAAGCCAAAAATTCTTTCCAAAAATATTCCAAATTTTGAAAAAAATTGAAGTTCAAATTCAGAAAATTTCAAATTAAAAAAAAATTAAATATTTCAGGAATGGCGTATAATTTTCAATAATAATTAAAATTTTGAAGAACTCTGTATATTTTTGGAGGCAGTATCTCTCTGAAGATGATAGCTTGGCAATCGCAATGCGTTAGAGCAACCTTTGTTGTGTTTTTTAATCTTTCTTGAATTCAGGGGACAAGATTTGTATTTCAATTTCTGTATATTTTAAAAAAATCGAAATTTTCAAATTAGTTGATTTGTTTAGAAAAGTCGAAATTTTGAGAAAAAGTCTAAATTATAAAAAAATCGAAAAAGCCAAAAATTCTTTCCAAAAATATTCCAAATTTTGAAAAAAATTGAAGTTCAAATTCAGAAAATTTCAAATTTAAAAAAAAATTAAATATTTCAGGAATGGCGTATAATTTTCAAAAATAATTGAAATTTTGAAGAACTCTGTATATTTTTGGTGGCAGTATCTCTCTGAAGATGATAGCTTGGCAATCGAAATGGATAGAGCAACCTCTGTTGTGTTTTTTAATCTTTCTTGGTTTCAGGGGACAAGATTTGTATTTCAATTTCTGTATATTCTAAAAAAATCGAAATTTTCAAATTAGTTGATTTCTTTAGAAAAGTCGAAATTTTGAGAACAAGTCGAAATTATAAAAAAATCGAAAAAGCCAAAAATTCTTTCCAAAAATATTCCAAATTTTGAAAAAAATTGAAGTTCAAATTCAGAAAATTTCAAATTTAAAAAAAAATTAAATATTTCAGGAATGGCGTATAATTTTCAAAAATAATTAAAATTTTGAAGAACTCTGTATATTTTTGGTGGCAGTATCTCTCTGAAGATGATAGCTTGGCAATCGAAATGGATAGAGCAACCTCTGTTGTGTTTTTTAATCTTTCTTGGTTTCAGGGGACAAGATTTGTATTTCAATTTCTGTATATTCTAAAAAAATCGAAATTTTCAAATTAGTTGATTTCTTCAGAAAAGTCGAAATTTTGAGAACAAGTCGAAATTATAAAAAAATCGAAAAAGCCAAAAATTCTTTCCAAAAATATTCCAAATTTTGAAAAAAATTGAAGTTCAAATTCAGAAAATTTCAAATTTAAAAAAAATTAAATATTTCAGGAATGGCGTATAATTTTCAATAATAATTAAAATTTTGAAGAACGCTGTATATTTTTGGTGGCAGTATCTCTCAGAAGACGATAGCTTGGCAATTGAAATCCGTTAGAGCAACTTCTGTTGTGCTTTTTAATCTTTCTTGGTTTCAGGGGACAAGATTTGTATTTCAATTTCTGTATATTCTAAAAAAATCGAAATTTTCAAATTAGTTGATTTCTTTAGAAAAGTCGAAATTTTGAGAAAAAGTTGAAATTATAAAAAAATCGAAAAAGTCAAAAATTCTTTCTAAAAATATTCCAAATTTTGAAGAAAATTGAAGTTCAAATTCAGAAAATTTCAAATTTTGAAAAAAATCAATTTTTTTAGAAATGTATAATTTTCAATAATATTCGAAGTTTTGAAAAAATGGAAACATTTTCAGAAAAAGGTCGCAATATTTAAAATGGCTCAAACATTTCAGAAAGTTAAAATTTTAAGAAAAAATATTAACCGAAATAATTCAAGGCTAAAATTTTGAAAGAAATCGAAATAAAAAAATAGTAGAAATTTGCAAAACAAGTCTAAATTTGAAGAAAAAGGTCAACATATTCAGAAACTGAAAAAATCGAAAATAGTCTACAAAAAAAAATCAAAATTTTGGGCAAAGTAAAATTTTCAAAAGAAGTTGGAAGTTGAAAAATCGATTTATGAAAAAAAGTTAAAATTTTCGAAGAATTCTTTTCCTCTTTGATCAATGTAGTAACAATTGATTTAATAGGAAATATTATTGATAAAAAAGTGGGCGTAATGGTTTAAACAAAATAATTGATGCGAAAATCCTGAATTGCATTAGCACCAAAGGAATATTTTGGTGGAACGGACTGGTCCTTGGTTTTCTTCAAAAATTGAAATACAGAACTTGTCCCCTGAAACCAAGAAAGATTAAAAAATACAGGATATATTTCTTCCGGGATTGGACCGTGTCAAAGAACTATTAAAAGTGTTCGACGTTTCGCTCACCATCTTAGGGGGCTTCTTCAGGAACAAAGAAAAGAAACAATAAATGAAAAGAGGTTTCAAGGGACAAGTTCTGTATTTCAATTACCAAACGAATACTTTTTGCGAAATATGGCAATTTACAACAAGTTACGAAGTATATTTGTGCTTCCTTCTCATTTACTTTTTAGGCATAGTCCACGATGCAATGGCGTGTGCTTCCTTCCTGAAGTTCCATCCGACACTTCCCAAACAAGGCGCCTTAGTAGTAACACGTCATCTGGAACCCCCCGTAGACAAATCCCGCTTTGGTCTCATGTCCAAAGAAGAACGCATCCGGCAGCGTCATTCCGTCGAAGTAACCACGAACGCCGGCAACTACCTCCACATTCAACCATCAACTTTGGAATCTCTGACACGTTCAGCGGCAAACGCTAGCGCCAACAGAAGCAGACCGAAGAAAATTTCCGACGCGACCGCCATCAGGGAAGAGTCAAGTGATGGTGGTTATACATTTCAAACGGTGTCAGTTCTGCCGCCAGCTTTGAAATCTTTGGTGTATCTTTGGGAAGAGTTGTCCAGTAGCTGTTTTCAAGCCATTGCCGAGCAGATGGTCATACCCAGCCCTGTAAGTTGCAGGGAAAGGCATCGCAATAGTGGAAGTAAGTCAGGTGCTGGGGGAAACTTGGATAAGAACGCCAGCTTGGACAAGGAAAGTAAAAAGAGTAGGAAGAAGAAGATATTGCCGAGGAATTATCTAGGTAAGTGGACATCACACTTGTTCTTCTTGGAAGCACAGCTTCTCTTGCAAATTAGAAACGTATCTATTAATATTTTTCATTTAAAACCTCCCTTTTCATAAGTTTTTCAAGTTGAATTTTTCTGAAATAAACTCTATCCCAAAGATTGAGTTTCAGAAGTATTTCGGAGATTGGAAGAAGCGCTGGGTTAGGTGTTACCAGTTCGAGCATTATTTTTATAAAACGTATTAATTTTCAGAGGATGTAGGTTTACTGAATTATATTCATACTGTTGGAACGGAAACTTTGTGTGAATTATGCGGAGAAACGTTTCCTCACCCAGTGACCTATCACATGCATCAGATCCATCCAGGATGTGGTCAGCACTCGGGGGGTAAAGGTTATAATTCTGGTGGCAACTACTGCCTTGGATGGGCAGGTAACTGCGGGGATGGTGGTGTTCGTAAGTTAACTGGTTATACCAACGTTGACATCATTGAACTTCTCTGTTTCCAACAGCTGGAAGTTCCTGGTACCTACTTTGCGAATCTTGTCGCGAAAAATACGTGAAGAATAATCGCGGTGGAAAGCAATCGGGAAAACACAAATTGAGCCACAGACGGAAAGGTGCCTACGTAAAACAACTTTCTTCACCTTCGCTAACACCAGGGTTGGAACCCCACGTCATTATGAAAAACAACGCGATGTTTTTGTTGGATTTGGCTAGTTCCGCCGAGAGTAATATTACTCATCAGAGAAGGTCCTCAATCAGTATAATGCCTTCAGTTTCTGAAAATATCTCACCTCCGGAATATTCTGGGCCATTTTCTCCAGTACCGCCCTTTCAATGTCTTCAATCTTTGGGTGCTAATTTCATCAAAGACGAACCGGCGTTTTATGAAGAAATACTTCGAAAGCAAGGAATGCACGATGGATTTTTGCCTGGGCCATCTGGTGGACAAAGGGTAAATAGACCATTTTACATTAAAAGGACGCTTTGGATACACGAGTGAGGTTAGGTCATCCAAACTGGGGGAGGGATAAGCCCCCCTTCCAATCTGAGACCATTATTTTTTAGTTTGTTAACTGTTATTGAATGCAGCAGGAACCATCTATCGCGAAATATAGTTTTTTTTCTTCTTTTTTACCTGCAACATTTTTATTTAAAAATATCAACCTTTTTTCTGAAAAGTTCAATTTTTTGTCAAAATTCCTAATTTTCCAAGAGATTTTCACATTTTTTTCTCAATCGAAACTTCAGAGCTTTCCTTCCTGATCAATGATTTTTTTAAATTTTGATTTCTTTTAACAAATTTCGACTTTTATTCGAAACTTCGGATTTTTGTGAAAATTCTGAATTTTTTTAAGGAATCTGACTTTTTTGATAATTTCCATTTTCTTAATTCAAATCTAGACTTTTTTTTAATTTTACCATTTTCAAAATTTTGGTTTTTTATAAATTTGTTCGACTTCCAAAAATTTTTGATTTATTTAAATTTAAGTTTTACTGAAAATTTTATTACGACTTCTACAAAACTTTTTGCTTGGACTTTTTTTGAAAAATTCCAATTTACAATTTTATTTAAAATTTTCACATTTCAATCTTCGAAATTTTGACTTTTGGAAACGTTGACTTGGTTGAAAATTATGAATTTTTTTAAATTTTGAAATTTTCGAAAAATTTAGCCTACGATTCAAATCAACCCGCTTTAAGTATTTCGATTTTTGTTGAAAATTTTAACCTTTTAAAAATTACGTACAACTTTTTCAAAATTTTGACATTTTCAAATTTGCACCTTTGCCAAAGTTTTCATTAACATTATTTTTAATCCTACTGTTTTGGACATTTCAACTTTGTCTTAATTGATTGGAAAATGTCAATCAACTCTTTCAATTTTTTTGAAAATTGCAACTCTTTCAGTTTGTTAAAAGTGTGGATTTTTTAAATTTCAAAGTCTACTGAGAATTTTGCTTTTCTTTAAAGCTACGACTCGACCTTTTTCAAAATTTTGACATCTTCAAATTTCTATCTTTTCCAAAGTTTTCATTAAAATTTTTTTAATACTACTTTTTCGAAAATTTCAGTTTTGTCTCAGTTTTAATTTTTTTGAAAATTTCAACTCTCAGTTTTTTGAAAATGTAGATTCTTTAAATTTCAAACTTTACTGAGAATTTTGCCTTTCTTTAAAGCTACGACTCAAGTTTTTTCAAAATTTTGACATTTTCAAATTTCTAGCTTTTCCAAAGACTTCACTAAATTCTTTTTAATTTCTACTTTTTTGAAAATTTCAACTTTGTCTCAATTGATTGGAAAATGTCAATCAACTCTTTCAATTTTTTTGAAAATTGCAACTCTTTCAGTTTGTTAAAAGTGTGGATTTTTTAAATTTCAAAGTCTACTGAGAATTTTGCTTTTCTTTAAAGCTACGACTCGACCTTTTTCAAAATTTTGACATCTTCAAATTTCTATCTTTTCCAAAGTTTTCATTAAAATTTTTTTAATACTACTTTTTCGAAAATTTCAGTTTTGTCTCAGTTTTAATTTTTTTGAAAATTTCAACTCTCAGTTTTTTGAAAATGTAGATTCTTTAAATTTCAAACTTTACTGAGAATTTTGCCTTTCTTTAAAGCTGCGACTCAAGTTTTTTCAAAATTTTGACATTTTCAAATTTCTAGCTTTTCCAAAGACTTCACTAAATTCTTTTTAATTTCTACTTTTTTGAAAATTTCAACTTTGTCTCAATTGATTGGAAAATGTCAATCAACTCTTTCAATTTTTTTGAAAATTGCAACTCTCAGTTTTTTGAAAATGTAGATTTTTTACATTTCAAACTACTGAGAATTTTGCCTTTCTTTAACGCTGCGACCCAACTATTTTCAAAATTTTGATATTTTCAAATTGCTACTTTTTCCAAAGTTTTCATTAAAATTTTTTTAAATTCTACTTTTTTAAAAATTTCAACTTTGTCTCAATTGACTGGAAAATGACAATCATCTCTTTCAATTTTTTTTTAAAATTGCAACCCTCAGATTTTTGAAAATGTAGATTTCTTAAATTTCAAACTACTGAGAATTTTGCCTTTCTTTAAAGCTACGACTCGACTTTTTTCCAAATTTTGACATTTTCAAACTTTTACCTTTTTCAAAGTTTTCATTAAAATTTTTTTTAATGATACTTTTTTGAAAATTTCAACTTTGTCTCAATTGATTGGAAAATGTCAATCAACTCTTTCAATTTTTTTGAAAATTGCAACTCTCAGTTTTTTGAAAATGTAGATTTTTTACATTTCAAACTACTGAGAATTTTGCCTTTCTTTAACGCTGCGACCCAACTATTTTCAAAATTTTGATATTTTCAAATTGCTACTTTTTCCAAAGTTTTCATTAAAATTTTTTTAAATTCTACTTTTTTGAAAATTTCAACTTTGTCTCAATTGACTGGAAAATGACAATCACCTCTTTCAAATTTTTTTTGAAAATTGCAACCCTCTCAGTTTTTTGAAAATTTTGAATTTTTTAAAATTTGAAACTCTACTAAGAATTTTGTCTTTCTTTAAATCTACGACTACTACAATTCCGACCTTTTTTAAATTCGATTTTAATTTCCAACTTCCACTTTTTGCAATATTTTCGCAAATTTTAAAATTTTGACTTTTCCGCATTTTGATTTTTTGAAAATATTGGCTTTTATTGAAAATAATAATATTTTAAATTTTGGATTTTTTTGAAAATTTTGCTCTTTAAATTTTGGCATTTAAATTTAAAAATTAAAAATTTTGACGTTTAACATAATAATATAATTTTACTTGAAAATTTCCACTCTTTTCAAACTTTCGATATCTTCAAATGTTTACCTTTTTCAAAATTTCCACTTTAATTTCTTTTAATTCTAAATCTTTGGAAAATATAAACTCTTTCTCGATTTTTTTTAAAATAAATTTCGAGTTTTTTTGGAAATTTCGACCCCTTTTTAAATGTTGACCTTTTCAAAGTTTCAATTTTTTTAATTTTACCTTTTTTTTAGAAAAGTTCGACTTTTTGAAGATTTTTAATTTGAAAATTTCGATTATTTTGAATATTTAGCCTTTTTTTACATATACACATTTTTAGAAAACCACTATTTTTTTAAATTTTTCGAAAAAGTCACAATTTTCAAAAAAATTGAAATTTTCAAAAATAGTCAAAATTTCGAGAGAAAGTTAAAAATGTAACTTTTTTTATTTAAAATTTTCCACTTTTTCCTGAAATGTTTTGGAAATTTCAAGTTTTTTTTTGAAAAATTTTAATTTCACTTAAATGTTGCCAATTTTAAAAATTTAGAATTTTTTAAAAAACTTTTGAACATTTGCCCTTTTTGTAAAATTTTGGTTCCTTCAAAGTTCTTCAACTTCTTGAAAAATTATAAATTTTGACAAATTTTTTGTTTTAAAAACTTCATCTCTTTTTAAATATTTCGACTTTTTTTCGAAATCTCAGAATTTTAACTTTTTCTCAAAATTTCGACTTTTATTTCATTTGAAAATTTTCTTTAGTAAAATTTGGATTCAATTTTGAAAACAAAATTTTGAACCAAAATCGAAAAGTTGAAAAAGAAAATGTCTAATTTTAAGATCAAAGTTAACATTTCCAGAAAAAAGCCAAGTTTTCTAAAAATAATTAAGGGGAAAAAAGACAAATTTTTGGCACAATTGGAATAACGAGTAAAAAGTCTACTTTTTAAGAAAAGAGAGGTTTTCCTAGGAAAAAAATTAATTTTGGAAATAAAGTCGAAGTTCTGAAAAAAAGACAAATTTTGAAAAAAGGCAAATTTTGAAAAAAATTGAAATATTGAAAAAAACACAAATTTAAATACCTCCAACTCCAAAGGCCCAGAAAAAGGTTGAGCTTCAAAAAGATGTAATTTCTCACAATATGTCGAATTTTGAGAATAAAATCGAATTTAAAAATGCCAAACATTGAAAACAAATTTGATAAAAGGTCGATGTCCAAAAAAAATTCAAAATTTGCAGAAGCAGTTTTCTGACCGAGTTACCTTTTTTAATAAAATTTGGATCTTATTTCAAGAAAATAGAAGTCTAAATTTCGAGAAAAAGACGAATTTTGAGAAATAGAAAATGTCGAATTTTGATATGTCAAATTTTGAAAAATCGTAAAATTTTGAAAACAAAGTAATTAAAAAAAATCCAATTGTTCAAAAACATGTGAAATATTAAATAATAGTCAAAATTTTCAAAAAAAAAGTCAAAATTTTAGGGTCTAAAAAAGTGACAATTTTGGAAATAGCAAAATTTTCAAAAAAAGTTTAAGCGAAATCTTTACCATAGAATTTCCAAAAAATCAATTTTGAAAAAGTTACATTTTTTAAAAAAATTTAAAATTCGAAAAATAGCGTAACTTTCAAATAAATTCGAAATTTAAAAAGGAAATTTTGGAAATTTAATTTTTCGAAATTAGTCAACATTTAAAAAAAATGTCCAGACTTTAAAATAACCAAAATTTTGGATAATTATAATTTTGAAAAAATTAAACATTTTTTTAAAGTCAAAGTTTTTGATTGAATATTTTGTTCAAAAAAATGTGAACTATTGTATAATTGTCGAAATTTTCAAAAAAAAGTGGAAATTTTAGAATAAAAAAGGAACATTTTTGAAAAAGGCAAAATTTTCAAAAAAAAAATAAGCGAAATCTTTAGCACAGAATTCCCAAAAAAATCAATTTTGCAAAAGTTTACATTTTTAAACCTTTTTTAAATTTTGAATTTTTTTTGTAATTTTTAAATAAATTCAAAATTTAAAAAATGAAATTTTTGAAATTTAATTTTTCGAAACTAGTCAACATTACAAAAAATGTCCAGACTTTAAAGAAGCCAAAATTTTGGATAATTATAAAAAAAATCAAAAACTTGATACTTCGAATTTAAATAAAAAGTCCAGATTTGACCAAAAATTGCCAGATCTTTAGAAAAATTCGGAATTTTGCAAAATAGTCAAAATATCCAAACAAAATTGAAATTTCAAAGAAAGTCGAAGTTTTCCCAAAAAAATCGAAAGTTTGCAAAAAAGTCAAAATTTTGAAAAACCATGAAATTTGTAGACAAGAAGGAATATTAAAAAAAATTCAAAATGGACAAAACTTTTAAATTATTAGTTAGTTATTATTCAGAAAAATTTGAAATTTTGAATAATAGTCAAAATTTTCAAAAAAAAAGTCGAAATATTAGGCTCGAGATTTTCAAGAGTTAGAATTTTTAAAAAAGTAGAAAATTTTGAAAAAAGCAAAGGTTTCAGAAAGTTTAAATGAACTCTTTACCATAGAATTTGGAAAAAGAAGGTAAGATTTTCAAGAAAAATCAAAATTTTGAAAAATTTGCAAAAATAGGGAAATTTTGAAATAAATTTGAAATTTCAAAAAATTGAAATTTTGGAAATCTAAATTTTTGAAAATAGTTATAAAAAATGTAGATACTTAAAAATTGAAATATCTTCAGTTTCAAAATAGTCGAAAAATGTATAAATATTGAAAAAAGCAAAGATTATCAAATAGAAGTTAAAATTTTGGAAAAGGTCGAAATTTTTGATAGTTGAAATTTTGGCAAAAATTCGAACATTGTTCTAAAAAGCTGAAGTTTCTGATTGGAACTTGAAAAAACATTTTTTTTAAATTATCGAATATTTAAAAAATATCTAAACCTTGAAAAGAGTCGAAATTTTTAAAATAATTCTAAGATATTAAAAAAATTGAAAAGTTCGTAGAAAAATATGAAATTTTGCAAAATAGTTGTAAATGTCAAAAAGTCGATATTTTAAAAAATGACCCAATTTTAAAAAATCGACATTTTCAAATATAATCGAAATTTTTTAGAAAAATAAAATTTTATAGATAAAAAAAATTTTATAGAAAATTAAATTCCAAAAAAAAAAAACATCGACAGTTTCCAAAAAAGGTCGAAATTTTGGAAAATACTAGAAATTTAGAAAATGGGGTGAAAACTTGAAAAGAAACTCAAAATTTAAAAAATCTTGAATCTTTTAAAAAAGCCAGCTTTCAAAAAAACTACTTTTTATAAAAAGTAATAAAATTCAGAAAGTGAAAATTAAAAAAATTTAAAATTTCCAAAAATAAATTTTTTTGAAAGAATTAGACACATTTTTGAAGAATTGATATTTTGAAAAAAATATAAATTTTCGAAAAATTCGAAACTAAAAAGTAATTAAGCTTTAAAAAAAAAATAAAAATTTTAATAAAAGTTGAAATTTTGGGAAAAAGTCAATAGTCTTTAAAAAAAGTCCCCTCATGATACGAATTCAAAATTTGAAAATAAGACTAAATTTCGAATAATCGAAATTTAAAAAAAATCCAACCTTTCAAAAAATGTTACTCATCAAAATTCTTTATTGTCATGTTTTCGAAAAAATGTGAAATTATTGAAAATTAAAATTTGAAAAAGGTCGAAATTGGCTGAAAGGTTAGTTTCAAAAAAACCTAAATGTTAAAAAACCTAAAATTTAAAAAAAGTCGAAATATTAAAAAACCTAAAATTTAAAAAATGTCTACATTTTGGATAAGGTGAAAATTTTGAAAAAATGTTTAAGATTTAAAAAACGCCGAAATTTTGAAAAAATTTTTGATCTGTTTCAAAATTTTGATTATTTAATATTTTGATACTGATAAATCGTTGAAATTTGGAAAACAATCGAAATTTTGTGAAAAATTTAACCATTCAAAATACTCGACATTTTTAAAAAATTCGTAATTTTAAAAATCTGTCAATTGTAAACAAAAATCGAACTTTTTCAAATCATACCAGAGGCGAAGAGTTTCGCCTCTGGTATGGTGGATATACTGAGTTACCGTGCTCTTCTGTCTAAACGTTCTTATCCTTTGTACCAAATTTCCAATTCAGAAGAGTTTCGCCTTTGGTATGGTGGGCATACTGAGTTACCGTGCTCTGATGTTTTGAAATTGGCCTTTTTATTTTTTCATTTTTGCATATTTCCTCATAGTCCTCTTTTCATTTATTGTTTCTTTTCTTTGTTTCTGAAGAAGCCCCCTTCGATGGTGGGCGAAACGTCGAACACTTTTAGTAGTTCTTTGACACGGTCCAATCCCGGAAGAAGTATATCCTGTACTGACTCTGGCCGTGGAAGCCTTCGTTCTCATATTCAGAACCTCTACGGGGAGGAAATTTTTTGCAAAACCCTTCTATTCTCTAAACTTCGTCATAAAGTTTCTAAACTCATTTCCAATCTAACCTTTCTGTCGCGTTGCAGGGATCACAATTTAATTCCAAAATCTCTTAGAATCAGTGGTAGCTTTAGAACCAATTCTTCATTCAAAATTCTTCATAAAGCTGGTTTGTCTCTTGTCAGGGATATGATTAAAAGGATTAAACGCGATTTGGCTTCGATTTCCCGACATTTGCTCGAACTCCATCTGGAACTTTCGAGTAGGTTGTCGGTTGAACATTGGAGTCATTTCGACGCCATATCCTATAATCAGTCCGAAAAAACCTTTGAATTAGAAAATCTGAAACACAAGAAGAAATTCAAATCCCTAAGTCCCAAGGTCAAAACTTATAGTTCAGTCTCAAAAACAGTAGTCAATTTGTCTTCCCGTCCACTATCGGATAACGAACAGACCATCTTATCCAAAGGACTGAATTTTGGTGTCGCCCCAAGAAAAATTCCAACTGAAGAAATAATCAGTGCGGTAGAGTCTTCCATCAGAACTCTCCCCAAGGAGGTTGCAGATCCCATTCGTTTTCAAACCACAAAAATTCTAAAACATGCCAAACCACCAAAGTCCAACATTTCTAGAGAAGAAAGATGTGCCCTTAAAACCCTAAAAACAGATTCTTCAATCACTATTCTTTCGGCTGACAAAGGTAATGCAACTGTTATCTTGGATAAATCCGAGTATGCATCCAAAATTAACGCCCTGTTGAATGACGGATCCTATATTCCTCTTCCTCAGGACCCAACAAGCAAAACTGAACGTGAACTAAAGTCGAAACTAAAATCCTCAAATTTGTCCGCAGACACTCCCAGACATCTTGTTCCGAAAGAATCCAAACCACCTCGTCTTTATGGTCTCCCCAAAATTCACAAACCCAATATTCCTCTTAGGCCCATTGTCAGCACGATAAATTCACCTACCTACAATCTCTCGAAATACTTATCTAACATCCTCAAGTCATATACCGGAAACACATCATCACACGTCCTAAATTCCAAACACTTTGTCGAATTATTGTCCGAATTAACCCTAGACCCCAACGACATATTAGTAAGTTTTGACGTCACTTCACTATTCACAAATGTCCCAGTTTCCGACTCCATGACGATAATTCGTCAATTACTTTCAGGCAAAGAGAATGCAGATTCTCTAGCTGATTTAACTGAAATGTGCCTCACATCGACTTATTTTTCTTTTAATGGCAGTTTCTATAAACAAGTCTCCGGCACCCCGATGGGTTCTCCCTTATCGCCAGTCGTAGCAAATATTTTTATGGAATCTTTCGAAAACACTGCGTTGGAAACTGAGGATTTAAAACCTAAGGTTTGGCTTCGTTATGTAGATGACAAATTCATTGTATGGCCACATGGCAAGGATTCACTAAATTTATTTTTGGAACACCTAAAAAGTTTACATTCCTCTATTAGCTTCACTATGGAAATCGAAAACAATGGTTCTCTTCCTTTTCTTGACGTACTGGTCACTCGTTTACCAAACGGTCGCGTTTCTCATTCCGTTTATCGAAAACCCACCCATACTAATCGTTATTTGCATGCAGAGTCCCATCATCACCCTTCCCAAAAACGTTGTGTCATAAATTCACTGGTTTCACGAGCTGTAGCAATTTCACCACCAATAAATCTTTCAGACGAGTTGAACAATATTCGTTTCAACCTCCGCAACAATGGTTACAAATCGCACGACATTGAAACTGTCATTAAACGACATCTTCACCCTACCCCTCGTCCTTCACAAAATTCAATAGTTTCTTCTAAAGCCTTTCTTCCTTATGTTCGCGGAGTAACAGATCAAATCGGAAAATTATTAAGAAAACACAACATTAAACCCATTTTTTCATCATCCTCAAAGATCCAACAGCTCCTCCCATCTCCCAAAGATAAAATTTCATCCTTTTGTTCTAATGGCGTGTATAGGGTTCCTTGTTCTTGTGGTTCAGTGTACATCGGAGAAACGGGGCGATCATTTAAGACGCGAATATCCGAGCACCAAAGGTGTCTTAGGTCTGGTTTATTTTCGCAGTCAGCAATTGCCGAACATCAACATGAGACCGGACATAAGATTCTCTTTGATAATATTTCAATTATATCCAATATTCCCAATTACTATAATAGGAAGATACGCGAGGCCATCGAAATCCAAAAATTCCCCAATAACATCAACAGAGACGAAGGTTACATACTTTCCTCCATCTGGAAACCAACCATCGGAAATCTTCGGAAGTGATCGCACAGACGCGTGGTATATAAAGTTTTCCTTTCCCTCTTTCCTGTCAGAAGAGTTTCGCCTCTGGTATGGTGGACATACTGAGTTGCCGTGCTCTTCTGCCTAAACTTTCTTTTGTACCAAATTTCCAATTCAAAAGAGTTTCGCCTCTGGTATGGTGGACATACTGAGTTACCATGCTCTAATGTTTTGAAATTGGCCTTTTCATTCTTTCATTTTTGCATATTCCTTTACATTTCTCTTTTTATTCGTTGTTTCTTTCCTTTTCTTTGTTCCTGTAAAAGCCGCCTACGATGGTGAGCGAAACGTCGAACACTTTTAGTAGTTCTTTGACACGGAAGAAGTATATCCTGTACGAATTCTCCAAAAGTCTTCGGTTTGAAAATAAAGTCGATATTTTGAAAAAGGTTAAAATTTAGATAAATCCAAATTTCGGAAAAAAGGAAATTTAAAAAAACGAAAATTTCAAAAAAAATTTAAAATTTTAGAAAAATGTTGAATTTAAAACAAAATCGATTTATTTAACACGATAAGGAAAGTAGTGGCCGTGAGCAGTGACAGTAGCGAATTGAGCCTGATGACATATTAGCTAATTAACAAATAAATTAATACAAAAGAAACATGCGTCTGGCTTCGAGGGAAAAATGCATTGTGACATTACTAATGTGTCAAAATTTCATTATTTTAATTTTTTGGTTTTGTATTGTAGAGTTGATATTTTGCTAAGCATCAATTTGTCTTTACCTAATTTATTTTGCAATATACAGGGTGTTACAAAAGTCCGGGCCGCTACTTCAGGAGCATATTCTACATATTAAAATATGAAAAATGTTGAAATACATTTTTTTCTTTAAATTGCCTCCTAACGGAGATATGACCATTTAAACATGGCGCCCCTAAAGTGTTTTTTTTTTTACTACAAAAAGTTAACGGTTAGTAGCAAAGTCATGAAATTGGGCAAGCAGTTAAAGAATTGGATTAGGCATATTCTCATGTAACATATTTTTTAAATAAGCAGTAGCGTGGTGTGTAGGGGGTTGCCCGCGATTATTTTTTGCCGTAACTTTTTTGTATTGCAATATTTCGACACAAAAGTGCCATAATCGTAAAAAGCAACATTTTTTATACAAAAAAGGTACTCTTTCTCAAAGTCGCTAAAAGTAACCGTTTCCGAGAAAAAGGCGTTTAAATAATCCTATCCCGTCTTCGAAATTCTAACTAATTTGTATAAGAAAAAATAAGTTGGTCATGCAAACTGATCGTAAAGAAAACAATTGTACTTGACAATATCTGCCAGAGATTGACGTTGTGTCACTGATAAAATTTGGTCGTAAGCTGTAAACTTTAGCAGTTTTTGTTGTCAATAGTAAGTGTAGTAGTTTTTTAACTTTTCATTATTTTGATAAAATGGACTATTCAAATCAAGAAATGGCCGATATGCATTTAATGTACGGGCTTGCAAATTGTAATCGTGCTAAAGCAAGACGGCTTTATGCTGAACGTTTTCCTAATAGACACCTACCAGGAGAAAAATTGTTCCAGAAAATTCATGCTCGTTTATGTGAAACAGGAAATTTTGTTTTCAAAGGCGAACGTGTTGGAAGGCCAAACGCAGAAGTTGCTAATTTAGAGGAGCGTGTGCTTCAGCGAGTTGAAGAAGATCCATGTGTCAGCACTAGACAACTTGCTTTAGCCGAAGGAGTAAATCACGTAACTATCTGGCGAATTTTGAAATTTTACCAATTTTACCCCTATCATTTTCAAAGAGTGCAAGGGTTACTTGCTGCTGATTATCCTCCAAGAATAGAATTTTGCAACTGGCTATTGCATAAGATCGCTGAAAATGAGAACTTTCCATCGCTCATATTATTTACGGACGAAGCGGGTTTTACCAGAAACGGGATACTTAACTTTCACAACATGCATCAGTGGCAAGTTGAAAATCCCAATGCAGTTATTCAGTCGAGACATCAGCAACATTTTTCACTTAACATTTGGGGAGGAATAATAGGGGACTCTATAATTGGACCATTTTTTTTACCTCATAGGTTAACAGGAGCATCATATAGACATTTTTTGCAAACAGAGTTACCCGTGTTACTTGAAAATGTTCCACTCATAACAAGACAGCGAATGTGGATAATGCACGATGGGGCACCTGCCCATTTTAGTGCAGTTGCTAGGGAATTTTTGAATAACAACTATCATCAACGATGGATAGGTCGAGGAGGTCCGATACCATGGCCAGCTAGGTCTCCTGACCTCAACCCACTCGATTTCTACTTATGGGGACATCTAAAGCAGATCGTCTACTCCACACCAGTTGACAATATCAATGATCTTCGTGAACGAATTAAAAATGGGTTCAACCAGATTCACAATACACCAGGCATTTGCGAAAGAGTAAGGAGTTCCCTTAGAAGACTAGCCGAGCAATGTATTGCTGCAGGGGGCAGTAATTTCGAACACTTGCTTTGATTTTTTTTTCTTAATTTTGTACTATTTTTATATCAATGCAGTTAGTAGTGGATAAATTAGAAATTTGCAAAACGAATTCTAATAAATGCAACAATTTTGTTTAAACGTATTTTTCTCGGAAACGGTTACTTTTAGCGACTTTGAGAAAGAGTATCTTTTTTGTATAAAAAATGTTGCTTTTTACGATTATGGCACTTTTGTGTCGAAATATTGCAATACAAAAAAGTTACGGCAAAAAAATAATCGCGGGCAACCCCCTACACACCACGCTACTGCTTATTTAAAAAATATGTTACATGAGAATATGCCTAATCCAATTCTTTAACTGCTTGCCCAATTTCATGACTTTGCTACTAACCGTTAACTTTTTGTAGTAAAAAAAACCACTTTAGGGGCCCCATGTTTAAATGGTCATATCTCCGTTAGGAGGCAATTTAAAGAAAAAAATGTATTTCAACATTTTTCATATTTTAATGTGTAGAATATGCTCCTGAAGTAGCGGCCCGGATTTTTGTAACACCCTGTATAATTATAGCGTTCGGGAAGTCATTGCCTTTTAACAAATTTGGTAATTTTTTGAAATTTTTATCTCAAAATCTAAAGTAGTTTAAAGCTATATGAATCACATTAAACCAAAGAGCTAATAGTGAAAGTTTATTATTTGGTTGAAAGGGTAAAAAATATCCAGGTTTTTAAAATTGTTGATACTTTTGCAAATTTGTATGTTTATCTTGTTTAAAATCGAGTGGCTCGCCTGAAACAATGACAAATTTTACAGCCTCTTTCCGAGGTATCCATATCAGAAGACGGCGACAGCGCCAAAGGCATGAGGTTTCATAGGTCGGTGTCCATGGGAACCAACGGTATACCCTGGTCAAAAGCCGGATTAGACGGTAGAGTGATAATGATGCGAAAGCGGAACAACAGCAGCAGCGAAATAATCAACGGTAAAATCCCCCCTACTTGGGTTGTTACGATAGACTTATTTAAAATGTCTCAGAAGGTGGTTCGTCTCTGCTGTGCCATCCCTCCAACGCCCTTCAAAAACTCATTCCACAGATGGACACATCTTCGGCGGTAGTTAAAAATGATCTCAACAATATCGACGCTGAGGACAGTCCAAGTCTTCTACAGAGACCAGTTATGCAATTTTTATTGCAGCAGCACGACCTCGAAACTCTACAACTGGCTATGAAGCAGGCGTTGAGGTAGATTTACCTAAGAAAACCAGTTTCAAAATTTCATTTTCTAATTTTAGGAAAGCGATGTGTAGAGTTTACGCCATGCAAGCTCTAAATTGGTTGCTAAAATCGGTAACGCAGCCCATATGCCTTCATGATCTTTTATGGTGGTTTGTAGCGTCTTTGACGCCGGCTGATATAGAGACTGAGACCGATGACGATAATAAACCGCAAAAGAAAATTGATGAACAAGTAACTTGACATGATATTTCATTAACTCGTAAGACGCTCTAACTCATTTTTAGGATTTGAATGTGTGTGAACACCCCCTATCGGATATTACAATCGCTGGAGAAGCTGTCCATCCACTGCCAAGTACATTCCATGCTCTCCTCCAAACCATCGCTGATCTCATGGTGTTGCTTCCGATGGGGTCATCACTGCAACAAATGGCGGTGAGATGCTGGGGGCTGAAATTCGCGAATTCCGATCACCCGTTTTTACATAGATCTCAAGTAAGTTCACCATTACTATGATCTCGCGTTATCAAACAGCAACAGAATTAAAGTTTTTTTTTTCATTTTGATATTTTATTAGAATTGAAGATTACCTCATAACTTCAAAAATTGAAATACAGAACTTGTCCCCTGAAACCAAGAAAGATTAAAAAACACAACGAACGTTGCTCTAACACGTTTCGACAGCCAAGCTGTCATTTTCTGAGATATACCGTTCTGTATTTCAATTTTTGAAGATAGCCAAGGACTAGTCCGTTCCACCAAATCTCATAACTTGTTTATAGGTATTTAGTAACATAAGTAAGATTTTATCGCGCAGCGAAGAATTAGAAGACTGCACTATATCGATGCATGAAAGTCACCAAAGCGCTTTCAATCAGGTGACGTGTTCAGTAGAAGCATTAAAAGACTTAACGCCATCCGTGGAAATTAAAGCGTCGAGTCGTCAAGCTATGATCGGCAGCTTAACTGATGGTTCCACGGAAACATTCTGGGAATCGGGTGACGAAGACAGAAATAAGACTAAAAGTCTCACAGTCGTTTGCGGCCAAGGACATCATCCTACTTTAATTTGTGTTCACATCGATAACTGTAGGGATTTAGGGGTGAGTTATTTAAAAAGTTCATATGTCAGCTGCTAATGATTCGTTTAATATTTTTAGAATAAAGTTTCAAATATAACGTTCTATGCTGGACCAAATACGGACGAGTTGATAAAATTGAGGACTGTCGAGGTGGAAACCAGACTGCTTGGTGGTTGGGTGAACTGTCCAATTCCAGGTATAACTTTGTCGTCCTTGGATCTATTATAATGTTCCTATTCTCGTGTGGACTCTATGAGGCGGCTGTTGTCATTTTTTTTTTTCGAAATTTTACTTTTATAGCCACATTTTTCAAAGAAAACTTTGGCGTTCGTAGATAACGTCGAAATTTCGAGTTAAAGGTCGAAACATAGAAGTTAAATGTAAAAGTCGAACAGATGTCAGTATTAGTAAACGAATTTTTCTTGAAATTTGAATACAAGCTTAAAATCAAAATTTTCAATCTATAAAGTTACAATTTCGAAGTTATAGTCAAAATATTAACCTTGAAGTGAAGATGTGATTGAAGTCAAAAAAATTCGACATTTTCAGTTTTGTTTAACATTACACTTTTGTAAAAATTTCGCGATAATTATTATTGATACTTTAGCACCCAGGAAGAAGTCTTGAAAAAACTTGAATACGCAGTTTCAAAGAATAATTTAAAAATTTCAAAGTCTAGTCTAAAATGTCACAGTCAAAGTTGAATTTTCAAGATTATAGTCGAACTTTTAGGAAAAAGTGCCAATTTCAAGTATAAGTAAATCCAAAATCGACGGAAAATTTTATTGTACCACGGGCCAAGTTTCTTTCAAACAATTCATTCAAAATTCAATTCTGTAACATTCGGGGTCTAAACTCAAATCTAAACTCGGTTCATCAACACCTTCAAAATGAAAGACCACATGTGCTGTCTCTGACAGAAACCCAAGTCTCCCTATCCATCAATACAGTCCATTGGCTTTGCCCTAACTAAGACTTGCACACAAAATTTCAACACAAGAGGGGAATTTGTGCTTTTACGCGAAGCGACCTGTCCTGTCAACGAGAAGAAGCACTGGAATCTGCTGATCATGATGTGATTTGGCTGAAATTCTGCTCCAAAAACGACGTCATATTCATTTGTTCACTTTATTTGTCTCCAAACGATTCCTCATACAGACAGCTCTTCTCTTATTTCTCCGTAACCTTTGATCACCTACAGACGAATTATCCAAAAGCTGAGAGATTCCTGCGTAGCCCCGCAAACACGAAAACAAGAAAATAGTCAAAATATCCAGAAAGTCGGATTTGAAACCAAGATTTTTGGAGTAAATTAAAATTTTAAGGAAAAAATAAATATCGAAACTCAAAATTTTGAAGAAACTATTTCCTGTTATTATACATTCTCTTTTTCGGTCCAATGAAGTCGTTATATGTGCTTCGATTTATTATTTTAACAACGATTCTTTCAGAAAATAACGATAACGTAGTGAGACTCGAATTAAAAGGCCCCGATAATTCGGTGAGAGTTAGACAAATCCGTTTACTGGGAAAAATCGACGGTGAATCACTCAAAGTGGGAAAACAGTACAGCGCGGCCACCATACAGCAGCGAAACTGCGAAACCGAAACGCTGAGGGTATTTCGACTGATAACGGCGCAAGTTTTCGGAAAATTAATCCAAGGAGAAGACGGACAAAACCAAAGTAACTTAGCTGATGGCACTTCATCCGTGATATCAGGAAGCGAAAGTTTAGAACCGCTGGAGGAGAGCAATGATCTTAGAGAGCACATGGTTGGCATTTTGTTCAGCAGAAGCAAACTGACCCATCTTCAGAAACAGGTACCTCTAATAAGTATTACATAAATTTTATTATCTGTATCATCTTTTTGAAGTTCCATTCATGTTACTCACTGTGTATTGGCTTTTTCTTCGCCAGTTGATAGTTTTAAGTGTGTTTCAGTGTTGAATCACGAAGAGCGATTATTATATTCTTCTTCTTCTTCATGTTTTTATCTTCCTTCTTTTTCTTCCTCTCCTTCTCTCCCTTCTTCTCCTTCTTCTCCTTCTACTTCCTTTTCTTCTTCTCCTCCTTCTCCTTGTTCCCCTTCTCCTTCTTCTCCTTCTTTATCTTCTTCTCATCTTTCTCTTTCTCCTTCTTCTCTTCCTTCTCCTTCTTCTTCTTCTCATTCTCCTCCTTCTAGTTATTCTCCTTCTCCTCTTTCTCCTTCTCCTTCTTCTCTTCCTTCTCCTTCTCTTTCTCCTTCTCCTTCTTCTCTTCCTTCTCCTTCTCTTTCTCCTTCTCCTCTTTCTCCTTCTCCTTCTTCTCTTCCTTCTCCCCCTTCTTGTCATTCTCCTCCTCCTTCTTCTCGTTCTTCTCCTTCTACTCCTCCTTCTCCTTCTTCCGTTTCTCCTTTTTCTCCTTCTTCTCCTCCTTTTCCTTCTTCTCCTCCTTCTTCTCCTTCTCTTCCTTATCCTTCTTCTCCTTCTCTTTCTTCTTCTTCTCCTTCTCCCCCTTCTCCTTCTCCCCCTTCTCCTTCTTCTTTTTCTTCTCCTTCTTATTCCTCCATTTCTCTTTCTTCTTCTTCTCCGTCTCCTTCTTCTCTTCCTTCTTCTCCTTCTCATTTTTCTCCTTTTTCTCCATCTTCTCCTTCTATTTCTCCTCCTTCTTCACCTTCTCCTCCTTCTCCTGCTTCTCCTTGTTCTCCTTCTCCTCCTTCTCCTTCCTCTCATTTTTCTCCTTTTCCTTCTTATCCTTCTTCTTCTCCTTCTTCTTCTTCCTTTTCTTCTTCTTCTTCTCCTCCTTCTTCTCCTACTTCTCCTTCTTCTTCTTATTTTTCTTCTCATCCTTCTCCTCCTCCCCATTCTCCTTCTCATCCCTCTTCTCCTTCTCCTTTTTCTCCTTCTTCTTCTTCTTCTCCTCCTGCTGTTTCTTCTTCTTCTCCTTATTATTTTTCTTCTCATTTTTCTCCTTCTTTCCTTTTTCCTTCTTTTCCTTTTTCTCTTTCTCCTTCTTCTTCTCCTTATCATTTTCTTCTCCTTCTTCTTCTTCTTCTTCTTCTCCTTCTCCTTCTTCTCCTTCTCCTTCTTTTCCTTCTCCTTCTTTTCCTTCTCCTTTTTCTGGTTCTTTTTCTTCTTGTTCTTCTCCTTCTCCGTTTCCTTCTCCTTCTCCTTCTTCTTTTCCTCCTTCTCGTTCTTCTCCTTCTTCTCCTTCTCCTTCTTCTCCTTCTTCTTCTTCCCTTTCTCCTTTTTCTCCTTCTTCTCCTTCTCCTTTTTCTCCTCCTTTTTCTCCTTCTCCTTTTTCTCCTACTTTTTCTCGTTCTTCTACTTCTCCTTATCTTCTTATCCTCCTTCTTCTCCTTCTCTCCTTCTTCTCCTTCTTCTCCTTCTTCTCCTTCTTCCTCCTTCTCCTCCTTCTCCTCCTTCTTCTCCTCCTTCTTCTTCTCCTTCTTCTCCTTCTTCTCCTTCTTCTCCTTATTCTCCTTCTCCTTCTTCTCCTTCTCATTCTTCTCCTTCTTCTCCTTCTTCTTATCCTTCTTCTTCTTTGCGAAAGCTTATAGCTTGTTTCACCTTTCTCAATCTCCGTTCTCATGTTCTCGTTCCCGCAATATTGAAGCCCAGCTTTCCTTCCATCTCTCAGGTGGTCGTCCTGAAGGTCGATTTGGATGCTGGTTTTCCGTTTCTGACTATTTTCATCAGTTGTTCATTCCAAAATCTTCTTCTGGCTTGGACCCGTCATACTACGTCTTCCGTTTGGCATTCTTCTCTGATCTCATTATTTCTCCTTTGGTCTTTCAGCATATTCTCTGTTGGTGCTCTAACAATAAGTAACTTCATTTCAGTTGTTCGTGTGTTCCTTTTGGTTTCACTCGTCTCAGCCCTTGTCTCCGCCGTGAACGTCATTATAGGTCTAATACATGTCGAATTATTATTAATTGCAATCGCTGCTTGAGGCAATCTGTTGCCAATCTTTAACAGACGTTAACTTAAAACTAGATTTTTTGGAAGAGGCAACTGGCGACGAAAAAACCAATAAACAAATACATGTCTTGAAATGATCGAGTTTTTCAGGTGATTGTTCACATAGTGCAAGCCATTCGGAAGGAAACCGAACGAGTAAGGGACGAATGGGAATTGATGCTTTGCTCCGCCACCGGTCTATCCAGCAGTGGACAAAGTCAAGATGCTGCAAAAAATGCAGACACTTATTGCTTTGAGATGCTCTCTATGGTTTTGGCGTTGTCCGGCAGTTCAGTTGGTAGATCGTATTTGTCGCATCAAGGTGGACTTTTAGGCGACTTGTTGAGTCTTCTTCACACTGGTAGCGCCCGAGTTCAAAGACAGGTAAGGTCTTCTGTTTTCGGAGATCCGCGACATTTTCATTTAATGGTTTTTGGCAGGTGACTTCGTTGTTGAGAAGAATGTTGTGTGAAATTAGTCCAGAGAATTTCGCCAAAGTTATTGGGGTGCCATCTTTACCTCCAAGAGACTTCAGCATTGTATCTGCCATTAGTAGAACCGGACAAGGTCAATTTGATGTTCACAGGTCAGCAATCAAAATTTTATAGAAAAAAATTAACAGCGAAAGTGTTGTCTATGAATTTTTGAGAAAAAGCGACTTTTTCTCAAATCTTAAATTTTGGAATTTCTGTGGCTTCATTAAAATGTTGGCCAGTGACGGACTGGGCCGTCGGAGCGCTGCGTCTAGACAATTTAGGGACCGATACTCTTCACTGTGTCCCTCAGAGAGAAAGAGTAGTTTGCTACGAGAACTATTCCTCAAATTTTTAATTTTATTCACCAAATGATGATGGCTTTAAAGTTGAAGTTTCGAGAAAAATAAAAATTTGTCGATTTTTGAAACATGTTTCAGAGTTTCGAGTTTAACTAACTATAGCACCCGATTCCCACTCACAATTGTCACTGCCACAACTTTCTTTAACTTGTTAAATGAGTCGATTTTTCCAAATTTCGATTTTTTTAAATTCCAAAATTTTGACTTTATTTTGAAAACTTCCACTTTCCAGGATTTTTTAAGTCTTTACGTCTAATCAAAAAGATCGACATTTTTAAACATTTGACTTTTGAACATTTTTTCATTTTAAATTTTTGAAATTTCGTCTTTTTTGAAAAACGAGTTTTTTTGAATGAATTTTTTCCAAAATCTCTGTTAGATTTTTTCGATTTTTTTTATCCAAATTTCGAATTTCTTAACAGTTCGGCTTTAAATTTGTTTTTTTACAAAATATCTAAATTTTCGACTTTTCTGAAAATTTCGTCTTTTCGAAAATTTTAGATTTCTCTGAAAATTTTTAAGAATACCTAGCTGTTGGAAAGGTATTTTTTTCCAAAATTTTGATTTTATTTCAAAATTTAGAGTTTTTATAAAATTTCATTTTCTTGTCCAAATTTCGATTTTCTTATAGACTCTCTCCTTTATGTTTATTTAATATTTTTATTTAACATCTCTGCGACCCAGTTTGGAAATATTTAAATTTTTAGTTATGGAAAGTTGACACTATTTGAAAATTTTTTGAAATTAACTAACTGCATGATATCTAATTTTTTTAAAACGTCTCCTCATGACAGTGGACGCTTTTATATCAAAATTTCGACTTCTTTTAAAATTATCACATTTTGAAATATTTCTTTTTTATTTAATTTTTATTTTTTACATTTTTTTAACCTTTCTTGCTTTCAGGAGACAAGATTTGTATTTCAATTTTTTAATTTTTACAAATTTTGAATTTTTCTTGGAAAATTTTAACAATTTTAGAACATTGACTTTTTTGAAAATTCCGACTCTTTTCAAAATTTCTACTCCGAATAATCTTACTTTTTAAAATTTAGCCTGTTTTAAGTTTCGACTTGTTCGAAAATTTCTACTTTTTTGAAAATTTCGACCTTTTTTTTGTAAAATTTTGATTTGTTTTTTGATTTTTCTTAAACTCCGATTTTGATTGTTTAAATTGCGACAGTTTAGTTAAAATAGTTGACTTTTTTTTGACATTTTGAACTATTTTGGAAAACTTTTGAATTCGCTAAAATTTCGCTACTTTTCAAAATTTTCGATTTTTTTTTTGTAAATTTCAATAATCCTTTTTCAAAGTATCCACTTTTTGACCTGTTTTTGGAAATATGATTGTTTTAATTATTTTGCAACTTTTTTTGGAAAATATTCTTTCAAAAATTTCGACTCTTAAGGAATTTGACTTTTAAATTTTGTTTTAAAAAATGTTGATCCAACCAAAATTTTGACTTCCCCAAAATTTTAAACTTTCTTTTCCTCAAAATTTTAAATTTTCCTTTCTAGTTTTTTCAAGTTTAGGAATTTTTTGATAATTTCCACTTTTTTTCATTATTTAAGCTCTTCGAAACTTTCTGCTTTGACTGAAAATCCTTTAAATTTTTTAAATCTCGACATATCAAACATTTCAGATTATTTTTCAAAATTTCAATTTTTTGAGTCTAAATTTCTTTGAAAAGTTCGTCCTTTTATTAAACTCTGAATTTTTTGAAAATGTCGACTTTGTCCAAGCTTTTAACATTATTTTTTTAAAATGTGGACATTATTTTTCAAAAGTTTAATTCATTGGGAAAATCTTAGCCTTCTATGAAAGTTTCGAGAATTTTCAAAATTTTGACTTTTGAAAATTTAAAATCTTTAAAATTTCGACTTTATCAGAGAATGTCGATTTTTTTAAATCACGATATTTTATTTAAATGTCGACTTTTTTGAAATTTCCGGTCATTTTTTAAAAATTTAAATTTGGTTGAAAATGTTGCTTTTTAAAATACTTTTTTTATTTCGAAAATTTCAGCTTTTTTTAAAAAATTGACTTATTTCCACATTTCGGTTTTTTAAATCTACTTTTTTAAATTTCGGTATTTTTTCTCCTTAAAAAATATGACTTCCTTGTGTTTTTTTTCAAAATTTTAACTAACCAAAATGTCTACTGTTTCCAAAATTTTAGCTTCTTATAATTTAGACTTTAAAAAATTTTTAAATTTACGATGTTTTTCGAAAATTTCGGGTTTGTTTTAGAAGATTTCGCAAAAAATTTTTCATTTTTTATAAATCTCGAAATTTTTTCAAAATTTTAAATATTTTTGAAATTTCAGGATATTTTCAGATTCAACTTTTTAAAAAGTTTCAGTTTTGTTTTGACAATTTCACCATGTTTTCGAATTCTTAAATTATTTGAAAATGTCCACTTTCTTAAATTTTGAAATTTTTGAACATTTCACCATGTTATCAAATTCTTGAATTATTTGAAAATGTCCACTTTTCTAAAGTTTTGACCTTTTTTGATCAAAATGTTGACAATTTTTTTCCAAAATATCGACTTGTTTCAACAATTTTTTTAATCTTTACTATTTTTAATGTTGACGTTTTTTCAAAATTGTTTTTGAAGCTTTCAGTCAAAAGTTTCGACTTCTTGAAAAATTTAACTTTTTTTAGATTTATTTTCAAAATTTTAACTTACCAAAATTTCGATTCTTCCCAAAATTTAGCCTTTCATGATTTAGACTTTTTAAAAAATTTTAAATTTCTGATGATTGTAACATTTCTTTAACATTTGGATTTTTCGAAAATTTTGGGTTTTTTCGAGGATTTCGCGGAAACTTTTTCATTTTTTTTAATCTCGAGATTTCTCCAAAATTTTAAATATTTTTTAAATTTCAGGAAATTTTCAAAGATTCAACTTTTTAAAAAGTTTCAGTTTTTTTTAAATTTCACCATGCTTTCGAATTCTTAAATTATTTGGAAATGTCCACTTTCCTAAAGTTTTGACCTTTTTTGATCAAAATGTTGACACATTTTTTTTCAAAATATCGACTTGCTTTAACAATTTTTTTAATCTTTACTATTTTTAATGTTAACGTTTTGTCAAAATTGTTTTTGAAGTTTTCAGTCAAAAAGTTCGACTTCTTGAAAAATTTGACTTTTTTTAGATTTATTTTTAAAATTTAACTTGCCAAAATTTTGATTGTTCCCAAAATTAACCTTTCACGATTTAGACTTTTTTAAAAAATTTAAATTTCTGATGATTTTAACATTTCTTCAATGTTTGGGTTTTTCGAAAATTTCGCGGAAAATTTTGAATTTTTTTTTAAATTTCAACATTTTAAATATTTTTGAAATTTTAAAATTTTTTAAAGATTCAACGTTTTAAACAGTTTCGAATTTCTTTGAAAATTTTGATATTTTTTTAAATTCTTAAATTATTTAAAATGTCCACTTGTCTAAAGTTTTGACCTTTTTTGATCAAAATGTTGACAATCTTTTTTCAAAATATTGGCTTGTTTCCACATTTTTTTTAATCTTTACCTTTTTTAATGTTGGCGTTTTTTCAAAATTGTTTTTGAAGTTTTCATTCAAAAATTTCGACTTCTTGAAAAATGTGACTTTTTAAGGTTCATTTTCAAACTTCTAACTTCCAAAATTTCCATTGTTTCCAAAATTTTAACTTTTCACGATGTAGACTTTTCAAAAAACTTTAAATTTCTGATGATTTTAACATTTCTTCAATGTTTGGGTTTTTCGAAAATTTCGCGGAAAATTTTTATTTTTTTTTTAAATTTCAACATTTTTTCCAAATTTTAAATATTTATGAAAATTTTAAAAATTATTAAAGATTCAGCGTTTTAAACAGTTTCGAATTTCTTTGAAAATTTTGATATTTTTTTAAATTCTTAAATTATTTTAAAATGTCCACTTTCCTAAAGTTTTGACCTTTTTTGATCAAAATGTTGACAATCTTTTTTCAAAATATCGGCTTGTTTCAACATTTTTTTTTAATGTTTAGTATTTTTAATGTTGGCGTTTTTTCAAAATTGTTTTTGAAGTTTTCAGTCAAAAATTTCGACTCTTTGAAAAATATGACTTTTTTTAGCTTTATTTTAACTTTTCATGATTAAGACTTTTGAAACAAAAAATTAAAATTCTGATGATTTTGACATTTCTTCAATACTTGGGCTTTTCAAAAATTTCGGTTTTTTTAGAGAATTTCGCGAAAAATTGTTCATTTTTTATAAATCTCGAAATGTTGTCAAAATTTTAAATATTTTAAAAATTTTAAAAATTTTCAAAGATTCAACGTTTTAAACAGTTTCAAATTTTTTGAAAATTGTGATATTTTTTCAAATTCTTAAATTATTTCAAAATGTCGACTTTCCTAAAGTTTTGTTCTTTTTAGTTCAAATGTTGACATATTTTTAATTTTTATTTTTTGGAAATACCTAATTTTTTTTGATATTTTAAGTTTCTATGAACATTTTCTCAAATTTAAGCCTTTTTGGTTATTTCTAACTCATAAATTTCGATTTTTTTTGAAAATTTCAAATTTTTGAAGTCGCGATATTTTTTCAAATTTTTGTTTGAAATGTTGAACTTTTTTTTAAAATGTTCTCTTTTTAGAATTTCTGCTTTTTTGAAAATTTGAAATATTTTAAAAATTTCAACCTTTCAGGGAGTTTCGACTATTTAAGAGATTTTTCAACATTTCAACCAATTTTTAAGAATTCGACTTAGTTGTAAAATTTGGTGTGTTTAAAAACATACTTTTTTAAATTTACCATTTTTCTAAATTTTCGACTTTTCTTATAATTTCTGCTTATTTGAAAGGTATACACGTCACGCCTTACAACTGATACCTTATACAACCTGTCACTCTGGAGACTCCACTTCTTCAGCAGTATGCCATGCGAAACTGTGACGTTATGTGGCACCGAACCGTCATAATATATCTACTGTCAGGAAAATATCCTTCCAGATTGAATCCGACATTTCGACTTCAAAACATGGAATTACGAATCAGTATCTCTCTGAAGAGAAAAATGTGTAAATTTGGGAAAAAAAGACAAATTAATAAAACTGCCGCCATTTGGAATAAAGTGGAAAAAATCTAATTTTGAAGAAACAGATTTTAAGAATAGGTTTAAATTTTAAAAAAAGAGAAATTTCGAAATCTCCAATTTCCAGGCCTCGCGGTCTTCCCGGCTTCCTTCCACTTGGTTTCGTTCCGATATTGCTTTTGCAATTCCACCTTTCGATGTGTTAGGCGGTCTCCCCCTTTTTCTCCTCTCCAGAGGTACCCACTTCATAGCTTGGCTGTCGAAACGCGTTAGAGGAAATTTTGTTGTGTTTTTTAACCTTTCTTGGTTTCAGGGGTTAATTTTTGTATTTCAATGGAATTACGAAAGAAAGTTAAATGTTTTGATTTCTAAATATAGTTTTTAAATTTTTAATTTAACTTTCCAAGAAAAAATTCCAAAATTCTCAAAAAACCTCTGAAAAAATTACAAAAGTCTAAGAAAACTAAATATTTTAACTTTAACTGTGGAATTTATACTGTTCTTTAGCGAAATTTTGATAAGAGTCAAAATTTTGACGTTATGTAAAAACGAAACGATTCAGTATTTCGAAATTGAGGTAGTTCCTGTTTTAAACTGTAAATTAAAGATGTAGAAAGTTAAAATGTCCGTTTTAATCACTATTGTTAAAGAAAAAAATCAAAATATTAGAAGCAAAGTATTTTTTTTTAATTTCAAAAACCAAGTCGACATTTTGAGATTAAAAATATAAAGAACTCGCTATTTATAAAAAACTTTTTTTAATACCTCGACCAACAGGTCTCAACTTCGAAGCAAATAAATTAACATTTTCAGATAAATTCGAAAATCTGTTCTGTTCTAGATATTTTCATAAAAATTACCATTTCGAAGTTGAAGTAGAAGTTGAAATTTTGGAAAAAAAAAACAAATTTGGAATAGAAATCTTGTACCCTGAAACCAAGAAAAATTAAAAAACACAACAAAGGTTGCTGTAACGCGTTTCGACAACCAAGCTATCATTTTCAGAGAGATACTTAAAAAAATAATTGAAAATATAGAATCGGACTTTCAGGAAAAAAGTCTAAGCTTCGAAATATAGTTTGTAATTTGTATTAATAACAATTACTTAAATTTCAAAATAAGTTTGGAATTTCCAAAAAATAAGTAAAAATTTTGAGATTAATTAAATTTGAAAATCTAATTCGAAATTTATAAATAAAGCTAATCTTGAAATTTTGATGAAAAAACAAATTATTTCGAAATTGACGTCGTAATTTGACATGGTAACACTAATTGAGGGAATTTTTGTAAAATAAGGTAAAACTGGCAAATGTGTACTCGGCACTTGAGAATTTTTTACGAATTCAAAATTTCAAGCCATCGAAGTATAAGAAAATAAAAATCAATTTTGTAGAAAAAAATCGTAATCGAAAAAAAGTGAAAATTGAAACACAAAATTTTAGGCAAAAAATTCGACATTACACGATTAACGCGGCATAATTTCAAAAAAAAAGCATAGGAATCAAAAAAATGTTCTCCAAATTAGAAGAAAAAAATAACAGTCATGATTAAACTTAAAATTTCGCTTCAAAATAATCAAAATGTTCAAAAAAAAGGCTAAAATTTAATGAAATCCGAAGAAAAAAAATCGATAATTCAAGATTAAAGTAAAAATTTCGAACAAAAATAATCAAAATATCTGGGACTGGCAAAAGGCTAAAGTTCAACTTTTTAAGGAAAAACTAAAACAAAAAGTTGCAATTTTCACCTAAAAATAGAAATTCGGGAAAACAATCTTCAAAAAAGAGAGCTGACAAGATTTAGAAAAGTTGACATGTCGAAATGAAATTTGAGGAAAAATTTAAATATTTTATAATAAACATGTAGAGCGATTCAAATATCAAGTCAAGCTAACAACTCTAAACGAGAAGTTCTAAACATGTATCCCAAAATGCCACAATCATTCCTAACCTTTACCCCTTTATCACATCGATAGTTACAGGCGACTCCCGCTAAAGTTGCGCCCGTTAAAGTTGTTCGCTCGTTAAAGTTAATAGGATACGATCGCTGTGGTTGCGCGGATATTCCCCCACTATAATTTTCGCACGATGAATTAGACTTCCGAGTTTTAGCGCCACTTTTGAATAAGCCAGTCAGCCGCACAAGGAGCAATAAAACATATACACTTTTCGACAAGGGTGGGGATAACGGGGAGTAGCAACTTTAACGGTCAATCCAGTCCAGTGAGCACAACTTTAGCGGGAGTCTACTGTAAACAAATAACTATCTAATTATTTGTTTGATTGCCGATGTGCTAAAACCGACTTAGTCATAAGTCGCAGTGTTTAGTTCAGTACTCTATTTCATAACTTAGTTAATTCTAATGTATTAACTGAGTTAAGAATTATGAGCCATTAATACGTCTTATGATGTGTGTTAGCGTTTTGACGCCTTTGTTTTCCAGAGCTGGATACTAGACGTTTTTTTGAGTATAATTGCCAAGGCCTTAACAGTACAAGTCAAAGTAAAAGGAAAAACGGGCACTGGGGGCGCACTCAAAGAAATAAACACTGTAACTTTAGCCACTTCTATACACCCAAAGGATTACCTCGGCAGTCGCTGGTGGATGAGAGGTTGCGTTAACAGAAAATTGGCGGAAGTTATCATACATCTAATCAAAGATATGTCAGCAGTAAGCACACATTAACTTGTAACTAAACCAAATAATTTTGACACTTCAAGGGCAAAATGTCTGAAGCGTGGGCTAATGTAACGAAAGGCGCTATCGCCGAAAACATTCTCCATTTAACTCAACTGAGCGAAGAGCAGAGAATGCCCCAAACTTGCCTTAGGACACCAACATTGTGGTTGGCTCTAGCTTCACTCTGCGTACTGGATAAAGATCATGTTGATAGACTGTCATCAGGTATGGTTAGATCTTGCGTATAGAAGAGTCGTTTGGTAAAATATTTCTATAGGTCAGTGGAGCAATACGGAAGGTCAACCCAGTCCACCAAGACCTACCTGCATTAACCATGACGATGGCGAAACCAACGCTGTCATCCAATGTAACGCATGTGGAAACTTATGCGCGGATTGTGATCGATTCTTACATCTGCATAGGAAAACTCGACACCATCAAAGACAGGTGAGTGATTTATTTTTGGTATTGAATAATTTCATCTATTTTGCTATATTAACTTCCCCTTTTTTGTGCCACTTCCACTTCAGGAGTGTTTTCCCTCTGATACTGATACTGAGTTACCGTGGTCTTTTATCTTGAATTTCGTTTTTCCTCTTCTGCACAATCCCCCTACAATTGTGAGTAAAACGGCGTTGAACATTGTCAGTAGTTCTTTAATATTGTAACAAAAAGTAATTATAAAGTTTAGTTGGGAATTTTCTAGAAAATTTGATAAGGGAAAGCGGCCGCGATAATAAATCAAACGGCAGATAAGCGCTCCAGAAATCTCGGCAAACGATCAGCCTTAACTGCTGGATTCTTCTAAAACCTGAGGCGGGACTTATATAAGGCGGACGACTTTCCCTTAGAGGCAGTTAGTTAGAAGTCAATGAATGAGTTAATTAGTTAAGTGAATTACGATTGTAGAGTTCCGAGTTCAGTTTTAAAATAAGGTGGTTACAATTCACGGCGTATTAATCATTCGAACCGATAACGCGCAACAATATGATTCAGTCCAGGAAGAAGCTTATCTCCCAACTTCAGTAAAAGATAAACTTCTTTTGTTTTTTTCAATTTATTTAACATTTCTTCGGCCCAGTTTAGAAATATTTAAATTTTTTTGGCCGAAGTTATCATACATCTAATCAAAGATATGTCAGCAGTAAGCACACATTAACTTGTAACTAAACCAAATAATTTTTTTGGCCGAAGAAATGTTAAATAAATTGAAAAAAACATAATATTTCCGGTTAATAAGGGTCTACCATGAAGGATAAACTTCTTCCTGGACCTGGATCATATTGAAGAACTACGGAAAGTGTCCAACGCCGTTTTACTCGCTATTGTAGCACAGCACACCATGTTAGGCGTTCTGATCATATGCCTGATGTTCTAAATAGGTATGCAAGGAAGAAGAAGAGGCGATAAAAGTGGAATTACACGAAGGCTGCGGAAGAACCAAACTGTTTTGGCTTCTGGCTCTGGCCGACGCTCGAACTCTGAAAGCTTTGATTGAATACAGAGACGGTGGTACCAGAACTAGAGGTGCCGGAGCGAGCGGAGTTTGTAGATTTTGTGGTGCCACCGGAAATTCTGGCTTGCTGGCTATTGGGAACGTCTGCGCTGATCACGAATGTCAAGAATACTCGAGAACTGCTTGCACTAAACTACTCGGTTGCGGTCATATGTGTGGAGGAATTCTTGGCGAAACACCTTGCCTACCGTGTCTGCATGGGTGCTCCAATGATCCCACTTTGCGCCAGGATGCGGACGACATGTGCATGATTTGTTTCACGGAGGCTCTTTCGTGCGCCCCTGCGATACAGTTGAAATGCGGTCATGTGTTCCACCTTCATTGCTGTCGAGCTGTACTGATGAAACGTTGGGCAGGACCAAGAATTACATTTTCGTTTTCGCTTTGCCCCATCTGCAAGGTAAATCACTTTATTTTCTGTGGAATGTCAAGTATTGTATACATATTTCAGGATAATATCGAGCACCCAGTTTTGGATGAGCTATTGGCACCAATCAAAGAACTTCATAAGGATGTTAAAAGGAAGGCACTAATGAGATTGGAATATGAAGGTTTACATACAGTTGAAGCGATTGTAACTCCTGGAGCGAGATTTTATAATGATCCAGCATCGTATGCAATGGATAGATATGCTTACTATGTTTGCTATAAATGTAACAAGGTAAATTTACTGCACAAAGCCTACTTATCTTTTAAAATTTTAAGTAATAGTTGTATTTCGATGAGATTGCTGAACAATTGTAACGTTGTTATGTAATTTAGAACAGGATTCCTAACCTCTTTATCGTTGAGCCCCCCTGGATTATGAAAAATATATTCATGTTCCCCTTTAAATTTCTTCATTGCTACAAAAAAAAAACCATTTACTTCTTAATTGAACGACTTTGCAGAAAGGAACCAAACCACAAAATCTTAAATATTAGATTTTTAGCAAGAGAATTAAACCTCATTTTAAAATCTAACACAATCTGTTAAGATATTCTCTGTAATTTTTTTGCAAAGTATTCATGTTGTATGCAGTTTTATTGACTTTTTCTTCGCCGGTCACTCCTTTCACAATCTTAAATTTCAGTACCTTCTATTAAGGAATGGCAATCTGTTATAGATTGCCGCAAACAGCGATTGCGTTGGATCTTGGTTTGTCAATCGCTGTTTGGAACTCAACACTGAAAAACACTTAAATCTATATTAAAATTTAAACGACGTAAAAAATAAATAACAACAAGATTATTTAAAATTTTAACGTTTAGGGCAGTGTTATTCTCTGCCCGTCGTCAGAAAATCAATTCAAATTTAGTCCTTTACAAACTTGTATAAGCTGTCAGAAAGTCAATCTATAACAGATTGCCATTCCTTAATAGAAGGTACTGAAATTTAGGATTGTGAAAGGAGTGACCGGCGAATAAAAAGCCAATAAAACTGCATACAAATACAATCTGTTAATCTAAGAACTAATTAACTGAATGCGTTGTGTAGGTCAGTAATGTGTCCAAGTGCTTTGGTTCCTGTCTACAAAACAAAAAGTTAACAAATTCGGCTTAGTTGAGCTAAATGCTTTTTCAGTTGGATTTTAAGAGATCGTCTATTCTGCTCGACTTACTTTCAAGTACAATCTTTACAGGAAATTTGGTAAACGGACAAGTCGGTTATTTGCCAAATTTCCTGTAAAGATTGTACTCAAAAGTACATCGGGCAGAGTATACATGATCTCTTAACTAGTGTTGGGCTATTCGAATACAAGTTGTGAGATGTATTCGATTCTACCAAGATCTCGAATACATCCGATTCTCAACTGAAGTATTCGAATACTTCCAGACTCCGTGAGTTGAAGTGAGAATATGAATAGAATCGGTTCTCGCCTCGCGCAAGCAACCTTTCATCATCGCATGATTCATAAGTTCTCGGGTACTTGCTTGCATTCGAATACAAAATATGTATTCGAATAGAAAATGTGTATTCGAATACAAAATGTGTATTCGAATACAAAATGTGTATTCGAGATTGTGGTAGTCCGATACAACAAAACATTGGAATGCTGAGTAGCGAATAGAATCGGTCTCCTAACTACGCTATATCTCCGATTCTTAACTTCTCCGTTGTTGAACACTGTACCCGATTCTTGTATTCGAGATCTTAGACATGCATTATTGAATGTGTATTTTATTCGAGATCATTTTTATTTGGGATGGTTGGTTACGCATTATGCTCGCACACTCATGCATTCGAGTATGTATCTAATTTTAATTTATTGCTTCATCCTTCTCATAAAATTATTAAATAACGAAATGCTTAAGTACTTTTTAAAATCAGGCTCTCAAGTTTAATAATGAAATTTAACAATATCTGGAAATACAGTGCCAATATGCGAATCCAATCAAAGTTAAAGATACGTATGTGAATTCTAAAACTTCAAGATTTATTTATAATAAGAAATTTAAGTACATTCAATTAGGGAATTGCCAATTATGGGCATAGGTACGGAAGTAGTGAAATCGAAAGTCATATCTCGCCATCACATACCTCGAATAGGCCGCCGAGACAATTTTTCTAGTAGGTATTTAGGTTAGGTTATCCCATAATTCGATTCTTTGTATTCGAATACTTATTCGATTCTCAAAAGTATTCTAATTCAATGTATTCGATTCTGAAAATCGTTCGATTATTCCAACACTACTCTTAACATCCGTCTGAAGGAACATTTGGCTCATTTAAGGTACTTTTTTTGAGTTTTATCCACTCGCAAAGGGTAACCTCATAATGCGGAAACAAGGATAGATGGTGATGACCCGCCTTCTTAAACAAGGATAGGTTGTAATTTTTGGGGAAGATTCTTTTCGGTAACAAGTTCCATAACTTGGAAGTTTTATACCAAAAAAAGTCTCCATAGACAGAAGGCCTCACTGTGTCAAGCTGGACCGCACAGGAATTTGCTGTCTCTGACTGTCTAGTACGCCTCAAGAATCTTGCCCTTGGGGGAATCAATCCTATTAGTTCCTGCGAGCATCATCCAAGATAGTACTTGTAGAAAAGAGAAAAGTCACCAACCATACGCCTGTGCTCTAGTGTTTCGAGAGAATCGGTCAGACTCTCGTCATCAATTAGGCGAATTGTTCTTCTTTGAATTGAATCCAAGACAGCTAAAGTGTGTTTTGGGGCTGAACTCCAAACATGAGAACAGTATTCTAATGTTGGCCTAACTTGAGCTTTGTATAGTTTTAATAGCTGATGAGATGTGAAGTACTTTTTAGCTCTAAAAAGAAAACCTAGCATCTAAGAGGCGGATTTGGCAATGGCGCGCACATGATCGTCCCAAGAGAAGTTAGTGCTCGCATTCACTCCTAGAATAGGTAGATTATATCCCATCGGAAGGATTTTATTGTCCATTAGTATGTTTGTTGCATTATCCCTTGATGTTTCCTTAGAGAAAACCGCGGCTTAAGTTTTTAAAGCGTTGAAGTCGACCAAATTGTTTTTACCCCATTCCAGACTAATCTTGAGATCCCGATTAATCGTCTGTATCTGCTGCTTCCTTAGTCGATCTGAAGCAGCGATAGATAATGGTCTGTCGGATAAAAAAGATGACACAAAGTTACTATCATCTGCGTAGCTGTATATAGGATTGGAAGTTGAAGCTAAGAGATCGTTAATGTGTAACAGAAATAGAGTAGGAGACAGAGCAGGTCCCTGAGACACCCCTGCGTTAATCGCAAATGTCTCGGATGAGATGCCATTGACGACGACCTGAAGAGATCTGTCAGCGAGACAATTGGATATCAAATGACAGAGTCCGGGAGGAAAACCATAAGATGTTAATTTGGCGAGAAGAGATCGGTGTCAGACTCTGTCGAAAGCCTCTGAGATATCTAATGCCACAATCCTAGCCTCACCATCTTTTTCCATAGCTGAGTTACAGACATGAGTAACATATGCTAGTAGATCTCCAGTGGAACGTTGTTGTCTAAAACCGTATTGTCTGTCGGAGATGATTCTATTTCCCTCCAGATATTTGAGAATCTCGATGTTGATAACCTTTTCCATCACTTTAGATATAACGGGTAACAAAGATATAGGGCGATAGTTGTTAGCCAGATTCCTTTTTCCCTTTTTAGGGACAGGCTGCACTCTAGCAGATTTCCAGATGTTAGGGAATACACCTTTGTTGTAAGAGAGTGTGAACAGGACAGGAGTCAACTCTGGGGCACACTTCTTAAGAATAATAGCGGGAATACCATCAAGGCCAGAAGCTTTCGAGGTGTCGCCAGCTCAAGGAGAATCTTCCTGATTGTGCGTTGTCTGAAAACAACTTCAGCCGCATCAATGTGCCAACCTTAGGAAGAATAGGAGGTTCTGCGTTTCAAGAATTAAGATTGAAATTTTCAGCAAACGTTAAGGCTAACATGTCAGCCTTTTCCTTGGAGGTAGTAGCAATATTGCTATTTTCATCGAGTAAAGGTGCAAAATTTGAAGATGTAAAATTCTTTTCAATCGACTTTGCAAGTCCCCAAAAGGACCTGGAACCGTACGGACAGTTGATAAGCCTCTGGCGCATTTTACGATCGAAATCACCTTTTGCCTAGTCAATAACCTGTTTACAAGAATTTCGTGCATCTACAAATATGGTCCGAGTCTCGACTGAGGGATTATTTCGCCAACGACGATATGCGCGATTTTTACAGGAGACAGCCCGAGCACATTTTTTACTGAACCAAGATTTACTGGAGGCAGACTTCTTTTGGGAGTGGGGAATTGAACATTCCATACCAATCAGGATAGTTTCCGTGATGGATTCAGCTACTAAGGAAGGGTTGTCTGAGTTAAAGCAGACTTCCTACCATGGGAAAAATGCAAAGAAGTCTCTTAATTTGTCTCAGTTTGCAGAGTTAAAGTGCCAAACCCTACGGGACTGCGTCTGGGAAGGAGGTGGTATATGAAGCGAGCGAGAGGCTGCTACAAGCTTGTGATCCGAATTTCCAAGCGGTGATGTCACAGAGATTTTATACGAATTTGGTGAATTTGTAAGGAAAAGGTCGAGTAGATTAGGTTGGTGGGTATCTACATCAGGAATTCTTGTGGGTTCCTCAACTAATTGCGATAGTAGTCCACAAGTTATGGCGAAAGCCTCTGCCACCCTTCCCGCGTCGTCAGTTCGTGAAGAAAACCTTAACCAGGAGATGTTGTGTACGTTGAAGTCACCGAGAAAGACAACCTCAGCTTTTGGATAATTCATCTGTAGGTGATGAAAGGTTACGGGGAGATAAGAGAAGAGCTGTCTGTATGAGGATTCGTTTGGAGACAAAGTGAGCAAATGAATATTACTTCGTTTTTGGAGCAGATTTTCAGCCAAATCACATCATGATTAGCAGATTCCACTGCTTCTTCTCGTTGACAGGACAGGTCACTTCGCGTAGAGGCACACATTCACCTCTTGTGTCGAAATTTTGTGTGCAAGTCCTAGTTAGGGCAAAGCAAATGGATTGTATTGATGGATGGGGAGACTTGGGTTTCTGTCACAGACAGCACAGGTGGTCTTTCATTTTGAAGGTGTTGATGAACCGAGTTTAGATTTGAGTTTAGACCCCGAATGTTACAGAATTGAATTTTGAATGAATTGTTTGAAATAAGCTTGGCCCGTGGTACATTAAAATTTTCCATCGATTTTGGATTCCCTCGTACATGCTCCACCCGGACATCCGAAGGAGGGTAGTTTATGTCTGAAATTTTTTGCACAAAGAGAATCCATCATATTTGTTTTTAATAATTAGATGAAAAAATCAGAGTAGATAAAAAAAGGAAATAAGGAAAAGGACAGGATGAGGAAAGAAGAATAGCAGAAACCGACTCGCGTGTCAGAGACGGAAACATGATGTGCCTCCTAGTGATACGTGGGCTGGTACTATCTCGGACGACTGAAAGTTCCAGTCTACCACTTCCACTGAAGAACTAAGAAGTTAAATGTGGCTTGACATGCTTTTGAATTAGATCATAGGATAGATAATAATATTAAACTGTTAAGAGTAGTAAATAAGAATTTTAGGTTAAATGCATGTGAAAGATCAGCCACCCATAAGGCTGGAGACAACCTTATGAACGGTTGCACTGGGTCTTTAGGATTAATTTTAGGATTAAGTGTTAGTATCGCTCTGAAGATGATGGCTTGGCTATCGAAACGTGTTAGAGCAACCTTTGTTGTGTTTTTTAATATTTCTTGGTTTCAGGGCACAAAACTTGTATTTCAATTTTGTCTTTTAAATGTTAACTGGTTCCCGAAAATTGGTTTTTCAAAACTTTAATTATGGATTTCTCAATTTTTGGTGGTTGACTCTGTAGCGTACCTTCTAGGAATAATGTACCGGCGTAAACACAATTATCATTAGGTCTTAATGACCTTATTGAAATCGTCATTGGTATTTTACGATCTTTCTTGATAAGCGTAAATACGTACAAATATCATTAGAGTTTTCAGAATAGTATTTTCTGGGGTGGTCATTACCATTATTTCTAGAAGACAAAAGAACCCCCACTTTTAGGTAAAGTGGAGAAGAAAAAATTCAACGAGAATTAGTTCTGTTCGGATCTTGAATATAGTTATTCCATCTGTTCACTGTTATTCCTATTTAATATAATGTTTAAATAAATGTGGTTTTTATGTTCCAATCGAACCAACATCGCCACAACTCCATTCTGAAAAAAGTAGTCCAATTACAGACATAATCAAATTAATTAAAATGTTGGTGTTCACTCCTGAAAATAATTAAGTAATACGGTCAACGTCGAAGTTTGGATATAACGAACTCTGCACAACGAACGATCTTCTTATAACGAACAAAAAAATATAATCATCAATACATTTTTTTTTTAAGTTTAATCCACTCGCAAAGGGTAATCTCATTATCCCTTCAAAGCATGGCGATGAACCGCCTTCTTAAACAAGGATAGGTTGTAATTTTTAGGGAAAATTCCTTTCGGTAACGCGTTCCCTAGCTTGGAAGTTCTCTAGAAAAAAGAATCTTTGTAGACAGAACTCCCTCCCCACTATGTCAAGCTGGACCGCACATGAATTTGCTGTCTCCGAATGGCTTGTATGCGTCAAGAATTTTGCTCTTGGGGGGGATCGATCTTATTAGTTCCTGCGAGCATCTTCCATGATAGTACTTGTAGAAAAGAGATAAGTCGCCAACCATCCGTCTATGCTCTAGTGTTTGGAGAGAACAGAGACTAAATAGACTAAACGTTTCAATGTTGTCTCATGCGTACAGTTGAAGCTAAAATGCGGGGAAGTGGGGAGGTGCATTCTACTACTCTTTGATATGGTCGGATTAAGTAAAATTTATAAATACGAAACTTGCCGCGTAACGGTTCTAACGATTTAGATGAAACTTTAGAATTAGGGGCTTTTGGACCAATAAGGTAATTTTTATAAGTGCTTTTTGGTAAAAGTTCAGGAGAACTATTTTCAAAGACATCTTGGTTTAATAGTAAAATAATTTTCTTTCAATACGCGACGCCTGTGTACAATATTGTTAAGCCGGTGCTGTAAACACGTCATGATTGCAGTGAAATGGCGACGCGCGCACGCCGATAATTGAATATTTATATATTTTATTTTTACCTACCCAAAGAATGAAACTCTTGATTTTCCTTCACTAATGTGTTCACTGAAATTTCAACAATGATCCACAATACACTTCCCCATATTTACAGCCCATTATCTTTTAAAAAAACCGATGTTACCCTCGCAAAGGTCTGTCAAATAATAAGAGGGCATTGCGAGCTAGATGGAGCTAGGCTTTCGCCAGGCTTTCAACTGGCTTCACTGCTTACCGTGTTAGGTTCAGTCTATTTAGTCTCTGGGAGAGAATCTGTTAAACTCTCGTCATCAATTAGCTCTTCTTCTTTGAATTGAATCCAAAAGAGCTAAAGTGCGTTTTGGGGCTATTATAAGTCATTTTATTAGTTAGGGTTAAGATTAATTGTTTATAAAAGCACAAAATGAAGCCCTTTGTCAAAAGATATAGTAATTCAAATTTATCATTTTTTACAGGCATATTATGGTGGTGAGGCGAGATGCGATGCCGAAATTGGAGAAAACTACGATCCAACCGAATTGGTCTGTGGGGCTTGCTCCGACGTGGCAAGAGCCCAAATGTGTCCAAAACACGGGACTGACTTTTTAGAATATAAATGTCGCTATTGCTGCTCCGTGGCGGTATTCTTCTGCTTTGGCACTACTCACTTTTGCAACCCCTGTCACGATGATTTTCAGCGCGTTACGAATTTATCTAAGAACGAATTACCCAACTGCCCAGCTGGTAAGGGGTCAATTTATTTGTACTAACTTCTATATTAGTAGAAAACACACTGGGTGCCAATTAAACAAATACCAGAGGGTAAATATCTAGGAAGAGAGCTGAAACTTATTGGAGTACAAACAGAGAACGGTCTACTCTGCCTTCTATACTACCTTATCTGTAATATGGACTTTTGCTTCAACAGTGACGTAGCTAAGATTTTCTCCCAGGGAGGTGGGGGTGTTGGGAATTTAAGATTATTTTCAATTCATATTTATTTTTACTTGTGCTCTACCAACAAAAAAAATGTCCTCACAAAATTTCTAAGGTGGGTAATGAGCTTTCTAAGGTGACAGTGAACATCCTTGCCCCCTTCCCTAGCTACGTCAATGTGCTTCAAATCTTTTAAGTCCCTCGGGCTGAAAAATTGTTGTTCTGCTACTACATGCTTAGAGGACTGTATTAATGCAGTCTCGATCGTATTCATTTTTAAAGAAATGTATTAATAAATCTGAAGGGCTCCCTATCCTCTAAGCAAGTGTGTTGAATTTAAAAACAAAGCGTCACACGTACCACATTCCATGTCTCATACACTTCGACATTTTTTAATAGATGACACTCCCCTTAGAGGGGTAACTTTTGGGCTATGAATTTAATAACAAAATTATTGTGATTCAGTATTTTTCAAAATCTTTTCTTGTTAGACAATATTCTAGTATATTTTCTTTTGGTTTTGTTATTTTTTAGATTTATTAGGAAATAGGAGTTTAAGTTTAAATGTTGTAATTCTTGTTTAGGTCCAAAAGCCAAGCAACTGGAAGGAGATGAATGTCCTCTTCATATAAAGCATCCTCCCACTGGAGAAGAATTTGCCCTGGGTTGTGGGGTCTGCAGAAATGCTCATACATTTTAAAGGTCACCGGAACTTAATTGATGTGCTTAAACTTTACAATATTGAACTGTATTCATGTAACTCAATAGTTTTAAGTTTTATCTTGTTAGCAGCTATTTCAATGTTATTTCTTCTATTTTTGTGTGTCATTTTTTGAATCGCATGGTTTTTGGTCAATGACTTAGTTTATTAATAATAAAAACTCCCCAGTAATTCAGTAATTATTATTATTAATATTATTATTATTATTATTATGCGTCTTGTTTCTTAGCCTTTTGCTGGTATTCATTTAACCATCCCAATTAAATACTACAGGGGTAGGTCTGTATCTTAGTTTGTGCTTAATAACTTTCTTACAATGCGACAGGTATTCAATATAACAACCTTTTGGATATTCAATGTATGTGTTCTTATGTAGTCCTAGTTTATCTATGCCCTTATGAAGGTTTTTAGGAAATAAGTCCAGTTGACGACACCACTACTGGTATTATTTCTACTCTGTTAAGAGTGCAGATTGTCCATTCTAATGCTAATTCTGCGTACTTGTCTTTTTTTTCCCGGTATTTTTCCATCAAATTGTTGTTGTTTGGAATAGTTACATCGGTCACAGTTGTATATTTTTCTTCTTTTTATTCATTACTACGATGTCCGGTCGATTGTTCATTACTCTTCTATCGGTGATAATTATTCGGTCGTAATAAAGTTTAAAAGATTCATTTTCAAGCTACCGCTTGTGGCTCGTATTTATAGTATGGCGTGGTACGTGTTGAGGAATCCGTATTTAATGGCCAATTTTTGGTGGATGATATTACACACTTGATTATGTCTAAGTAAATAATCAGTATTAGCCAGATGAGAGCAGCCAGATGTAATGTGCTGGACTGTTTCAGATTTTTGCTGACATTTTCTGCATAAGTCTGAGTTGGTATCTTTTTCTTTAATAATAAATTTCTTGTAATTATTGGTGCTTTTGAACTGGTCTTGTATGGCAATCATGGATTCCTCAGTTTCAGGTAGTAGTTTGCCATCGCTGAGCCATCTGTTTGACGCTTCCTTATCTAGGTGTGGCTGGTTTAGGTCGTAATAGTGTCGCCCATGGAGTTATTTACTTGCCCATTGTTGCAGTTTTTCACCATCAGAGGTTACTGTCAAATCACCTCTTTCGCCAGCAAGATTCAAAGTGAAGCAGTTTTTGTCAGCTAATTTAATTGTAACATAAAGGCTTCTTGTTAAGGATTTACTGCAAAAAAATTCTCTTAATTTATTGATCTGGCCGTTGTGAAGGTTAAGCATATCGATAAGGGCTCGCCCTCCTTACTTTCTAGGGAGGGTAATTCTGACCGTGGATGACTTTGGGTGATGGTCCTTAAATGTAATCATTTAACTGCGCGTTTGCCTTCAATGTTTTCCAAATCAGTTTTCGCCCACTTGATAATTCCAAAAGAATATGTAAGAACTGGGATGGCGTATGTGTTAATTCCTGTGATCAAGTTTACTGAGTTCAGTTGAGTTTTAAGTAGTGATGTGCCGGATATCCGTATCCGTATCCGCGGATATCCGAGGGAGAAAAAAGATCCGTATCCGTTAGTTTTTGGCGGATCTTTTACGGATCTTTTCCCTTATTAATTTTTAATTCATAGATGACATTTTATATATAGGTGATTAGGTAACAATAAAAAATTGTTAAATTCCATTCAGATTATTTTTTATTTCTTAAAATCGTATTTGGCACCTTTATATTGCAAACATTTATCGCAGTGAGTACCAAACCAATAGTACATAACTCAAAGGTACTAAATCAATTATCTTTATAATGAGATAAATTGAGTTTAAATCTTTGTGTTAAGCTTAATAAAATAATGAAATATTTAAGTATTATAGAAAGTTATAAGACCACTTTTATAACGAGAAAAAAAAACAAAACTTAAATCTTCGTAATAATTCAAATTCAAATTCAATGATTATTCTAATTAGATTAATACTGCGTTACATATAAAGTGTTAACATTAGATTAAAAACACAGTGACAATTAGAGGAATTTAAAAAAATTTAAAAGACCTAATTAAAATTTAGTAATGGTAAATTGTATTTCAAAAAGAGTAATTTGGCAGCTTTGTCCCCCAAAAGTCTGTTGCGATGTGGCTCATAAACAATTCCTGCTGCACTAAAAAATTGCTCACTTGGAACGCTTGTCGCAGGTGATGATAAATATGTGCGAGCAATGTGACTGAGACCTCCAAACTTTTTACTGTTAATCTGCCAATACTTTAGCTGATCCTGATCTCTTGGTAATCTTTTTTCTGACATATATTCTATAAGTAAATTAGCTTTCGTATCTGACATTTGATTTTCAGATTGCTCATGGTCATCATCACTATCTAACCTATTAGCAATAGACTCTTCTAGACTCTGGCAATGTTCTTTTCTAACAGTAATCGGTTTGTCTTCAGTGCTTATTGTAGTTGCTGTGAGATTTACTCCGGTTTCTAAATCTGTAAGCAATTTCCATTTTTTTTCTTTTATGAGAATATCACTGAAGAAATTTACCTTTGTACCGTGGGTCTAAAAATGTGGCTACTTGAAACAAAAAATTTCAATTTCAGGAAAACGATAATCTAATTCATTCTTCAAAGCAGACACAAAATCAAGAACGGCGGATACACCGATATTGAGATTTTCTTGGATCTCGTCATAGATTTTATTCAATGCTCGTACTAGAGGAATAACGTCAGATATACATGTGTTTTGTGAGCTCAATTTTTTTGTAATGTCTTCCAGAGACTTCAGCACTTTTACTAATTCTTGAATTAAAATCCAGTCATCGGCATCAAATTGTTCTATTTTATTATTAGAAGAATACAGCGACAACGAATCCTTGATGCATTCAATTCGTTCCAACATGTAATAGCTGGAATTCCAGCGTGTCGGCGAGTCTTGTAAAACTTTTTGATTGAGTCGAACTTGTATTTTTTTAATTTTGCTTTGCCATTGTGGAATGGTTGAAATGTCCTACAATTTTCCTACATTTTGTAAGTACCATGGAGATTGTATCAACTTTTTTAATAGCTTCTTTGACCACCAAATGTAACTGATGTGCTGTACAGTCGATATTATGTATTTCAGATAAATAACAGGCGCGCTTCATATTGGATCCCCCATCTCTTACCATGCAGTGCACATTTTGTTTCAGAATTCCCCATTCTTCTAACATATTTTCAAATGTTTGCGAAATATAATCTCCCGTGTGACGTTCTTCAAGGACTTCCGCTTTCAAAACGAAATTTTTTCGTTGAAAATCTTTGGTAATACCATGGCATGTTAAAGATAACAATGAAACTCCTGATGAAGATTTTGACCAGATATCTGATGTGAAGGAAACTTTCTCAAAATCTTGTAACATGTTTTTTATTTTTGATGACACTTTATCGTAAAGCTCGCTGCAAACAAGGTCCCTAAAACATTTTCTTCCTTTTAGAACATAATTTGGAACAATGTGGTCCATCAATCGTCGGAACCCTAATACTTCTACGTGTTGAAAAGGTAAATCTGATAAAGCTAACATTTCAGCAATCAAATAATCAATTTTTATTGATTTGGGGTTTGTATTATCCCACATTTTAACTTTTTCCATGTATTATTTGAAAAAGGTTTGTTTAAATTCTCTTTTTACCGTTTGTAAAGACGTTCCCGGGCGTGATATTTCATCGCTACTCTTCTTAGCATAGTCTTCTTTACAGAATAAATCATATTCTTGAGGATGTTTTCTCTGTAGATGATTTTTTAAAGAAGTTGTGCCTTTACCCTTACGAGAATACTTTCCGTCACAAATTTTACACTTCGCACATTCATCATCTATAATCACATAATAATTCCAAATTACACTACTAAACTTCTTTGTAGACATTTTTTTTAACTCATGTAACAAAACCAAACACAAACGTTATCTATGCTACCCAGTGTCACACTAAACTAAAAACAAAACAAAAGAAAGACCTGCGCAATGCAAATCAAAACATGTCCTGCCTGTCACGCAAAGCGTCAAATGGCGTCAACTACCGTTTCAAGGTCTCGCGCAGACAACGATCGAGTACAGTACGCGGCGGTAAATATTGCACATCGATCTTTGGAAAGAGAAGATCCGTATCCGTATCCGCGGATCTTGAGACCAAATATCCGCATTCAGATCCGTATCCGCGGATATACATTTTTAACGATCCGGCACATCACTAGTTTTAAGTAGCAGCTGAACTCGCTGGAAAAATTGCTTTCTAATCCTTTCCTTTGCCTGTTTCTGTTCTAATAAGCGCGGTTGCTGAAATCCCAGATATTTGTACATTTCACCCTGTTCCATCGCCTTTATAATTTCCCCATTGGAGAGTACAGCATCGCCGAATATTAAATGACCTTTCAATATTTAATATTTTGCACTTGTCCAGGCCAAAATCCATATGAATGTCTGTGTGGAGAATTCATGAGTGATATTAATAAGGCTGTGTATTTCTTTCTCATTTCCTGCGTAGAGTTTAATGTCATCCATGTAGAGGAGGTGTGATATTGTATGGCTAACTTGCCTGCCTCCTTTTAACTTGTATCCATATTTAGTACTGTTTAGCATTGTGGACAGCGGGTTGAGTGCCAGGCAAAACCACAACGGACTTAAGGAATCTCCTTGGAATATGCCTCTTCGTATGCAGATCTCATCCGTTCTGATTATCTCGTTGTCAGTATATATATTTAAGTTTGTTCGCCAACGTGTCATGACATTCTCCAGAAATGCTATTACTGTAGGGTGAATATTGTATATTTGTAATACATGTACAAGCCAGGAATGAGGGACGCTGTCAAAGGCTTTCTTATAATCTATAAAGGCGGTATACAAATTACGTTTTTCCTTTTGCACTTGTTTAAGTATAACCGAATCAATGACCAACTGTTCTTTACATCCTTGGTGATTTTTCCTGCATCCTTTTTGTTCTTCCGTCAGCAGGTTATGTTCAGTCACATGTTTATAGATGCGGTTAGTAATACAGGCTGTTAATACTTTGCATAAAGTTGGCAAACATGTGATGGGCCTGTATTGGGCTGGATCATGTGTTTCTTGGCCTTTTGGTAACATGAACGTAGATCCTAATGTGAGAAAAGTTGGGGTTTCTTCAGGATGGTTAATAACACATGTAAATTGTTCTGCTAGGTTGACATGCAAACTGTTAAATTTTTTTACCAGAAGTTTTGTATCTTGTCAACTCCAGGCGCTTTCCAGTTGCCTGTAAATTTCATCGCGGTATTCACTTCATCTTCACTAATTGCCTCGAAGTTCATTTGTGGGGTATGAATTTCTCTCTGTTCTGTTCTTATCCAGTGAGCATTTCTTTTGTGTTCTTTAGGAACTGACCATATAGATATCCAGTACTCTGTAAGTTGTTGTTTGTTGGGTTTTGGTTGGGCATCTGTAATTGTGGTACCATTAAGTTGCCTCTAAAATAGTTTTTGATTGTTCTGAAATAGGTAGTTTTCCTGTTTTCTTTTTGTACAATTTATGTATCGAGTAAGCCTCTTGGTTTTGGCCTTTAGTTTTTGTTTAAGTACATCCATGTAGTTGTCTAGTTGATGTTGATGGTTTGGATGATTTTCTTGAGTCTTGATTTTTTGGAAAAGTTTTTTCACTCGTGATTTTAACCGCTTTGATGGCGATTTAGTTTTTCTGTATGCTGTTAGCTGCCCCAATTCTTTTCTAATATTGTTAATAGTTTTTTCAAGTCTTTGTTGCCAAAATGGTTTTTTTTTAATCCTCAGCAAAGATGTTACGCCTATTTTTTGTTTATGAATACGGAGTACAGCGACGGCTCCACAATATATCAGAGAATGGAGGCGTTCCAGTGTATTGAAATCCACTGCTACATCTTTTAGTATTTGATTGAACGCCATAATGATGCTGTTAGTATTTGCATTGGTTCTTACTTTGGGAAGTTTAGGTCTATATATTGGGTTCATATCCTCAAATTCTGCAAGTGCTCTACGCAACTCACTTAAAGCCATGTTGGTAGGAGTTATTATTATTATTATTATTATCAGTTCTGTCTGTCTTAACGACGTTGTATTGCAGGTATCGGTCAATTGACAAGATACTGCTCATCTACTGCGAGTTTGGATTTAGAAACGCCCGGACTATTGCACAAGTATTGAGTATTACTGGCTTCTGAAGTTGGATGTATATGCTGCCAGGTAGCTCTAGTTGTCTTAGACTGGCTAAGAGCTGCTTAGGTATTACTCCTGTGGTTGATATTATTATTGGTATTATATGAACCCCATTTTGCTTCCACATAGATTTAATCTCATTCGCTAGCTGTTGATATTTGGTTGCCTTCTCTGTATAGGTTTTCAGGAGGTTATGTGTGTTTGGAACTGCAATATCAACTAGGTATGTGATAGCCGTGGCCTTAGCTGTAAGAATGATATCAGGTCGGTTACATGGTATGGTCTTATCCGTTAGTACGGTGCGGTTCCAATACATTTTATAATTTTCATTTTCCAGAACACTCTCTGGATTATATTTATAGTAGGGTGCTATCTTCTTTCAGCTTGTACATGTTGGCTATTTTCTGATGGATAACTTTTGCCACTTGATCATGTCTTGTAAGATATTCATTAGCAGCTAGAGTTTTACAACTTCCAGTAATATGCTGGATGGTTTCAGGTGCCCCACTACACTTCCTACATTTGTCATCATTTAGGGGTTCTTTAAGGATGTATTTTCTGTAGTTTTTGGTGTTTATTACTTGATCCTGAATAGCGATCATAAATCCTTCAGTTTCAGCAAATATATCCGCACGAGTTAACCAGCTGTTCGACGCATTCATGTCTACATGATTCTGGGCCAAATCACTCGGGTGCCGTCCGTGAAGTGTTTTCTGGATCCATTGTTCAATGACCATTTTGCTGTGGCTATCATCTTCTAGCGTGTCAGAGTGTACAAGTGCATTATTTTTTAGGTCTAGGGGCGTATAGGCTTCGTCAGCCTTTATCACTGCTTGGTGTAGGTCAGATGTTTTTTTATGATAAAAATAGTGCTGCAGAGTCCTTATTTGTTTGTCACACAGTTGAAGAATGTCTATAAGACCACGTCCTTTTTGTTGACGTGGTATAATTATTCGATCACTTGAAGCTCTAGGATGATGAATTCGGTGCTTCGTTAAGAGAGTGCGAGTTTTGGTCTGAATACCTTGCAGGTCTGTTACTGTCCCAAACGTATATGTTAATACTGGTACTGCATATGTGTTAATAGCTTCAAATGTGTTTTTACCAGTTAATTTTGATTGGAGTATTGCTCTGACTCTTTTTAGGTATTCCGTTATGGTTCTTTCTTTAACTTCTTTATGTTTAATTCGTTGTGATTGCAGTAGACCTAGATATTTGTAAGTGTCTTGTTCACTCATTGGGTCTATGTAAGTTTCTTCCACAGTTTTATATCTTTTAGGTTCACACTTTCCCTGATTTATACTCAGCGTCTTGCATTTGTCAAGACCAAATGACATCTGGATATCACTAGAAAAAGTTTCTGTGAGATGAAACAGCTGTTGTATTTGTCTGTCTGTGGATCCATATAGTTTGATATCGTCCATGTACATTAGATGTGTTATGCGGTGTTTTATAATGTTGCCATTTTTGATTGGAAATCCATAATCACTTCTATTCAGCATGGACGACAGTGGATTTAAAGCAAGACAAAACCATAGTGGGCTTAAGCTGTCGCCTTGAAATATACCTCTACGGATCTTTATGGGGTTACACTTGATATTGGTGCTGCCAAGATTTAAGTGTGGGGTAGTCTGCCATGCTTCCATTAAATGTTGCAATGTTTCAATTATGCTGGGATCAATTTTATATTTATATATTTTATTATTATTATTATTATTATTATTGTTTAATACTCCTTTACTATATCGCAATATGGTTAAAAACGAAAAATATTTTCGAAAAATTTGTTAATAGACGGCAGTGAAATTTTCGGAAAAATGTAAATGTAAGTGGAATCATCAGAGAAACTGGAAAAAAGACTAGAAGTTTATAAAAAGAATTCGAATTTAAACTTTAAATTAGGAAATTAAGTTAAATGTTTTGAAAGTCAAAATGAAATTTCTACAAAGAGTCTAAATTTTGAGTTAATTTCAATGTTTTTTTTATTGGAGATTTAAACCTGGAATTTTAAGTAAAAAAATTCTAATAAGTTTTTAAATAAAACATAATTGATATTTTGACGGCAACCGAATTTAGGCTTTTACTCTAATTTTGGGCGAGAACGAAACTGTATATCAAATTTTTAAAAAAAGGAAAATGTTTTTAAAAAATCGAATTAAAAAACAGTCACATTTTCAAAAAGGTGAAATTTCGAGGAAAGGGTCAACATTTTCAAAAACTTAAAAAAAAAGTGGAAATTTTCTCAAAAAAACGATGTTTCCAAAAAAGTTTAATTAAATTCCGAAAATAGTCATAACTTTTAATAAAATTCGAAATTTAATGATAAAAAGTAATAATGGATAAAAATTTTCAAAAAGAAGCGAAAATTCTGAAAAATGTTTGAGATTTTCAAAAGTCGAAGTTTTTAAAGAATTCAATGTTTCAAAAAAGTGAAAATTTTTAGAAATGAGTCGAATTTTTCAATCTTGCAAATAAAAGCCCAGTTTAAAGTGAATTTTCTAAATTTTGCCATCTTTTGAAAGTTTTTAGTTTGAACTGAACATGCCCCTTTTCAAAATTCCCTTAAAATGGAAATTTAGTTAAATCTCGAATTTGTTTTATAGTTTTTTTAAGATTTAAAAAGTTCAAAATTTCGAGAAACAGTTCCTTAGAAATTTTTAAAGCCAAAATTTTGCTTTGTGCTCTTTTTTCCAAAATTTGTATTTAGATTTTAAACTCGAAAATTTTTCTAAATTTTTACTTCTTTTGAAAGATTTCAATTCAAACTCGCAAATACTCCTTTTTAAAATTTCCTTTAAAAGCGAAATTTAGTTAATTCTGGAATTAATTTTAAATAGTTCGTTCCAAATTTCAAAAATTTAACATTTTAAAAGTCAAATTCTCCAAAAACAAAAGTTTTTAAAAATAGGTGAATTTTTCAAAAAAACAAAGTTGCAGAAATTCGAAGTTTCAAGGAAAGGGTCAACATTTTCAAATAACTTCAAAAAGAGTTGCAATTTTGACAAAAAAAACGAAGTTTCCAAAAAAGTTTAATGAAATCCCGAAAATAGTCATAACTTTTACTAAAATTCGAAATTTAATGATAAAAATTTTAAAAAAGAAGTGAAAATTCTGAAAAAGGTTTGAGATTTTCAAAAGTCGAAGTTTTTAAAAAATCCAATGTTTCAAAAAAGTGAACATTTTTAGAAGTGTGTCGAATTTTTCAATCTTGCAGATAAAAGCCCAGTTTAAAGTAAATTTTCTAAATTTTGCCATCCTTTGAAAGTTTTTTGGTTTGAACTGAACATACACATTTTCGAAATTCCCTTAAAATGGAAATTTAGTTAAATCTCGAATTTGTTTTATAGTTTGTTCAAGATTTTAGAAGTTTAAAATTTCGAGAAACAGTTCTTTAGAAATTTTTAAAGCCAACATTTTGCTTTGTGCTGTTTTTTTCAAAATTCCTATTAATATTTTAAACTCGAAAATTTTTCTAAAATTTGACTTCTTTTGAAACTTTTCAATTTAAATTTGCAAATACTCCTTTTTAAAATTCCCTTTAAAAGCGAAATTTAGTTGAGTCAAAATTTTCAAAAAGAAGTGAAAATTCTGAAAGAAGTTTGAGATTTTCAAGAGTCGAAGTTTTTAAAAAATGTTTCAAAAAAGTGAAAATTTTTAAAAATCAGTCGAATTTTTCAATCTTTCAAATAAAAGCCCAGTTTAAAGCAAATTTTCTAAATTGTGCCATATTTTGAAAGTTTTTAGTTTGAACTGAACATACCCCTTTTCAGAATTCCCTTAAAATGGAAATTTAGTCAAATCTTGAAGTTGTTTTATAGTTAGTTATTTAGAAATTTTTAAAGCCAAAATTTTGCTTTGTGCTCTTTTTTTCCAAAATTTGTATTTAGATTTTAAACTCGAAAATTTTTTTAAATTTTGACTTCTTTTAAAACTTTTCAATTTAAACTTGCAAATACTCCTTTTTAAAATTTCATTTAAAAGCTAAATTTAGTTGATTCTGGAATTAATTTTAAATAGTTCGTTCTAAATTTCAAATATTTAACATTTTGAAAGTCAAATTCTCCCAAAAGAAAGAAAGTTTTCATTAATAGGTGAATTTTTCAAAAAAACAAAGTTGCAGAAATTCGAAGTTTCGAGGAAAGGGTCAACATTTTTAAAAAACTTCAAAAAAAGTCGAAATTTTCACAAAAATCGAAGTTTCCAAACAAGTTTAATGAAATCCCGAAAATGAATTTAATAAAATTCGAAATTTAATGATAAAAAGTTAAAATTTTCAAAAAGAAGTGAAAATTCTGAAAAAAGTTTGAGATTTTTAAGTTTTCAAAAAATTCAATGTTTCAAAAAAAAGAAAATCTTTAGAAATGAGTCGAAATTTTCAATCTTGCAAATAAAAGCCCAATTTAAAGTAAATTTTCTGAATTTTGCCATCTTTTGAAAGTTTTAGTTTGAACTGAACATACCCCTTTTCAAAATTCCCTTAAAATGGAAATTTACTTAAATCTCGAATTTGTTTTATAGTTTGTTCAAGATTTGTTTGTTTTGTTTGTTCAAGGTTTTAGAAGTCAACAATTTCAAAAAACTTTTAAAAAAGTCGAAGTTTTCCCAAAAACTCAAAATTTTGAAACAAGTTTAAAATCCGAAAATAGTCACAACTTTCAGAAAAATTTCAACTTCGGTAATAAAAAGTCGACATTTTAAAAAAAGTAAAAATCCCAAAAAAAATTTGAAAATATCGAAAGTCGAAATTTTGAAAAAAAACCAATTTTGCAAAAAGTGAAAATTTTCAGAAATACATGAGTCGAACTTTTAAATCTCTCAGATAAAAATCCAGTTTACTGCATGGAAGTCGAAACTTCGAAAAAAAGACGATATTTTTTAGAAAGTTGAAATTTTCAATAAAAAAAAGTTAAAACTTCGAGGAAATATCAAAATTTTGAAAAAAGGTGGAAATGTTTAAAAAAGGGGGATGTGGAAAACTATAAAGATTTTCAAAAAAAAAATAATATTTTAACATAATCAAATTTACACAAAAATCAAAATTTTGAAAAAAAAAACATGAAAGATCAAAATTTCGTGCGGAATTTCTCAAAAAATTCAGAAATGACTCAAAATTCAAAGATAAGTAAAATTGTTAAAATTTGGAAAAAACGGAAATAAAAAGAATGAAGAATTAAAAATTCGAAACAAACTTGAAAAAGATCAAAATTAAAAAAGGTAATTAAAAAAATGAAGAACTGAAAATTCGAAATAAACTTGAAAAAGATCAAAATTTCGTGCGGTAATTTTCAAAAAATTCGAAAATAAATCTAAATTCTAGGAATAAGTGAAATTGTGAAAGGGTTGAACTTTGGAAAAAACGGAAATGAAAAAAATGGAGAATTGAAAATTCGAAAAAAACTTGAAAAAGATCAAAATTTTGTGCGGAATTTTTCAAAAAATTCGAAAACAAAACAAACTTCAAAGATAAGTGAAAACGTTGAAATTTGGAAAAAACGGAAATAAAACAAAATGCATAATTGAAAATACGAAATAAACTTGAAAAAGATCAAAATTTCGTGCGTAATTTACAAAAAATTTGAAAATAAATCTAAATTCTAAGAATAAGTGAAATTGTGAAGGGTTGAACTTTGGAAAAAACGGAAATGAAAAAAAGGAGAATTGAAAATTCGAAAAAAACTTGAAAAAGATCAAAATTTTGTGCGGAATTTTTCAAAAAATTCGAAACCAACAAACTTCAAAGATAAGTGAAAACGTTGAAATTTGGAAAACACGGAAATAAAACAAAATGCATAATTGAAAATACGAAATAAACTTGAAAAAGATCAAAATTTCGTGCGTAATTTACAAAAAATTTGAAAATAAATCTAAATTCTAAGAATAAGTGAAATTGTGAAGGGTTGAACTTTGGAAAAAACGGAAATGAAAAAAAGGAGAATTGAAAATTCGAAAAAAACTTGAAAAAGATCAAAATTTCGTGCGGAATTTTTCAAAAAATTCGAAAACAAATCAAAATTCAAAGATAAGTGAAAGCGTTAAAATTTGGAAAAAACGGAAATAAAAAAATGAAGAATTGAAAATTCGAAATAAACTTGAAAAAGATCAAAATTTCGTGCGGTAATTTTCAAAAAATTCGAAAATAAATCAAAATTCTAAGAATAAGTGAAATTGTGGAAGGGTTGAACTTTGGAAAAAAACGGAAATAAAAAAATGGAGAATTGAAATTTCGAAAAAACCTGAAAAAGATCAAAATTTCGTGCGGAAATTTTCAAAAAATTCGAAAGCAAATCAAAATTCAAAGATAAGTAAAAGCGTTGAAATTTGGAAAAAACGGAAATAAAACAAAATGAATAATTGAAAACACGAAATAAACTTGAAAAAGATCAAAATTTCGTTCGGTAATTTTTAAAAAATTCAAAAATAAATCAAAATTCTAAGAATAAGTGAAATTGTGGAAGGGTTGAATTTTGGGAAAACGGAAATAAAAAGATGGAGAATTGAAAATTCGAAAAAAACTTGAAAAAGATCAAAATTTCGTGCGGAATTTTTCAAACAATTCGAAAACAAATCAAACTTCAAAGATAAGTGAAAACGTTGAAATTTGAAAAAAACGGAAATAAAAAAATGAACTGAAAATTCGAAATAAACTTGAAAAAATTTCGTGCGTAATTTACAAAATAAATCTAAATTCTAGGAATAAGTGAAATTTTGAAAGGGTTGAACTTTGGAAAAAAAGGAAATGAAAAAAATGGAGAATTGAAAATTCGAAAAAAACTTGAAAAAGATCCAAATTTCGTGCGGTAATTTTCAAAAAATTCGAAAATAAATCAAAATTCTAGGAATAGGTGAAATTGTGGAAGAGTTGAATTTCGGGAAAACGGAAATAAAAAAATGGAGAATTGAAAATTCGAAAAAAACTTGAAAAATATCAAAATTTCGTGTGGAATAAATTTGAACATAAAATCCTAGCGAAAAGTAAAATTGTAAAAGGGTTGAAATTTAGAAAGTAATTTAAAATTTAGAAAAAGCGGAAATAAAAAAATGGAAAATTGGAAATTCGAAAAATTTGAAATAAACTTGAAAAAGATCAAAATTTCGAGCGGAATTTTTCAAAAAATTTGAAAACAAATCAAATTTCGAAGATAAGTGAAAGCGTTGAAATTTGCAAAAAGAGGAAATAAAAAAAATGAAAAATTGAAAATTCGAAATAAACTTGAAAAAGATCAAAATTTCGTGCGGTAATTTTCAAAAAATTCGAAAATAAATCAAAATTCTAAGAATAAGTGAAATTGTAGAAGAGTTGAACTTTGAGAAAAACGGAAATAAAAAAATGAAGAATTGAAAATTCGAAATAAACTTTTAAAAAATCTAAACTTCGTGCGGAATTTTTCAAAAAATTCGAATATAAATCAAAATTCTAAGAATAAATGAAGCTGTGAAAGGGTTGAATTTTGAGAAAATGGAAATAAAAAAACTTGAACAAGATCAAGATTTCGTGCGGAGTTTTTCAGCAAATTCAAAAACAAATCAGAATTCAAAGATAAGTGAAAGCGTTGAAATTTGCAAAAAAAAGGAAATAAAAAAATGAAGAACTGACAATTCGAAATAAACTTGAAAAAGATCAAAATTTCGTGCTTAATTTTCAAAAAATTCGATAATAAATCAAAATTCTGAGAATAAGTGAAATTGTGGAAGGGTTGAACTACGAAAAAGACAGAAATAAAATAAAGGAGAATTGAAAATTCAAAAAAAACTTCCAAATTTCGGGCGGTAATTTTCAAAAAATTCGAAAATAAATCAAAATTCTGGGAACAAGTGAAATTGTGGAAGGGTTGAACTTTGAGAAAAACGGAAATAAAAAAATGGAGAATTGAAAATTCGAAAAAAACTTGAAAACGATCAAATATTCGTGCGGAAATTTTCAAAAAATCTGAACATAAATTAAAATCCTTAAGAAAAGCAAAATTGTGACAGAAAAGTAAAGAAATGTAATTGTGAAAGAAAGTAAATTATGATTTGGAAAAAACGGAAATAAAAAAATGGAAAATTGGAAATTCGAAATATTTCGAAATATGAAATCGAAAGAAAGTCAGAAAGTAAAAATTTTAAGGAAAATCCGAAATTTTGAAACAAAGTCGAATAAAAAAAAAGTGAGTCGATGTTTTTAAAAATCGAAATTTCAAAAAAATTCAAATTTTCGAAAAGAATGAAAATGTTTTTAAAAATCGAATTTAAAAACAGTCACATTTACAAAAAAAGGTGAAATTTCGAGTCAGAATTTTAAGAAAGATATACATTTTCAATAATAAGATGGAAATTTTGAAAAAAAAGGCCGACATTTTCAAAAATAAGAACTAGAATTGAAAAACGTCAAAATTTTTCAAAAAATTCAAAACTTCGAGAAAAAGTCAAAATATTTAAAAAATATTTAAACATTGAAATGGAAACTTTCAAAAACGTTGAAATTTCCAAAAAAGAAAAATTTTGACAGAGACAGAAATGATCGAATAAAGGTTTCCAAAAAAATCAAATTATTATTAACTATACAAAACGCCTGAATTTTCAAGAAATTGGAATTTTTTAAAAAAAGGCAAAATGTCGAAAAAAGTCAAAATTTTCAAAATAGAGTCAACATTTCGAGAAAAAGTTCAAATTTTAGGAGTCGAACGAGAAAATGTGGACATTTTGAAAAGAGTTGATATTTTAAAGTGTCATAATTATCAAAATAATTCGAAATTTTTAATAACAATCGAATTTATTCATCATGGTGAACTCTTATTGACCGGAAATGTTATGTTTATTAATTTTATTTAACATTTAAATATTTCCAAACTGGCGGAAGAAATGTTTAATAAAATTAATAAAAACAATCAAATTCTTCAAAGATGATTCAAGAATTCTTTCTGTTTTTTTAACGTAGACGAAGACGCGGATATCTCCTAGTTCTGTTTATATATTTTAAGTTCAGGACAGCTTTCTAAGCGAAAATTGGGACAACGCAATAGAAATAAAATCAAGAATTGAGCAAGACTAGGGCTGCCTTTGTAAGGATAAAAAAAATTCCATGTGGACATCAACTAAACATTGATCTTAGAATGAGAATTGTTAGCGTAAGGATAGTTTATGAAGCGAGTTAAGCTTCTCCTTCTCAAGGGTCTGTGACTTAATGCGTAAAACGTAGAACGTCGGCCGAAGTTCGAATCCCGCTACCGATCACGCAATTTTTTATTACATTATGCGTCCTACTCATAGCTACATAATACTGTTAGCATTAAAGCGTGTTGGTCACGAGAATTAGCGTCGTAGTGACGGAATTAATGTGATGGTAACGCCAAATTATAAATTGTCTTTCTATTAAAAGTCACTCAACTCAACAACTTCTTAAGGCGCGTTGAGCGTGGGTCGATTCAGTTTTGGCGTCCCTGCATCCGGGTTATCAAAAATCAAAGAAAGCAACGTATAATATTTTGCTAATTCGTTCAATTTGCCTCGCAAATATTTTTCTTCTTTAAGTAATATCAAAAAAGTTAAACAAAGGATGACTATCGCAGTAGTATATTTAGAATGTATCTACAAAGATAGATAACTATGCAAATATTGTAATTAAGGTGTCGCATTAGAAGCTACCTTTTAGTTTAGTTAAGCGCGCGCCTCCACGAACACCTGGAACTTTCACAACAGCCACCGGAGGTCGTAGGAGTGGATTAGCATCCAGATTTGGTAGAGCTAATACACCGTAGTCTAGTCTTCGGTAGTCATATCGCATCTTTCACGGCCATCGCGTCTCGTTTCCATGGTAAAATTGTAAACAGAAACAACTTTCTGTCAGTGCAGTTCACACGGTTGATTGTGCAGTTCAGTTCGGCGAGTGTTTTCACCGGCGTTATTTACGGTTTCATTATTAAAAACATAAGTTGCGAAAACTGAAAATAACAAATTTGTTAATAAAATGTGACATAATGTGATGCATTTCTACTTATTAATTCAGTTTATCGAAAGATAAGATAAATAACAATCAATTGTCCCCGGGGGAGTTTAGATTACATTTTTAGTTTACACATGTGTTTATAGTGAAAATGCGTGAAAAGTGGACTAAAAAAGAGAAGACGAGGGTCAGCGATGGACACCCGGTATGTATTACAACTTTAAGTAACTAATATCAGTAGACGAAACGACAAAAAAAAGTGTAAAACACCAGATCATTTCGCGCTTCTCATTAAATCGAGCCTCGAATTTACGATTGTTTTTCATCGATTTGGATTCTGAAAATGACTCATTAATGGGTAATTTTTATTACAACGTTTTACTACTTTTCGCAAAAAAATATCTCGCTTATCAAACACTGATTTACACCTGAGTGAACTTAGAAATAGTAGTTGCGATTTAGTCTCAAATTCTTCATTTTATGTTGTTGCTCGATAACTAAATGTTTAATGTTTTGATATTGACGAGATATTAAAAAAGTGTTGCAGAAACTTTCTTTTTTTAGAGTCAATAATAATGATTCAAGTATCAGGAAGGTTCAGATATTTTGTTTGGAGGATGGTTTTTATCCTTGGGCTATAAATTTATCTCATTGGGGCTTGTCGACTTCTACTTTGTACGTATTTTACGTCTTTACTGTTCTAATTACCGATAAATTGGTAAACGAAAATTTGAACATCATTTTATCAATAATTCTTTATTTTACCAAAAATAATAAAGGTTGGTAGCTTCTAAAAATATGTATTAAAATTTTTAGTTTGGGTTCAGAAAGTGGCAAAATTTTGAAAAAATATTTAAATTTAGAGATATTCGTCTGTTTTAAAAATTTGACCTTTTCAAAAATTTCTACTCTTTCAAAACTTAGACGCTTTCAAAATTTCAATTGTTTTAAAATTTGTGACTGCGTAAATGTTGGGTTTTTTAATTGGTTGAATTTTTTTCAAAATTTCGTTATTTCGAAATTTCGCCTTTTTAAAAAATTTCGACTTTTTAAAAATGTTAGAATTTTTTAAAAAATTGTACATTTTTTGAAAACATTTGACTTTCCAAAATTTTTAAAAATTTGTTTTGAACTTTTTTGAAAAATTTCGACCTCTCATAATTTCGGTTTTTTTGAAAATATTTGCTTTTAGAAAATTTCAGAATTTTTTGAAAACTTTAAGTCAAAAATTTGCAATAGCGAATTTTTTGAAAGGTTGTATTTTTTGAAAATTTCGATGTTATTTCAGGTTTTCTACTGTTTGAAGCAAAATTCGACTTTTCGCCAAAATTTGGACTCTTAAGACTCTTTTTTTCGTATTTTTGACTTTTTCAAAATTCTTCCTTTTTCGAAACTTTGACTTTTTTAAATTTCGACTCTTTCGAAAATTTTAACTTTTTTGTCGGTTTTTTTTTGAAAATTTGACTTAGTTTGAAAATTATGAATTCAAAATTTTCGACTTTAGATAGCTTTCGTTGAAAATTTTGACTTGAATTGTAACTTTTCAAAATTATGATTTTTTTTGAAAATTTTGCGATTCTAACATGTCGGTTTTTTTGAAAATTTTGCCTATTTTTTATGTTTTCATTTTTTTTTTGAAAATTTTGACATTTTTTAATTTTTTTTGGCGAGTTTGTTGAAAGCTTGTATTTTTTGAAATTTCGATTTTATTTCAGGTTTTCTACTTTTTGATGCAAAATTCGACTTTTTGCCAAAATTTGGACTCTTTAAGACCTTTTTTTCATGTTTTTGACTTTTTTCAAAATTTTTCCTGTTTCGAAATTTCGACTTTTTTTTCAAATCTCGACTTTTTCGAAAATTTTAACTTTTTTGAAAATGTCTATTTTTTTGAAAATTTCTTGTGTAGATTTTTCCAAAATTTGGACTTTTCCTAAAAATTTTGACTTTTTTGAAAATTTCGATATTTTTTCAGCATTTCCACTCTCATATTTACTCTTTTTTTTCTGAATTTCGAATTTTCAAGTTTCGATCAACTATTCCAAAAATTCCAAGTTTTTTAAAATTTCCATTTAAGGTTTAGATTATTTTCCAAAATTTAGACATTTTTGAAAATCCCGACTTGTAAATTTCGAAATTTTGTCAACATTTCCACTTTTTGAAAGTTTTTACTCTTTTTTTGAAAATTTCGAATTTGTATGTTTCAACCAACTTTTTCCGAAAATTTCGATTTTTTTGAACATTTCAACTTTTTTGAAAATTTGAAAGCTGGACTGTTTTAAAATTTCCAGTTTTTTTTTGAATTTTCGACTCTTTCGAAATTTAAATTTTTTAAAGATTGTAATGTTCTGAAAATTAAGATTCTTAAAAATACCGACTATTCTTTTACTCTTCAATTATTTTTTAAAATTTCGACCTTTTGCAAATTTTCGATTTTTTTTGAAAATATCTTTTTTTTATTAAATGCCTTCTTTAAAATTTTCCACTGTTTTGCAAAATTTCGAATTTTTCAATTTTGCCCATTTTTCATATTTTACTCAAGTTCATTTTTTTTTAATTTTGACATTTTTTAATTTTTTGGCGTGTTTTTTGGAAAGTTTATATTTTTTGAAAATTTCGATATTATTTGAGGTTTTCTACTTTTTGATGCAAAATTCGACTGTTTGTCAAAATTTGGACTCTTTAGATCTTTTTTTCATATTTTTGACTTTTTTGAAAGTTTTTTCTTTTTCGAAATTTCGACTTTTTTCAAATTTGGACTTTTTTGAAAATGTCGTTTTTTTTAAATTCGACTTAGTTTGAAAATTATGAATTCAAAATTTTCGACTTTAGATAGCTTTCGTTGAAAATTTGGACTTGAATTGTGACTTTTTCAAAATTGTGATTTTTTTTGAAAATTTTTCGGTTCTAACATGTCGGTTTTTTGAAAATTTTGTCATTTTTCATGTTTTACCTAATTTAATTTTTTTTTGAAAATTTTGACATTTTTTTGACGAGTTTTTTTGAAAGCTTGTATTTTTTGAAAATTTTGATGTTATTTCAGGTTTTCTACTTTTTTGATGCAAAATTCGACTTTTTGCCAAAATTGGACTCTCAAGACCTTTTTTTTATATTTTTGACTTTTTTCAAAATTTTTCCTGTTTCGAAATTTCGACTTTTTTTTCAAATCTCGACTTTTTCGAAAATTTTAACCTTTTTGAAAATGTCTATTTTTTTTGAAAATTTCTTGTAGTTTACATTTTTCCAGAATTTGGAAATTTCTACTTTTTTTCTAATTTCGACTGTTTCGAAAATTTTAACTTTTTGAAAATGTCAATATTTTTGGAAAACTTCTCGTAGTTAAGGTTTTTGAAAATTTTGATATTTTTTCAGCATTTCCCACTATTTGAAAATATTTACTTTTTTTGAAAATTTCGTATTTTCAAGTTTCCAAAAATTCCAAGTTTTTTTTTTAAATTTTGATTCAAGGTTTAGATTTTTTTCCAAAATTTACTTTTTTTGAAAATCCCGACTTAAAAATTTTGACATTTTGTCAGCATTTCCACTTTTGAAGTTTTTACTTTTTTTTTGAAAATTTCGAATTTGTATGTTTCAACCAAATTTTTCCGAAAATTTTAATTTTTTTAAACATTTCAATTTTTTTGAAAATTTCAACTTTTTGAAAATGTTGAATTTTTGGAAATTTTCTCGTAATTAAGATTTTTCCAAAATTTGGACTTTTTCTGAAAATTTTGACTTTTTTGAAAATTTCAATATTTTTTCAGCATTTCCATTATTTGAAAATTTTGAAAACTTCGTATTTTCAAGTTTCGATCAACTTTTCCAAAAATTCCAAGTTTTTTAAAATTTCTATTCAAGGTTAAGGTTTTTTACAAAATTTAGACTTTTTTTGAAAATCCTGACTTGAAAATTTCGACATTTTGTCAGCATTTCTACTTCTTGAAAGTTTTTACTCTTTTTTTGAAAATTTCGAATTTGTATGTTTCAACCAACTTTTTCCGAAAATTTCGATTTTTTTGAACATTTCAACTTTTTTGAAAATTTAAAAGCTGGACTGTTTTAAAATTTCCAGTTTTTTTTGAATTTTCGACTCTTTCGAAATTTAAATTTTTTAAAAATTGTAATGTTCTGAAAATTAAGATTCTTAAAAATACCGACTATTCTTTTACTCTTCAATTATTTTTTAAAATTTCGACCTTTTGCAAATTTTCGATTTTTTTTGAAAATATCTTTTTTTTATTAAATGCCTTCTTTAAAATTTTCTACTCTTTTGCAAAATTTCGAATTTTTCCATTTTTCTAATTTGACGAGATTTTTGAAATTTTTAACTTTAAAAAAAATTGGATAATTTTTTAAAATTTAAATTTTTTGATAATTTCCACCATTTTAAAAAATGTTCGACTGTTCTTACAAAATTTAGAACTCTAACCTTTTCCAAAATTTTAATTTTTCAAAATTTAGTTTTTTCTGAAAATTAGACTTTACTAAAATGTCGGTTTTTTGAAAATTTTGCCCATTTTTCATATTTTACTCAAGTGCATTTTTTTTTAATTTTGACATTTTTTAATTTTTTGGCGAGTTTTTCGGAAAGTTTGTATTTTTTGAAAATTTCGATATTATTTGAGGTTTTCTACTTTTTGATGCAAAACTCGACTGTTTGTCAAAATTTGGACTCTTTAGATCTTTTTTTTTCAAATTTTTGACTTTTTTGAATTTTTCCTTTTTCGAAATTTCGACTTTTTTCAAATTTGGACTTTTTTGAAAATGTCGTTTTTTTTTAAATTCGACTTAGTTTGAAAATTATGAATTCAAAATTTTCGACTTTAGATAGCTTTCGTTAAGGATTTTGACTTGAATTGGAACTTTCAAAATTGTTTTTTTTTTAAATTTTTCGATTCTAACATGTCGGTTTTTTGAAAATTTTGTCATTTTTCATGTTTTACCTAATTTAATTTTTTTTTTGAAAATTTTGACATTTTTTTGGCGAGTTTTTTGAAAGCTTGTATTTTTTGAAAATTTCGATGTTATTTCAGGTTTTCTACTTTTTTGATGCAAAATTCGACTTTTTGCCAAAATTGGACTCTCAAGACCTTTTTTTTATATTTTTGACTTTTTTCAAAATTTTTCCTGTTTCGAAATTTCAACTTTTTTTTCTAATCTCGACTTTTTCGAAAATTTTAACTTTTTTGAAAATGTCTATTTTTTTTGAAAATTTCTTGTAGTTTACATTTTTCCAGAATTTGGAAATTTCTACTTTTTTTCTAATTTCGACTGTTTCGAAAATTTTAACTTTTTGAAAATGTCAATATTTTCGGAAAATTTCTCGTAGTTAAGGTTTTTGAAAATTTTGATATTTTTTCAGCATTTCCACTATTTGAAAATATTTACTTTTTTTGAAAATTTCGTATTTTCAAGTTTCCAAAAATTCCAAGTTTTTTTTTTAAATTTTGATTCAAGGTTTAGATTTTTTTCCAAAATTTAGACTTTTTTTGAAAATCCCGACTTAAAAATTTTGACATTTTGTCAGCATTTCCACTTTTTAAGTTTTTACTTTTTTTTTGAAAATTTCGAATTTGTATGTTTCAACCAAATTTTTCCGAAAATTTTAATTTTTTTAAACATTTCAATTTTTTTGAAAATTTCAACTTTTTGAAAATGTTGATATTTTTGGAAATTTTCTCGTAATTAAGATTTTTCCAAAATTTGGACTTTTTCTGAAAATTTTGAAAACTTCGTATTTTCAAGTTTCGATCAACTTTTCCAAAAATTCCAAGTTTTTTAAAATTTCTATTCAAGGTTAAGGTTTTTTCCAAAATTTAGACTTTTTTTGAAAATCCTGACTTGAAAATTTCGACATTTTGTCAGCATTTCTACTTTTTGAAAGTTTTTACTCTTTTTTTGAAAATTTCGAATTTGTATGTTTCAACCAACTTTTTCCGAAAATTTCGATATTTCCATTTTTTCGAAAATGTAGTCTTTTTAAAATCATGACTTTTTTAAAGAAAATTTTGATTTTTTTTTAAAATTTTCCACTCCGAAAATTTTTAATTATTTAAAAATGTAGAAATTTTGGAAGCTGAACTATTTTAATAATTCCATTTTTAAAATTTTCAACTTTTTCAGAATTTTTATCTTTTTAAAAATTTTGACTTTCTGTCAAGTTTAGAATTTTCAAGAAAATTTTACCCTTTTGAAAATTTCTATTTTTTTAAAAAACTTTTCAATGTTTAGAATTTTTCCAAAAAGTTTTTTTGAAAATTGTGACTTTTTTTAAATTTAGACATTTTTTCAGTATTTTCAATCTTTTCTCTTTTTTGAAAATTTTGAATTTTTAAGTTTCAACCAATTTTTCCAAAAATTTCTAGTTTCTTGAAAATTTCGATTTTTGTTGTTGAAAATTTCAACTTCGAAGTTAGGACTTTTTTCAAGAATTTAGTCTTTTTAAAATCAGGACTTTAATTAAGAAGTTTTAGAGATTTGTTAAAAACTTCCACTTTTTGAAAATCCTTATTTATTTAAAAACGTAGAAATTTTGAAAACTGGACTGTCTTAAAATTTTCACTTTATTTTAAATTTTCGACTTTTTAAAAATTGTAAAGTTCTGAAAATTAAGATTCCTAAAAATTCCGACTATTCTTTTAATTTTCAATTATTTTTCAAAATTTCGACCTTTTGCAAATTTTCGATTTTATACTGTTTTGCAAAATTTCGAATTTTTCTATTTTTCTAATTTGACGAGTTTTTTAAAGTTTTCACTTTTAAAAAAATTGGAGAATTTTTCAAAATTTTAAAAAATGTTCGACTGCTCTTACAAAATTCAGAACTCGACCTTTTCCAAATTTTAATTTTTCAGAATTTAGTCTTTTTTCGAAAGTTTAACTTTTCTGTTAATTTGGGCCTTCCTTCAATTTTCAGATATCAACAATTTTAAAAATGTTCGACTGTTCTTACAAAATTCAAAACTCTAACCTTTTCCAAATTTTAATTTTTCAAAATTTAGTCTTTTTTTGAAAGTTCGACTTTTCTGCTAATCTGGGCCTTCCTTCAATAATCGGATTTAAACAATGTTGACTTTATTTTATAAAAATGAACATTCTTTTCGAAATGTTGACTAATTTTTAGATTTTAGAACTTTTTCAAAATTTCAACTTTTTTAAAAATGTCCAATTTTTTTGAAAATGTCGAAAAATTACGACGTTGTTTCAAGTTTTTTAAAAATGCTCAACTTTTTCGCAGAAGTTTAAATTTTTAGAAATAAAAATTTAAACTTCTGTGAAAATTTGAGTATTTTCCAAAATTTCGAGTTCGTTTGAAAATTATGAATTCAAAATTTTCGATTTTAGATAGCTTTCGTTGAAAATTTTGACTTTCAAAATTTGTGACGTTATCAAAATGTTTTTTTTTTGAAAAGTTTGCGATTCTAACAGGTCGATTTTGTTTTTGAAAATTTCGGTCTATTTTTCTTTCATATCTAACATGTCGGTTTTTTTAAAAATTTTGTCCATATTTCATTATTTACTTAATTTCATCTTTTTTGAAAATGTTGACATTTTTTAATTTTTTTTTTCATTTAAACATTTAAGATAATAAATTTTGACTTTTTAAACAAATATGTTCGATTTTTCTTTCAAAATTTTTCGACTTTTCCAAAAGTTGGACTCCTCAAAATTTCTACTTTTTCCTTCCACTGTTCTATAAAATTTCGACTCTTCTGATCATTTAGGGTCATCCATAAATTATGTCACATATTAAGGGCGGGATCAATAGAGTGTGACATCGTGTGACAAGAGGGGCGACTAGTCATAAATTTCGTGACGTCACAAAGTTTCGACTTTTTTGTCTAAAGAATTTCACCTTTGTATTTGTAGGATTTTCGAAAATTTTGTTGAAAATATTGATTTTTTGGAAATTTTGATTTCAAATTTAATAATTGTCTCGAAAAATTCAACTTTTTTTAAAAAGTTCTATATTTTCAAAAAATTGACATTTTGAAAATTTCGACATTTTTAGAATTTTTTTTTGAAAATTTCAATTTTTTTTAAATTTGGTTTTTTTCGAAATTTTAACATTTTGCTAATTTCGACTATTTCTAAAAAAATTGCTTTTTTCAAAAGTTCGATTTTTTTCTGAAAATTTTTACCTAATTAAAAAAATTTTCCATTGTTTTTAAAATTTTTCTTTCTTTCAAAATTTAAAGTTTTTTGAAAATTTCGGCTAAATTCAAAATTTTTACTTATTTTGAAAATTTTAACTTTTCAGTTTCGATTTTTTTCGAAAATTTAGGTCTTTTTGAAAATCTTCAATTTTTTAAAGTTTTTTGTAAGCTGGACTTTTGTACTTTTTGAAATTTGTGAATTCTTCAAATTTTCTTTTTTCAAAATTTAAAGTATTTTGAAAATTTCGACGTTTTTTAAACTTATAATTTTTTTCGAGAGTTGTGGTTATTAAAAAACTGACTATTATTTTTCAAAATTTTGAGTTTTACACATCAGATTTTTGTTGTTGAAAATTTGGAGCTTTTTAAAATGTCGATGACGATTTTTATTTAAATCGTAAAATTTTTATTAATTTTGGTGCAACGGACTGGTCCTTGATTATTTTTAAAAATTGAAATACAAATCTTGTCCCCTGAATCCAAGAAAGATTAAAAAACACAACAAAGGTTGCTTTAACGCGTTTCGATGCCAAGCTATCATCTTCAGAGAGATACTTTTATTAGTCAAATTTTTTGAAATTTTGACTATTTGAATTTTTCTGAACATTTCATCATTTTTAAAATTTGTTGAAAATGTCATATCCTTGTTTTCGTATCCTACTCGCGGTGCACTTTGCGAGTAGATTGACCTTAAAAAAAAATGTTTTTCTTGAAAATTTCGAAATGTTTAAATATTTTGATTTTTCTGCACCTTTTTAATTAACATTTTCAACTTTAAAAAAATGTTTACTTTTTCAAAATTCCAAATTTTTTTCAAAAATTTTTACTTTTCTAAATTTCGACCATTTTTGAAAATTTGAACTTTTTTTCAAATTTGGACTTCCTGAAAATTTGTATGTTTGTTTCTCAAAATTTTCTCCTTTTTCTTTTAGAAATTCATGCCAGAATTTGATTTTTGATATTGAAAATTCTCTCGAAATTTCGACTTTTTTTCTCAAAATTCTATTTTATTGTTAATTCGAAATGCGGCCTTATTCGTGAAGTTCGGTTTTTCTTCTTGAAAGTTCGCTTTTCTTAGCTGTTGACATTTTGCTAAATCTTCCTCAAAACTTGGCTCTTTCTGGCTTTTATCTCAGAACGCGATCTTTTCTGTTTTTGGAGATTTCGACTCTTTCCCCAAATTCCTTGTTTTACTCGGAATTTCGACGTTTCCTGAAAACTCTTTTTTTTTAAATATAAATTAATTAAAACTCGACTTCTTTCTTAAAATTTTCGTCCTCTGAAAAATTCCGCTCTGTTTTGTTGCTTTCGAATTCTCGAAATTATGACGTTTTTCTTAAAATTTCGACTTGTATTCCCAATTGTGGCTTTCATCTTAAATCTTCGATTTTTTCCTTAAAATTAACATTCTAAAAATTTCAATTTTCTTTAAAGTCGACCTTCTGAAAACTTGTTTCTCATTTGCCAATTTTTCGAAAATACGACTCATTTCAGAATTCGTTCTTTTTCCTTAAATTTCGTTTTTCGCTCGAATGGGGGGAACGGAGGTGCCCCCTTAGACAACCTATAGGTACCAGCCATATAAAATACAAGGAAACTACATAGCTTATAAAAGCACCCCCTCCCTCACCCAGAAAAATTTCTAAATTCGTCGTTGTCTTCCTTCAAATTCTTTTATTTTATCTCGAAATGTCGACTTCCCTCTAGACCTAAGCTAACTTCATCTAACCGACATAGCTTATGAGAGCATGCCTTCCCCATCTTGTCTTTATGTCCCCCCCCCCCCAACGCCTCATAGAAAAAAAAATCTGAATTTGCCCTTGTCTTATTTCAAATTATTTTTTTTCTCTCGAAATTTCGACTGTTTTATTAATATTCTTTTTTTAGATACTTCGACTGTATTCTTAAAATTCGACTTTTTCTCAAAATTTCTTTCCTCTTGGAATTTCGTTTTTTTTTTCAACATTTCGAATTTTCTAAATGTTAACAGGTTTCTTCGAAATTTCGACTATTTTTTTCCAAAATTTTTCATCTTTAATTCCGACTTTTTCTCGAAATTCAATTCTTTGTAAAAAGTTCGATTATTTTTAAATTTCAACATTCTAAAAATTTGTATTTGCTTCTCAAAAAAACCGGTTTTCAAAATTTCCACTTCTTTTTTCTTTCGAAATTTCTCTCAAATGTCCTGTATTTTATTTTTATTTTAAAACTTCAACTTTATTTATTTCTTCCTTTTTTTTTGTGGAAATGGTCATTGGTTACCCTCAAAAATTGATATCCATATCTTGTACTCTGGAATCAAGAAAAATTAAATATCACAACAACACTTGTTTTATTCTCGAAATTCGGCTTTTCTGGGTATTGACATCTTTCTAAATCTTTCTCAAAATTTGTGTTCTTTTTGGAAATTTCGGTCTTTGTCTCAGGGTGCGTTTTTTTCTGTTTCCGTAGATTTCGACCTTTTTTGTGAAATTCCTTTTTTCCTTGAAATTGCGACATTTTTCTCAGAATTCTCGTTTTTTTTTTAAATTGCGACAGTTCGTGTTGGAAATCACGTTCAAAACGTGAGAGCAAAAATCTATCGGTACTTATTTTAAAGTAAAATATTAGACACCCTCGAATGCTTTATGAGTTTCGCTGTATCTTTTACGAAGTGAAATCTGATACGGGTACTTCAACTTATTTGGAACACTCTTAGGTGGATGATTAATTCTAAGAACGCTGGTCAGTCCCTTTCTGAATATAGGTTTTAAGGGATTAACGTTGACATGTACATGCACTGTATCGTGAAATGTACCAGATGTATTTGGAAATATTACGAAAAGATTCCTTTTCGACTGTGAAGTTGAGATTATAATTTCGCCGCGACAACACACACCTTCCGAGACCTCTTGAATAAATAAAGTCTCGATAATTAAAGTGTGGTGTTTCATTGATCTAAATAGTTCATACACACCCCATTTCCAACAGTTCGGTTCAATATATTCACTCAAGAGGTTTTTTTGTAAATTACGTCTGTTATGTGCCATCAGTTCTTCAAAATGAACATTGCCTCTCCCGGAAGCAGATCCTGCTTACGTCCTGCACTTGGGCCCTTTTCAAATAGTCTTTCATATTGATTATCGACGGCTAGATTGACGTTTTAATGTTTGTTACGGTTAAACATAGCTTGCTATATTTTATTAATTTGTCTTTAAACGTAACGGAAGGTAGCATTACAGGTACACTAAACGGTTAGCATAAATATTAATGGGGCAAGAATTGTGGCTTTTTGTTTTAGTTTTGGTCGTTGAGAACCACTTATAGCTGTATAATACATGTGGTGCCCGTTTGAAACAAGACAGGCTGGTTGTCGTTGGGTTCTGGGTTGTGTCACTTTTTTAACTGTTTGCTTTACAAAGTGCACGCCGCCCATTCCACTTAAGCAAGCAGACGAATTAATATTATTTGTCTAGTTAAAGGTTGATTACACCGCTGCAATAAAAGCAATCCACTCGAATACCACTTTCTTAGCTTTCTTACATAGATTATTAGACGTCAAATTGATTACTCGAAGTTAATTTATAAAATTAATTTCTAATGCAACGTCTCCGCGGTTTTATGAAAATATATTTAATTTGTGCGGTAGTTTTTTGTAATTGTTAAAGTTTATAAAATGGTAAAAGAAATAATTAATTAAATAAGATTATTTTTAACAAAAACTTGACTTTACGATGTTTAGATACAAGTTAAAATATTCTCACGGTATTAGAATCCCATAATAATTCAAGAGCCACCCCATATGTTTCCTGCTTTCCTGATAAATATATCTTAAGTGTGTAATGGGTTGAACAGGGAACACTTCAGGACTTCTTGATTGAATAAAATAGTTGATTTTTTGGAACACTTTTAATATAAATAAACACTAATATGACTATGAAGTAGTTGTAGTTCTTACTCTAATAATGTGTATTATTCTTCTAATTTACAATACGTTTGTTCTTTTATATGTAACTGATAACACTCTTCGATTAGTAAAATGAAAGTCCAGTATTGATAATTAACATAACGAAAATATTATAAGATTATTATTTAAACATTAGATTAACGAGAATCAAAAGTACCAAATATTTGAATGTACTTGATGTACTTAACGATAACTAAATTTGGAAAAGTTATATTATATACCGGGTGTTATGAATTACATCTAGTACATGATGAAAAACATAAATAAAATTTATAGTGTATGAATCTTCCTATAGGAACATTACACGAATTCGAACGAAGTAAACCGAACTTCTTACTCAATTCCCCTCCGAAACCCCTTCTGTCTTTGTTCTCTTAACCACCCTCAACAGGGCATTTAAATCCGAGAGCGAAATCGTACTTAGCGATTTACAAGACCTCCGCCTTAATTAATTGGGGAGAATAACCCTAGAAGTAACCATAAAAATTGATGATATTTTCAGAAGACTGACTGTAGTGATGTATGCTCTGCACCACAAAGTAACAGAAAAAGCCACCTGGGAAAAAATTATGCAAAACTGTTTAAAATATTTAAATATATTCCGTTGATATTCGATAGACGGGTACTTCCATCACATCACTTCTACTTTTAAGTACCGCGTGTGTGTAAATAAAAAATCCCAGCATTCGGAAAGATCCCACAATCGCCGCAGACTATAATGATAACAGAAATCGAAAGTTACGAGTAAAGTGAATGAATTGAAGGTGCAATTTTTATTTTTGTGAATGGGAGAAATTTTATTGGCGTCGTTGAATTTGTATTACTGCTTTTAAAACGCCTACAGTTACACAAATGCAAATTTTGTATGTTTAGTTGCTTTAGTGCAGGCAAGATGCAAGCTTATAAAGATTGAATGAAACAATCAGATAAGTACTGTTTGAGAAAATTGATTGTGTATTTATTATTCGGGAAGCACTTATGTTTCGAAAGTTATTGTAATATAAAATAAAATTATTTCCCAACAAGTTATAGTTATCTCAATCCAAATATTCATGTAGCAGTCAATGTTGTTTCAAAATAAACCAAACCAACTATGACGAAATTTTTTCTTTATTTCGTTAATTGATTCAGACAAGGTTTAATATATGAATGTTAATGCTGAACACATAAACGTGTTAATATTAAGTCCAAAGAAGGTTTCAGCCCTTTATCACATCGGCAATTAAATAAAGAATTACGCGATACTATTTCGCCAGCAGAACTGGCATTTTCAAGCGCCTAAAAATGCCAGATGTGGTAAAGGGGAGAAACCTTCTTTGGACTTAATCACAAGCCACAGTGTTTAGTTCAGTGCTTTAGTGTTAATATTAATTAAATCTAGTGTTTTGCTAATTTAACTTTGCAACTAATTTAGCTTTGCATTGCAAAATAAATCGCTTTTGACAATTTCATACGACACTGTTTAACACGTTTTACAAAATTTCGATAACGGAGTCGCTAGGACTCTGCTTATTTTGGTTTCAAAGATATGCTCTTAAAATATGTACAGTGAATTTTGAATCACCCCGTATCAACAATTTTGAGTTTGAGTCAAAATTTCAGAAGAAATTAAAATTTCACTTTTAAATTCTAAATTTTGAGAAAGAAGTCGAAATTGCCAATTTTTAAAAATTCAGAAATGTGGTTCTAGTTTCCTCTAAAAATTTTAGTTTTTAAATTCGAAATTTCGATTGTAAATTTGCAATTTTTATTTCACTAAAACGCATTTTATTTTTTCTTTTTTGGTTTAACGGACTGGTCCTTGGTTATCTTCAAAAATTGAAATACAAAAATTGTCCCCTGAAACCAAGAAAGATTAAAAAACACAACAAAGGTTGCTCTAACGCTAATATCTCTCTGACGATGGTAGCTTGGCTGTCGAAACGCGTTAGAGCAACCTTTGTTGTGTTTTTTAATCTTTCTAGGTTTTAGCGGACAATTTTTGTATTTCAACGCATCTTATATTGCCGAAATTTTGAGGAAAAAATCCAAGTGTCCAAAAAAAGTGAATTTTAATAAAATCGAAATTTCCAAAATAAAATTGAATTTTGCAAAAAATGCGGCATTTCCAGAAAATTTAATTATTATCTGATTTCGATATAAACATGAAAATTTTGAGAAATGGTACAACTTTAAGAAAGCATTCAAAATATCTGCTGTTTATAAAAAAAAACCATGAAATTTGAACAAAAAAATCGAAATTTTTAAAAAAGATTAATATCGAGGCAAAAGATTAAATTTCCAAAAATCAAGAATCCGATTTTAAGTTAAAGTCGAAATTTCGAAAATCAAGAATGTATTTTCACAAAAATACCGAAATTTTGATGTAAACATTCAAATTTCCAAAAACCAAAATGAATTTTGCAAAAATTCGAAATTTCTAGAATAAAATTGAAATTTTGAAAAAATGCGTCATTTCCAAAAAACTTAAATATGAAAATTTCGAGAAAAAGTAAAACTTTAAGGAAACATTCGAAATTTCTGCCGTTAATAAAAAAAAACATGAATTTTGTACAAAAAAATCGAAATTTTTGAAAAAGATTAATATCGAGGCAAAATATTAGATATCGAAAAACACAAAGGATCTGATTTTAAGATAAAGTCGAAGTTTCGAAAATCAAGAATGTATTATCGCAAAAATTCCGAAATTTTGGGAATAACGTCCAAGTTTTCAAAAACAAAAATGAATTTTGCAAAAATTCGAAATTTCTAGAATAAAATTGAAACTATGAAAAAAGGCGTCATTTCCAGAAAACTTAAACCTCAAAATTTCGATAAAAGGTAAAACATTTTAACATAAAGTCGAGATTTCAAAAAAAAGAACCGGTTTTCCACAAAATTGCCGAAATTTTGGGGGAAAAAAATCCAAGTGTCCAAAAAAATTGACTTTTGAAAAAATTCAAAATTTCCAAAAACCTAGAATCTAATTTTAAGATAAAGTCGTAATTTCGAAAATCAAGAATGAATTTTCCTAAAAATGCCGAAATTTTGAGAAAAACATCCAAATTTCCAAAAACAAAAATGAATTTGGCAAAAAATTCGAAATTTCGAAAATAGTTAAATTTTTGAAAAAGGGCTTTATTTCCAGAACACTTAAACTTGAAAATTTCGAAAAAGAAAAAAGTTAAACTTTAGGCAAACATTCAAAATTTCTGCCGTTTATAACAAAAACATGAAGTTTGAACAAAAAAATCGAAATTTTCAAAAAAGATTAATATCGGGACAAAAAATTAGATTTCCAGAAACTCGAACAATCTGATTTTAACATAAAGAGGAGATTTCGAAAAAAAGACCAGACATCAAGACACGAAAGATCTGATTTGAAGATAAAGTCTAAATTTCGAAAAAAGTAACGGATTTTGAAAAAAATACTGACACTTCGAAGAAAAAATCTAAACACAAAAATAAATTGTGAAAAAAAATAGAAATTTCAGGGGTAAGATTAAAATTTTGAAAAAAAGATGAATTTCGAAAAAAATTCGTCACTTCCAGAAAACTTTAATCACTACTTGATTTCGATATAAATAGGAAAATTTGGAGAAAAAGTAAATCTTTAAGAAAAGATTCAAAATTTCCAAAAACTCAGATTCAAGAAGGTGGAAATTATCAGAAAAAGTCAGCGTTAAGAAGAATAACTGAATTTCCAAAAGGAAAAACTGAAAAAATTTGAAATTTAAACAAAACGTAAAGATTGGGAAAAATTTCACAACTTTTCAGAGCGAATCACATTTAAAGAAAAAAGTTGAGTTTTGCGAATAAAATCGAAATTAAAAAGGAGTGAATTTTGAAAAAAAGGCGAAATCTGAAATAAAAAAAATTAATCGAAATTGCAAAAAAAATTCGAGGAAAAGACGAAATTTCGAGAAAAAAAATGGAAATTTCATACAGAAATTAAAATTTTGTGAAAATGGTAAAAAATTCCGAATAATAAAAAAATGGAAATTTCTTACAGAAAGTAAAATTTTGTGAAAGTAGTCGTGCTGCACCTGGCGGCTTCAAATGACTCAAAAATTAAAAATAAATTGTTTAGATAAACGTAACAAAACATACTTAATCAGCTTGCACAGATTGAAAGAGTTCGTGCAGATTGCAAAATGCTGTTTTGTTCAAATTCGTTGATACATTCAGCAGACAAACAGACAGACAAACACACTTCCTATAATTCATATATTAGTTAGGATGCAATTTTTAACGAGAGGTACTCAACCTAACAAAAAATCATGGATGCCGAAAGTTTGGGAAACACTCCCATCAAGGATCGGAATTTGAGATGAAATGGAAGTTTTTAAAACGGTTGGGTTTTAACAAAAATATCGAAATTTCCAAAAAGCGTCGAATTTCGAGAACAAATTCAAAATTTCGAAAAACAAAGACGAAAAATAAAAAAAGGCGAAATTAATGAAAAAAAGATCGAAATTTCGAGGAATCAAAATTCCGAAAAACGGGCGGAGGGGGGAGACGAGGTCATGTCAAGTATATTGAGATAAATGTACAATTTCGAGAAGCAAGTTAGAATTTTCTTAAATTTGAATTAAAAAAAAACAGTTATATTTTCAAACAAAAATTTTCGCCTCTTTACAAAAATTCAAAATTTCCGAGAAGCATTTTTCAAGATTTTTTTTTTTATGAAAAAATTCGCCAGATGTTGGGGAAAGACAAATTTTGAAAAACCAGCCGAAAATTGCACAAATTCGTATTTTAAGAAAGTTGAAATTTTCAGACAAGCCGAATGGTGAAATTTCGAAAAAACACGAAGAATTTTGAGATAAATATTTAAAATATTTTGATCAGTGAAGTCGAATATGGTTTTACGTTAGCATTTAGTATGACCGCTGTCACCATTTAGATGACGCCAGGCCATCAGTTTACGACCCGTTCAAAATCGCTCAATGTGTTTGAGTTTGAACTCCAAAAATGCGCGATGGCACCGGGGTTTGAACCCGCGACCTCTCAAGCAATATCAAGCGAAAGAGATAGCTCTCACTAACTAAGTTTTACTGGCCTTGACAAGTCCGCCTTAAACTTGTGTCTTAAATACGCCTACTATAAGTTAAATTGACTGCCAAATTGTGTTTGAATTGTTTACTACGCTACATAAACACCGTGATTTCTTAGTTTTAGTTTTCACTTCCGTCGGAAGTCTTGATTTTTTTACATGGGGCTAGTGTCAGTTTATCTTCAGTGGATTTTTCATTTATAAATTGCACAATCGATTTTGATTCTTAGAAGTGAAAGTCGAAGAACGAAAATGCGATGTTGCTACATACGCGTTATTTTTATTAGCGCCACTACTATCAAGTTGTGGCACTTTTACACTTCTTAGCATAATAATGACGTTGTATAACGCTGACAGCATAACACAAAGCATAATTTATGGCAACCAATATGGTTTTTCATTAAGAATAAAACAATGGAACAAATGATTAGATAACGTTGTAGAGCAACCTACATGTTTTATCCCAGGTAATTGTAATTATCCATTATTTCACTGTACTTTCTGAGATAAAAGAATATAATCGCTGCTGATATACTAACACTGAGAATACGTCCTTATTGTAACTTAGATTTAGGGAAAGTATGATTTCATTTAGCTAAAAGTCACGCATTTAGTATAAAGCTGCGATGACTGAAATTCACGAAAAATATTGTATTGGTCATTGTTGTTATCAAATCGTGATTCAAATAATGTGACTCATGGTCAATCGTTTGATAATAAGGACAAAATTGCACTAAAATTTGCATGTAAGTATGCATTAGATAACGTATTCGGAAACGTTCAAAACGCATAACTAAATAGTCCTTCAACGGTTACTTAAAAACATAAATATTCAAGACCAAGACCATTCACTAGACAATGTGAATGTATAATTAATATTTCGCTCAAAAATGGCAAGCATCCAATTATGGATCAGTGTTAATTGTTACAAAATGCACCGATTTGCTTATTTAGTGTAGGATAAACCAAAGAATTACTAACTAGCTAAATTACTACACCAGCTGAAATTACCTTAAAGAGTACAGAATGCGAGGGAAATCTTTGAGTCTTTTGAAATGAAAAATAATTTGAGACAAGTGATCGCTACTGTTTAGTATTTCACTGTAACACAATAAGGACAAATTGTCTCTACTGATGATCCAATAGTAACATCAACGATTGGAAGGGAAATACGATTGCGAGAAGTTACGAAAACACTTCAAAAACACTTTGAAATCTTACTTAACAAAACCCCAAGAAAATTCACAATTTTTGTAAGAAACTTGATACCACCACGACGATCTGAAAGGTAGATAAAGATCCTCACGGGAAGAACTCAACAACATTGTCAGGAAGGCTGTAGCATAGTTAAGTCAATTAATGACTGAAGTGGTAGTGTATTTAGGAGTCGATATAAGACCATCTACGAGAGCAGCGATAATAAAGCTTGTGTCTTAAGCAGATTATAATGAATTGGAAATAGTATCAGGGATAACAAACCTACAAATTTACAGAATTGTTGTTGTATACCAAACCTGTGTAATGAAAGATTAGAGAGATGGAAACGTAAGGTTTTGTAAATTATGTACGGTGGCAAGCAGGTGAATTAAACTTATTTGAGAAGAAGAAACCAATTGTTAACAAGGGAACATGATTATTCACTCATCATTTAAGGGGGCATATAAAACGATCTCAGAGGGAAGAATAAAAGAGAGACAAAAATGGTGCTGATGGGAAGATCAGTTTGCACCAATAGACAACAAAGATGAAGAAAACGCTGACTACTCACGCCTTTAAAGAGGATTTGGACAAAGGCTGCAAGACTGGTTAATAAAACTGCAATATCATTTAACTTCGAATCTAATTGTTCAAACCTATTGGTCTGTGCATTAGAATCCTTGTCGTCTGGGAACTTTCCTGGAGAGCAACCACTTCGCTAGGTGGCAGTGTACAACTGTTGGTACTTCAGCTACATATGATTTACTATACACGCCTGGAGGGTTGCATGAATTTGCAGTCTAGGTTGTATTCTACTTGCATTTAACTTATTCAAAATCTTTACCAAAATCTTCCAGAGGGTGCCCACCATTTGTGTCATTCTGTTGTCCCAAACATTCAAACATGTGAAGTATTCTGTGGAAATTACTAGACAATTATTGCACATAATGACCTACAATCTCAAGGCGGACATGTCTATAAGATATTTGATATTTATGGCTCGTTTATTGCATTGAACCCCTGAATTCTAATGGGCTTCCCATTAGTAAGTTGTTAACTCTGTTAAATTATTATTTTCCTATCATTATTTCTTCAACGTAACATGTGTATACACATACTAGTGTCTACATTTTTAATTACCAAAATAAACTGGTACCATTATGATAATAGTTCCATGAAATTGTATTTATGAGGTTTTCTCTGTGTTTTTAGAAACACATTATTTCCTAATACTTTACATATATTTTTGTACTAAATTAAGTAATTAAAGTGTTAACAACGTTAACATCGGATTGTTACAAAAATGAAGGGTTTCTTCTTATGCACACAGATTGCTATCTAATACATATACGTACACATTTTTAAAATTTAATCAACCACTACTCTTTATGATGGACTTTTACTGGTCGGAAACATTATGTTTATTAATTTTATCCCACCTTTCAGCGACCCAGTTTCGAAATATTTCAATTTTTATTAATGAATGTTGACAATATTCTGAAACATTTTTTGAAATATGACTACGTGATTCTAAATTTATTTAAAACGTCACCTCAGGACAGTTGATAAAAATAGGTTAGTTTATTTTAAAAACAACCACTACTCTTTAAAGTCGATTCCTCTTCTTCTTCCTCTTCTCTTCCTCTTCTTTCTCTTCCTCTTCTATTTCCTCCTCTTCTTTCCCTTCCTCTTTTTTTTTCCTCTTCTTCTTTCTCTTTCTCTTCTTCCTCTTCTCCTTCCTTTTTCCTTTTCTTCTTTTTTCCTCTTCTTCTTCCTCTCCCCCTTTCTCTTCTTCTTTCTCTTATTCTTTTTCTTCCTCTTCTTTCTTCCCTTCCTCTTCTTCTTCCTCTTCTTTCTCTTCTTTCTTTTCTTCCTCTTCTTTCTTTTCTTCCTCTTCTTTTTTTCTCCTTTTCTTCCTCTTCTTTCCCTTCGTCTTTATTCTTTTCCCCCTCTTCTTCTTCCTCCTCTACTTCTTCCTCTTTTTCCTCTTTCTCTTCCGTTTCTTATTTCTCTTCTTCTTTCTCTTCCTCTTCTTCCTTCTCTTTCTCTTCTTCTCCCTCCTCTTTCTTTCTTCCTTCTCTTCTTTCTCCTCCTCTTCTTCGTCTTCTTTCTTTTTTTCCTCTTCTTCTTCTTCTTCTTCTTCTTCCTCTCCCTCTTTCTCTTCTTCTTTCTTTTTCTCTTCCTTCTTCTCTTCCTCTTCTTCTTCCTCTTCTTTCTTTTCGTCCTCTTCTTCTTTCTTTACTTCTTCCTTCTCTTCTTCTTCTTCTAATTCTTCTCCTCCTCATTCTCCTTCTTCTTCTTCTCCTTCTGATCATCATTAGATATTCTCTTCCCCTTCTTCTTCCTCTCCCTCTTCCTCTTTCTTTTCCTCTTCTTCCTTCTTTTCCTCTTCTTTCTTCTCTTCCTCCTCTTCTTTCTTTTCTTCCTCTTCTTCTTTCTTTTCCTCTTCTTCCTCTTCCTGTTCCTCTTCTTCTTCTTCTTCCCCCTCTTTTTCCCACTATTCTTCCTCTTCTTCTTTCTCTCCATCTTCCTCTTCTTCTTTCTCTTTCTCTTCTTCTTTCTCTTCCTCTTCTTCTTTTTCTTCTTCCAGTTCTTTGTTTTCTTCTTCCAATTCTTCTTTTTTTCTTTTTCCCTTTCTTTTCCTCTTCTTCTTCTTCTCCTTCTCCTTCTGATCATCATTAGATATTCTCTTCCCCTTCTTCTTCCTCTCCCTCTTCCTCTTCTTCTTTCTTTTCCTCTTCTTCCTTCTCTTCCTCTTCTTTCTTCTCTTCCTCCTCTTCTTTCTTTTCTTCCTCTTCTTCTTTCTTTTCCTCTTCTTCCTCTTCCTGTTCCTCTTCTTCTTCTTCTTCCTCCTCTTTTTCCCACTATTCTTCCTCTTCTTCTTCTTTCTCTCCATCTTCCTCTTCTTCTTTCTCTTTCTCTTCTTCTTTCTCTTCCTCTTCTTTTTCTTCTTCCAATTCTTCTTTTTTCCTTTTTCCCTTTCTTTTCCTCTTCTTCTTCTTCTCCTTCTCCTTCTGATCATCATTAGATATTCTCTTCCCCTTCTTCTTCCTCTCCCTCTTCCTCTTCTTCTTTCTTTTCCTCTTCTTCCTTCTCTTCCTCTTCTTTCTTCTCTTCCTCTTCTTCTTTCTTTTCTTCCTCTTCTTCTTTCTTTTCCTCTTCTTCCTCTTCCTGCTCCTCTTCTTCTTCTTCCCCCTCTTTTTCCCATTATTCTTCCTCTTCTTCTTCTTTCTCTCCATCTTCCTCTTCTTCTCTCTCTTTCTCTTCTTTCTCTTCCTCTTCTTCTTTTTCTTCTTCCAATTCTTCTTTTTCTTCTTCCAATTCTTCTTTTTTCCTTTTTCCCTTTCTTTTCCACTTCTTCTTCTTCTTCTCCTTCTCCTTCTGATCATCATTAGATATTCTCTTCCCCTTCTTCCTCTCCCTCTTTCTCTTCTTCTTTCTTTTCCTCTTCTTCCTTCTCTTCCTCTTCTTTCTTCTCTTCCTCCTCTTCTTTCTTTTCTTCCTCTTCTTCTTTCTTTTCCTCTTCTTCCTCTTCCTGTTCCTCTTCTTCTTTCCCCTCTTTTTCCCATTATTCTTCCTCTTCTTCTTCTTTCTCTCCATCTTCCTCTTCTTCTTTCTCTTTCTCTTCTTCTTTCTCTTCCTCTTCTTCTTTTTCTTCTTCCAATTCTTCTTTTTTCCTTTTTCCCTTTCTTTTCCTCTTCTTCTTCCTCTTCTTCTTTCTCTTCCTCTTCTTTTTCTCTCTTCTCTTTATCTTCATCTTCTTCTTCTTCTTTTTTGTCTTCTTCCTCTTTTATTTCTTTCTCTCCTTCTTCTTTTTTTACTTCCTTTTCCTCTTCTTTTCTTCTTATTCTTTTTCCTTTTTGTCTTCTCCTTCTCCCTCTTGTTCTTTCTCTTCATCTTCCTCTTCTTTGTGTTCCTGTACTTCTTTTTGTACTTCTTCCTCTTTCCCTTCCTTTTTCTCTTCCCCTTCTTCTTATTCATTTTCCTCTTATTTCTCTCCCCCTTTCTCTTTATCTTCTTCCTCTTTTTTTTTTCTCTTCCTCTTCCATTTCCTATTCTTTTTCTTCATCTCCTTTTCTCTTCTCCTTCTTCTTCTCTTCTTCTTCCTCTTCTTCTTATTCCTCCTCTTCCTCTTCTTCTTCTAATTCTTCTTCCTCCTCCTCCTTCTTCTATTTTTGATCATCATTAGATATTAACAAATATATGACAAAGGTGGGCCCGCTTAAGCTTCAGTGATCAGTAACACATACAAAGAGCCAGATCACAATTACATAGTGTTTACAAGCTATTAATCGCCAACTTCATCTGCGGAATTACATCTTAGCGGAAAAGGTGACCAAAATTAAAGAGTTTTTAATCAATTTCGTTCTAATGTTTTATTTTGTTTTTACTTTTAATCAAGAACTACACGGAAGATTGCTGTAAGATGGAGATGATAGATAGTTCGAATAAATGTAAGAAAATTAAAGCTCGCAGAGTTTTAAAGAATCGTTGCAGGTTACAGAATGATGTTTTGTTCAAATTTCTTGATACAATCATGTGTATGTTTAGCTGCCCAGCGAGTCATCGGCTATAATTGGGTAGCAAAGTTGCGCCCTATCGCGTTATAACGCTGACTGTTAGTTAATAATGGTTATGGATATTGAAGAATTCCACATTATAAGGGCTAAACATGTCAATTATTTTATTTTTCCTTCTTATTTTCCTATTATTCTTCTTTCTCTTCTTCTTCTCGATGCTTCTTATTCTTCTTCTCATTCTTTTCTTCTTCGTCTTCTCTCTTTTCTTCTTCTTCCTTCTCTCCTTTTCTTCATTCCCTCTTTTTCTTCCTCTTCTCTTCTAATTTTTTTCTTTCTTTCCTTTTTTCTCTCTCTCTTCTTTTTTCCTCTTCTTTTACTTCTCCCTCTTCCCACTCTTCCTCCTTTCCTTCTTTTTCTTTCTCATCTTCCTATTCTTCTTTTTCCTCTTCTTCATTTTCTGCTTTTTCTTCTTTTTTCTCTTCTGTTTCCTCTTGTTCTTCTTTTTTCTCTTCTGTTTCCTCTTGTTCTTCATTGTCTTCTTTTTTCTCTTCTTCCTCTTCTTCTTTTTTCCCCTTTCTCTGTTTTTGTTCCTCCTTCCCTTCTAATTTTCTTCTTCCTTTTCCTTTTTCTCTCTTCCTTTTTCTTTTATTCCGCTCCTTCTTTTAATTCTTTTGCCTCTACTTCTTACTCTTCCTCCTTTCCTGCTGTTTCTTTTCTTGCTCCTCTTATTCTTCGTCTTCTGCTTTCTCTTCTTCTGCTTTCTCTTCTTCTGCTTCTTCTTTTCTTCCTCCTCCTCTGTTTTTCTTTCTCCTTATCTTCTAATTCTCTTTCTCCTTTTTTTCTCTCTCTCTCTCTTTCTCTTCTTTTTTTCTTCCTCTTCTTCTTTTTATCCTTCTCCCTATTCTTCTTACTCTTCATCCTTTCCTTCTTTTTTACTCTTCTGCCTCCTCTTTTTCTTTCTTGTCTTGTTTTTTCCTTTTCTTCCTCCTCTTCTCATCCTCTGTTTTTCTTCCTTTTTCTCTTTTAATTTTCTTCTTCTTTTCTTCCCCCTCTTCTTTTACTTTTTCCTCTTCTTCTTATTCCTGCTTTTCTTCTTTTTCTTTCTGTTCCTCCTATTCTTCTTCCTTCTTCATTCGTTCTCTACTTTCTCTTCTTTTTACTCTTATACTTCCTCTTTTTTCCTCGTTTTCTCTTTTTTCCTCTTCTTCCTCCTCTTCTTCTTCTTCTTCTCTTTCTCCTCCTCTGTTTCTCTTCCTCCTGCTCTTCTAATTTTTTTCTTCTATTTCTTCTTTCTCTCTTCTTTACTTTCTCATCTTCTTTACTTCTCCCTCTTCTTCTTACTCTTGCTTCTTTCCTGCTTTTTCTTTCTCTTCCTCCTCTTCTTTTTTGTAGTCTAGTTTCTCTTTTCTTACTCTTCTCCTTTCTCTTTTTCTTCCTTGTTTTCTCTTTTTTCCTCTTCTTTTTTCTCCTCCTCTGTATTTTTCCTCCTCTCCTAATTTTTTTCCTCATTTTCTTCTTTCTCTCTCTCTCTCTCTCTTTTCTTCCTTTCTTCCCTTTCTTCTTTTTTTTACTTCTTCTCCCTATTCTGTTTACTCTTCCTCCTTTCCTTCTTTTTCTTTCTCTTCCTTCTATTCTTTCTCTTCTTCGTCTTCTGCTTTCTCCTTTTCCTCCTCTTTTTTCTGTCTCCTCCTCTGTTTTTCTTTCTTCTTATCTTCTAATTTTCTTTCTCCTTTTTCTCTCTCTCTCTCTCTCTACTTTTTTTCTTCCTCTTCTTCTTTTTATCCTTCTCCCTATTCTTCTTACTCTTCATCCTTTCCTTCTTTTTTACTCTTCTGCCTCCCCTTCTCTTCTAATTTTCTTTTTGTTTCTCCCCTCTTCTATTTCCCTCTCTTCTTCTGTTACTTCTCCCTCTTCTTTTTACTTTTCCTCCTTTCCTTCTTTTTCTTTTTCTTCCTACTCTTCTTGTTCTTCCTCTTCTTCTATACCTCTTCTTATTCTTCCCCTTATTCTTGTACTTCTTGCTCTTCCTTTTTCTCTTCTTCTTCGATTTTTTCCTTTTCTTCCTCTTTATTCCCTTCGAATTCCCATTCTTCCAACTATTCTAATTTTTTCTTCTTTTTTTTTCCTTTCTTCTTCTTCTTCTCCTTATTTTTCTCCCCCTTTTTCTTAATCTTCCTCTTTTTCCTTCTTCTCACTTCTTCCTTTCTTCTCTCTTCTTCTTTCTTTCTTTTCCTCTTCATCATTCTTTCTTTTCCTCTTCTTCCTCTCATTTCCTTTCCTTTCTCTCTTCCCTCATTCTTCTTATTTCCTCTTCTTCCTTCTCTTCTCTCCTCCTCTTCTCCTCCTCTCCTCCTCCTTCCTCCTCTTTTCTTCCCTCTTCCCCCTCTTCTCTTCTCCCCTCCCCTCCCCACCTCCTCCTCCTCCTCCTCCTCCCCTCCCCTCCTCCCACGCCTCCTCTTCTTTCTCCCCTTCTACTTCCTCCTCTTCCTTCTCCCCCTCCTCCTTCTCCTCCTCCTCCTTAACCATGTTCACCTATCTTCTTGCTTCTCTTTCTTCTTCTTGTAATCCGTCATCTGTTCATTCTTCTCGTCCTTTTTCTCTGATTTTATGAATGCCGATTGGAGATTCAACTCAAAATTTTTCTCTTTAAATTTTGAGCTATTTTCGAAATGTGGACTTTTTTCTAAAATCGCAATTTTAATTTCTAGATTTCCAGGATTTTTTATTCATCCTGGCAATTTTTTTAACTTCCAGTTGAATATTTAATCAAAAGTTTGGACGAAATTCTGAAATAATAAACAAAATTAAATTTTTAAGGGGAAATGTACTCGATGAAGAGCTGCACGTCCGCCTTTGCCCACTTCTGGTAACAATTAAGGTCGAACTTATTTTCGAAATTTCGGGTGCATAACACGAAAATTTGAAATTACCTGCCTTAAACTGAAAATTCCGATTTGTTTCTAGTAATTTTAATTGTTTTCCGCAATTCGTATTTAATATTTTAATTTGTTTTTGTTGCTCAAAGTTGAGATTTTACACTTTTAATGTATATTTTTTCCTAAGGTTTCAGCTGTGACTTTTTACACTTTAACTTGTTTTCGAAGGTTCACTTTTTTTTACATGATTATTAGTCATTTTCAATGTTTACTGTTTCGATAAGGCTGAAAATTCGTGGTCTGGTTTCGACATTAATAACACTGTTTCTCCAAATTTCGTATTTAGGTTTAACATTTCAAAAGATATGTTTTTTTTTAAATATGAATTATGGTTTTTTTTTATTTTGAAAATGTCTACCTTTTTCTCGAGGTTCCGTTTCCATTTTTCATTTTATCGTTTCTTAAAAATACGATAAAAATCAAAATTTCTACGGAACTTTTGATCCACTTTCAAAAGTCGACTTATTTTGAAAATTTGATTAACAAATATGGAATTAACATTTCACCTTTTTCGTGCTATTATACAATGATAGAAACAATGTTGTTTTTTTTTCACTAATAATATTAGATTTTGAATTGATATTATTTCGAAATATTAGTAAGAATCTATCCCTGAAAATAGTTTGAACTAAACCTGTAACGAGGCCCATTAGCTCAGTTGGTTAGAGCGTCGTGCTAATAACGCGAAGGTCGCGGGTTCGATCCCCTCATGGGCCACGAATTTTTTTAAAATATTTATCGTAAATTAATAAAATTTGGTTTTTTTTTGGTCTGCGGATTCAACAGACCAATAGTGTAGGTAATATTTTTCCAATTATATGGAAGTATATTTAGATAACCACCTAAGCGATATTTAATTTAAAATGAATCTAAATTATTTATCCCTTCGTGTATTATTTACTTATAAATTCCCACTGTATACGTAAACCCAAACGTTCACCTTGAATTTGTTATTAAAGCTATATTATTTGCATGCGTGTTTCATACTATATATGTACTATTATTGATAATAGTTATTCGTAACAATTCGTGCTGCTAATAATTGCAATATTTCGCCAATCTGGATTTAGTTGAACAATTTTGTGTCGTTAAATTCATTGCTTATCTGCATAGTTACCAAAGGAGAAAATCAGAATGCAGTAAGTAAATTATTCATTATTTATAATACCTATATGCCAAATGTCTACGATATCTACTCTAGAAAAATACAGCTTGTATTTATTACAAAACACATTCCAAGGGAGTGAAATTATTCGTGTTGTATCCCTTTTACCTTTTTCTATTTCTTTTGTCTGTTGTGCGGTTTTTATTCCAAGTTTGTTTTGTAAATTTTTAAAGTTCATGAAGTTTGTGTATGGTATTTTTTGTTTTTACTTATCCTAGTAAAATAAAATGATTCAATATAACACAAAATAAGCCTCTAGTTTTACAAGGTGTGTCCAGGCAGTTTTATTACTAAGTTAATTGAGATACCAAAATACCCAAATGTGGAGATACAACTAGAATTGAATTAAGAAAACACCTAATGTTGTGTTAACCATTTCAACTATAAAACAATTAATCACAGAGAGAAAACGTTTTATAAATTATAAATGTTATCTCAAAGAATGGAGGATTTGTTTTAATGAGAAATCTGTCTAATATTTACCGAAACTGAAGTTGAAGCTGTGATCTCATTTTAGGTTTATCTTAGTTTTTGCAACATAATTTCATTAACCTGATTTACTTTGGGCGCGCATTAGTCATGTTTCTTCTGCAATTAACTTTTACAACCTGACTTTATCACATGTTGATTTAATAGTGAAGTACAAATATTTTTCAGATTCCGCAACGACTTAATTTGTTGGGCGACTCGCTCTACAAACCGAAACTACTCCTGAAGTCGCCTTCCATGCGTGCCATATCGAACTACAACAACTTATCCATACAAGAATCGAACACATACGACAATCTTAGTTTCATACCGGAAGATGGTAATGCCGATCTCAATAAATATTGCGAACCTTATGCTGCCTCCAACGCGAGCAATTACAGTTTACCCTTAAGCGAAAGTCAAAGTATGAACGGCTCTGATTTTTACGATTACACGACGATGAGATCATCATCAGTACAAACGCCCACATCGACTGGATCGGAGCTGGGATCTGAAAAAAACGAAATGGGCTCCACCGTTAAACTGGTGTCGACGAAAATGGAAATGGTAAGTGATTTTTCCCAAACTCTTTACGCCAATTTTCGATTCGAACTATTTTTAAAGTGGTTGGGTATTGGGGCTTTCTCAGAACTCACTCAGAAGTTGTCATTTGAAATAATGGTCTCTGACTTTACTTTTACTTCACTTTTACCAAGACTGAATTTTGGTGGAATGGACTAGTCTTTGGTTATCTTCAAAAATTTTAATCACAAATCTTGTCCCCTGAGTATCTCTGTGAAAATGATAGCTTGGCTATCGAAACGCTGTTTGTTGTGTTTTTTAATCTTTCCTTTTCAAGGAACAAGATTTGTATTTCAATTTTCCAAAGGAGAATATTTAACATTTATCATTAAAGTACCTGATATACCATCCGACCCCATTGACAACTGTTACGATTTTTTTAAATTTTGTTTTTTTTTTAAATTTCTGCCGTTTTGAATTTCCCCTTGTTTCAAAAATGTTCACTTTTCAAAATTTTAACTGCAGTTTGAAAACTTCCATTTACTGAAAATTTCCATTTTTTTAAAATTTTATTAGACCATAAATTTCGTCTTTTTGATTGACTTTTTGAACATTTCAATTTTTTTAATATCAAATTTTCAAAATTTGTACTTTTTTGAAGATGTCGAGATTTTTTAATGAATATTTTCAAAATCCCGATTTCATTTCAAGAGTTGGAATTTTTTATTAAAATTTCGGCTTTTTTCAAAACTTCCACTTTAATTTTGACTACTTTCAAATTTTTGGCTTTTTGAAGTTTTGAATTTTAGTTTGCAAATTTAGATTTTTTACCAAAGTTTAACTTGTCAAAATTGTGGTTTTGTAAGACTTCGACTTTGTTTCAAAATTTCGACTTTTTAAAATTGGTGCTTTTTTAAAAAAGTTTCGTGTTTTAATTGTGGTTTTTAAAAATGTAGATTTTATTTTAGAAAATTTTGACACTGAAAACCTTCGACTTTTTTAAAAATATCGACATTTCTTTAAAATTTTCACTGCGAAAAGTCTTACTTTTTATTTAAAATTTATATTTTTTTGTACGTTTCGACTTTTCCAAAAATTTTTACTCTTTTGAAAAAATCGACTTTTTTGCAAACTTCCGATCTATTTTTGAAGATTTCTTGAAAATTTTGACTTAATTCGAAAATTTCTATTCCTTAAATCACGACATTTTGTTAAAATGTCGACTTTTTTTTAAATTTCATTAATACGAGATGTTTGCTTTTTTGTAAATTGAATTTTTGGAACGTTTCAATTCTTTAATTTCAATTTCTTAAACTTTCGACTTTCTTCAAAATGTCAAGTTTTTGAATGAACATTTCCAAAATCCCATTTTCGTTTCAAAGTTTGGAATTTTTTTTACCAAAAGTTCGACTTTTTTTAAAACTTACTTCTTTTTTTAAAACTTCGACTTTAATTTTTTTCACAAGTTTCAACTAACAATATTTTGACTTTTTTTTCGAAATTATTTCTTTTTTCAAATATTGGCTTTTATTTCAAAATTTAGACTTTTTGCAAAATTTTGACTTCTTATCAAAATTTTCGTTCGACTCTGTTTCAACATTTCGACTAAAGGCGTGATTTTAAAAAATCAGTACTTTTTAAAAAAGTTTTGTTTTTTTAATTGCGACTTTTATAAATTTAGTTTTTCGAAAATTTGACACTTTGAATATCTCGACTTTTTTGAAAACTCTGACATTTCTTCATATTTTCCATTCGAAAATTCTTACTTTTCATCTTAAATTTATCTTTTCTTGTAAGTTTCGGCTTTTTCAAAAAGTTCCACTTTTTTGAAAATTTCGACCTTTTTTTGCAAACTTTCGATCTTCTTTGAGGATTTATTCAAAATTTCAACCTAATTCGAAAATTTAGATTTTTTAAAGCCACGACATTTTGCTGCCAATGGACTGGTCCTTTGTTATCTTCAAAAACTTGAAATAGAGTATCTCTCTGAAATAGAGTAGCTTGGCTATCGAAACGCGTTAGAGCAACCTTTGTTGTGTTTTTTAATCTTTCTTGGTTTCAGGGCACAAGATTTGTACTTCACGACATCTTATTAACATGTCGACTCTTTTGACACTTTCGTTTTTTTTTCAATTTTATTAGATCGAAAAGCTCGTTTCGACTTTCTTTAAAATGTGAAGTTTTTTGAAATTTTGACTTTTCCCCAAACTTTTGCATTCACCTTTCACTTTTTTTTCAATTTTGGTGACTAAAATCAACACTTCGACTTATTCTCTTCTTCCTCCTTATTTTCTTCTTATTTTTCTTCGACCTCTTCTTCTTCTTCCTCTCTTTCTTCTTTTTTTCTTCTTCTCATTCTTCCCCTTTCCCAATTTTGATTATTAGAATCGAAACTTCCACTTATTCTCTTCTTCGTCCTTATTTTCTTCTTCTTATTTTTCTTCCTCCCTTTCTTCTTCCCCCCTTTCTTCTTCTTCTCATTCTTCCCCTTTGCCTCTTCTTTTTTCTTCTCATTCGTCTTCCTCTTCTTCTGCTTCCTCCTCCTCTTCTTCATCCTCTTATTCGTCTTCTTCCTCATCCTCATTCTTTTGCTTCTTCGTCCTTCTCTTATTCTTTTCCTTTTTCCTCTTCTCCTTATTTTTCCTCATTTTCTTCATCTTTCTCTTCTTTTCTTCCTCTTCTCCCTGCTTCTTTTCCCCCTTTTCTTCTTGTTTTCTTTCTCTTCTTATTCTTCCCCTTCCCTTTTTGCTCTTCTTTTCTTATTTTCTCATTCTTCCTCTTCTTATTATTCTGCTTCCACCTACTTTTTTTCTTTCTTTTATTCCTCTTCTTCCTCTTTGCCCGCTTCTTCCTCTTTGCCCGCTTCTTCTTCTTCGCCCGCTTCTTATTTCTCTTCTTCCTACTCTTCTTTTTTTTTGCTTCTTCTTTTTTTTGTCTTCTTCGTCCTCCTTCTCTTCTTTTCTTCCTTTTTTTCTGTCTCTTTTTCCTTCTCCTCTTCTTCCTTTGCCTCATTTCCTTTGTCCCCAGATTCTTTCTTCTCTTCTTCCCCTTCTTCCTTTTCTGCCTTTTCTTCTTCTTTTCTGTCCTTTCTTGTTCTTTTTCTCCCTCTTTTTCCTCCTCTTCTTCTTTCTTCTATTCTTCCTCTTTCCTTCTTCTTCTTTTTCCTCCCACTGCTCTCTTTATTGTTCTTCCGCTTCTTTTCCCTCTGCTGTTCCTAGATTTTATTTTCGAAAATGTTGACACTTTGAAAAGTTTGACATTTTTGAAAATTTTGACATTGGTTCAAACATTCCACTTGGAAAATGCTGGCTTTTTACTTAAAATTTATCTTAGTCGACTTTTCCAAAAAGTTCTACTTTTTTTGAAATTTTCGACCTTTTTTTGCAAACTTTCGATCTTTGAAGATTTATTGAAAATTGCGACCTAATTCGAAAATTTAGATTTTTTTAAAGCACGATATTTTGTTAAAATGTCGACCTTTTTGACGCTTTGGATTTTTTTTTTCAATTTTATTAGATCGTAATTCGTTTTTTTTAGATTGACTTTTGAACAATTCAATTTTTTTTATTTTTTTTATTTTGACTTTCTTCAAAATGTCGAGTTTTTTGACTTTTCCCCAAACTTTTGCATTCAGCTTTTACTTTTTTCCAATTTTGATTACTAAAATTAAACTTCGACTTATTCCCTTCTTCCTCCTTATGTTCTGCTTCCTTTTTTTCTTCCCTTTCTTCTGCTTCTTCCCCTCTTTCTTCTTCGTTTCCATTTCTTTCCATTCTTCCCCTTCTCCTTTTCCTCTTCTTTTATTTTTCTCATTCTTCCTCTTCTTATTATTCTGCTTCCTTCCCTTTTTCCTCTTTCTCTTATTTCACTTCTTCCTTTTCCTATTCTCCTTCTTCGTCCGTTTCTTCTTCCTTCTCTTTTTTCTTTCTTCCTCCTCTTCTTTCTTTCTTCCTCCTTGTATTTCTTTCTTTCTTCCTTCTCTTCTCTTTCTTCTTCTTCTGCTCCTTATTTTTCATCGTATTCTTTCTTCTCCTCTTCTTTCTCCTTCTTTTCTTTTCTTTCTCTTCTTCCTCTTTTTCCTCCTCCTCTTCTTCCTCTTCCTCATCTCCTGATTCTTCCTTCTCTTCTTCCTCTTCTTATTTTTCTTCCTTTTCTTCTTTTTCTTTTCTTTCCTTTCTTGTTCTCCCTCTTTTTCTTTTCTTTTTCCTCTTTTTTTCTCTCTTTCTTCTCCCTCCTTTCCTTCTTCCTCTTCTTGTTCTTCTTCTTTCTAATCCTCTTATTGTCATTCGTCTCCTTCTCCTCCCGCTGTTCCTAGATTTTATTTTCGAAAATTTTGACTTTTTTGAAAATTTCGACATTCGTTCAAAATTCCCGCTTCGAAAAATCTGACTTTATTTAAAATGTATCTTTTTTGTAAGTCGACATTTCCAAAAAGTTCTACTTTTAATTGACCTTTTAAACATTTCGATTATTTAATTTTAATTTTTTGAAATTTTGACTTTTCTCTAAAATTTTGCTTTCAACTTTCACTTTTTTCCAGTTTTGATTACTGAAAATCGAAATTTCGACTTATTCTCTTCTTCTTCCTTCTTATTTTTCTTCCTCCTCTTCTTCTTCCCCTCTTTCTACTTCTTTTCTTCTCATTCTTCCCCTTTTCCTCTTCTTTTTTCTTCTCATGTGTCTCCCTTTTCTTCTTCTGCTTCCTCCTCTTCTTCTTCCTCTTCCTATTCTTCTTTCTCATCCTCTTCTTCTTTCTCTTCTTCTTTTTCTTCTTAGTCCTCCTCTTCATCTTTTCCTTTTTCCTCTTCCTTTGCTCCTTCTTACTTTTCCTAATTTTCTTCATCCTCCTTTTCTTTTCTCCCTTTTCTCTCTTTTTCCTCTTTTTCATCTTCTTCTCCCGCTTCTTCCTTCTCTTCTTTCTCTTCTTCTTCTTCTTCTTCTTTTCTATCCTTTCTTTTTTTCTTCTTCTTATTCTTTCTCTTCTTTCTACTCTTCTTCTTTTTTTTCTTATTCCTCTTCCTCCTTTTCTTCTTCCTCTTGTTATTCTTATTCGTCTCCTTCTACCTCCGTTCTTCCTTCCTCTCCTCTTCTTTCTCCTTAACCATCTTCTACTATTCTCTTCCTTATCCTTCTTCTATTCCTTCTTATTTTCATTTTTCTCGTCCTTCTTTTCTGATTTTATTAATGCTCATTTTATCCTAATTTTAAATTATTTCCCCGACTTTTTTATTAAAAATTCCGATATTTGTTCAAAATTTCTTCTTCGAAAATTCTTATTTTTTATTTAAAATTTAGCTTCTCTGCAAATTACAACTTTTCCCAATTTTAATTTTTTAAATTAGCACATTTTGTTGAAAGGTCGACTTTTTTTGACATTTTCGATTTTTGAATTTTATTAGACCGAAAAGGTCATTTTTTTAATTTACTTTTTGAACATTTCAGTTTTTTTTAATTTCAAATTTTTAAAATTTCGACTTTTTTGAAGATGTTGAATTTTTTTAAATGATCAGTTTAAGATCTGGAATTTTTTAAGAAAATTTCGACTTCTGGAAAAATTTTGACGGCCTCAATATTTTCAGAAATTTGAACTATCCAAAATTTTAACTTTTTTAAAATTTTCGATTTTATTCGAAAAATTTCGATTTTTGACATTTTGAATGTTTTCGATTTTTTTTTACGTAAATTTCAAGTTTTTCCAGTATCAACTTTTTTCAGATTTTTTTTCAGATTTCTACTGCAAATTTCGACATTTCTATCTTTTTGAAAACATTCAATTAAAAGTTTCGACTCTTTAAAAAGTGACTTAATTTTTTTGAAAATATTCAACCAAATATTTTGGGTCTTAAGAAAAGTGTTTTTTAACTTCCTAAAAAAATTTTGTTTCTTTCCCAAAAATTTAAACTTTTCTAGTTTTTTGGAAGTTTAGAATTTTTTGGTAACTTCCACTTTTCTTCAATATTAAATTTAGGCTCTTCTAAATTTCGGCTTTTTCTTGAAATTTCAGTAAAAATATTTTCATTTTTTCAACATCGGTATTTTTTCAAAATTTTGACTAGTTCTGAAATTTCGAATTTTTTTTATAAAATGTCAACTGAGAAGAATTTTTTTGAAAATTCGGTCATTTGATCAAAATCCTTGAATTTTTTTATAAGGTCGATTTTTTCCAAAATTTAAGAATTATTTTTTACACACAATTACCCAACTCAAAAATGGGGTTGTTTTGAATTACAGAGGATGGTAGTTTCACGAATATTAAAATTGATAATTTAGGAGCAGATCTGCATAGGGCTCAAGTCGTCGAACCCAAAGGGCTCCAAATGTCATTATGCCACAATTTTAAAATCTACTGTTTTGTATTTTATACAATGGAAATAAGGATTCCTTTTTTTTCACAATTTTAAAAATCTACTGGTCGAATTCAAAAGCATTCATATCACAAAAAATGACATTGCTCCAAATAAAGTGCTCGACAAAGCTTTTAAGGTTTTCATTAAAGTAATGTAGTGATAAATCTACCACTTCAAAATAAAAATAACGAACTAAACTAATGTTATCTGAAGTACTCTACTGCTTGGTTGAAATGGCTAGTTAGGTATTATCTGCACCATAAAAAAAAACAAGGACAAAGGAACTTGTATAAATAGACTTTAAATCATTAACCTTAAGATGATAGGTAATCATCTATTGCTACTTCATGTTTTTGTAATATAAACACAACACGGCGTATACAATACACAATATTTTGTAATTTGTAATGCATTTGTTATTTTATCTCAAAGTTTACGACAAGATAAAAGCGATACCACAATACTAGGAATTATGTTTTCATCGGGATTAACGAAAGCGATGATTAAATGGTACAGATTATATGTACGCATAATTTACCTATTACGTAGTTTTTCTCGAAAATTTAAATGTCCCAGTTTCCAAAGATTTGAGGATACAAAATTAAATTACTCAATTTACAAAGATTTGAGGGTAGAAAATTATATATCCCAATTTACAAAGATTTGAGAATATAAAATTAAGAAATGATTTGTTTATAATGTTCAGTTACACAATGATGAATTTTGTTAAAGAATATCGAAGACATAAGTCGAAAGTGCAGGAAAAATTTCTTGAAATTCATTAAAATAAATCAATGATTTTTAACTATTTTCAAGGAACGAAACGATCAATTCGTATATTTGCTACGTATCCAATATTCATAGTTATCAATTTAGATAATTAAATAAAGGTATTTAATATGCAATTGAAAGGCAACCAACAAAAAAGCTACGTTCAAGAAGTAAATGTACTAAATTGCATTATGCCACAATTCACACCAATTAGTCGTTTAATTACACCGGATTTTGATTTATGCTGCAATTGGGTAATAAAATTTACAATTAAATGCATAACGCTTAACAAGATTTAAATAAGCCTGACATTATTATAGATAAATATTTCTGATGTATTTATGTATGTATGTATGTACATCCACTCTGTGCTCTCGACAGAAACTAAAAATGAAAATGCTTCCTACCACTGCTATATTTTTTCATTATTAAATATAGATGTAACTTTTGAAAAAGTCGAAATTTTCAATTGAAAAATCAAATTTTCAAAAGAAAAACGAAATTTAAAAAAAAAACAATTAAAACCTCGAGAAAAGTCAAATTTTTGTTATGAAAACTCGAAATTTAAAAAAGTGAAAATTTTGAAAAAGGTCATAATTTTTAAAAAAACAAATTTTGGAAAAGTATTTAAAAAACGTAGAACTTGGCATTTATAATCGAAATTTAAAAAAACGTCAACTTTTTGAGAAAATCAATAACTTTTGAAAAAATTCGCGATTTTCAAAAAAGTCTAAGTTTTTAAAGTCGAGCTTTTGAAAAAGGAAGCAAAATGTCTAGAAGTCAAAATTTTTTAAAAAAGCAGAATTTCCTACTTTTGAAAACTGTCGAAATTTTCAGTTAGAATTTTTAGTCCAAATTTTAAGAAAAGTTGACATGTTCAAAGAAAACAAATTAAAAAAAACACAATTTTTAAACTAGAAATTTTCAGAAACATAGAATTTTTGAAGTTGAAATATACAAAAAGTCAAAATTTAGAGAAAAACAATAATTATTGAAAAAGTCGAAATTTTCAAAAAACTAAAGTCGAAATTTAAAGCAAAAAAATTTCAAATAAAATTGAAGTTTACAAAAATGTTAAAATTTTGAAAAAGTCAAACTTTTGAAAAGGTTCAGATTTTTGAAAACCCCTAATTTTACAAAAGTGGAACTATTCTCGAAAGATCAAAATTTTCAAAAAAAGGCTAACCTTTAAAAAATTTTAAATTTTGAAAAACCTCGACATTCTCAAATAAGTAAGTCGGAGATTTTTTCAAATAAAGTTGAAGTTTGCAAAAATGTTATAATTTTGAAAAAGTCGAACTTTTGAAAAGGTTCAGATTTTTGAAAACCTCGAATTTTACAAAAGTCGAACTATTCTCGAAAAGTCGATACCTATTTTAAAAAATTCAGATTTTGAAAAACATCGAAATTTTCGAAAAGGTCAAAGTTTTGAAAGTCAAAATTTCAAAAAATCGAACCTTTGATAAATTTTAAATTTTGAAAAACCTCGACATTCTCAAAAAAGTAAGTCAAAAATTAAAAAAAAGGTAGAATTTTTCAAATAAAGTTGAAGTTTACAAAAATGTTAAAATTTTGAAAAAGTCGAACTTTTGAAAAGGTTCAGATTTTTTGAAAACCCCAAATTTTACAAAAGTCGATATCTATTTTAAAAAGTTCAGATTTTAAAAAACATCTAAATTTTTGAAAAGTTCAAAGTTTTGAATAAAATTTTGAAAAAAGTCGAACCTTTGATAAATTTTAAGTTTTGAAAAACCTCGACATTCTCAAAAGAGTAAGTCGAAATTTACAAAAAAGGTAGAATTTTTCAAATAAAGTTGAAGTTTACAAAAATGTTAAAATTTTGAAAAAGTCGAACTTTTGAAAACGTTCAGATTTTTGAAAACCTCAAATTTTACAAAAGTCGAATTATTCTCGTAAATCGATACCTATTTTAAAAAGTTCAGATTTTGAAAAACATCGAAAAGGTCAAAATTTTGAAAGTCAAAATTTCAAAAAATCGAACCTGTGATAAATTTTAAGTTTTGAAAAACCTCGAGATTTTCACAAAAGTAAGTCAAACATTTAAAATAAAGGTAGAATTTTTCAAATAAAGTTGAAGTTTACAGAAATGTTGAAATTTTGAAAAAGTCGAACTTTTGAAAACGTTCAGATTTTTGAAAACCTCAAATTTTACAAAAGTCGAACTATTCTCGAAAAGTCGATACCTAATTTAAAAAATTCAGATTTTGAAAAACATCGAAATTTTCGAAAAGGTCAAAATTTTGAAAGTCAAAATTTCAAAAAATCGAACCTTTGATAAATTTTAAATTTTGAAAAACCTCGACATTCTCAAATAAGTAAGTCAAATATTAAAAAAAGGTAGAATTTTTCAAATAAAATTGAAGTTTACAAAAATGTTAAAATTTTGAAAAAGTCGAACTTTTGAAAAGGTTCAGATTTTTGAAAACCTCAAATTTTACAAAAGTCGAACTATTCTCTAAAAGTCGATACCTATTTTAAAAAGTTCAGATTTTGAAAAACATCGAAATTTTCGAAAAGGTCCAAGTTTTGAAAGTCAAAATTTTCAAAAAATTTAACTTTTGATAAATTTTAAATTTTCAAAAACTTCGACATTCTCAAATAAGCAAGTCAAAAATTAAGAAAAAAGGTAGAATTTTTCAAATAAAGTTGAAGTTTGCAAAAAGGTTAAAATTTTGAAAAAGTCGAACTTTTGAAAACGTTCACATTTTTGAAAACCTCAAATTTTACAAAAGTCGAACTATTCTCGAAAAGTCGATACCTATTTTAAAAAGTTCAGATTTTGAAAAACATCGAAATTTTCGAAAAGGTCCAAGTTTTGAAAGTGAAAATTTTCAGAAAAGTCGTACCTTTGTTAAATTTTAAATTTTGAAAAACCTCGACATTCTCAAAAAAGTAAGTCAAAAATTAAAAAAAGGTAGAATTTTTCGAATAAAGTTGAAGTTTACAAAAGTGTTAAAATTTTGAAAAAATCGAACCTTTGAAAACGTTCAAATTTTTGAAAACCTCAAATTTTACAAAAGTCGAACTATTCGCGAAAAGTCAATACCTATTTTAAAATGTTAGGTTTTGAAAAACCTCAAAATTTTCGAAAAGGTCAAAATTTTGAAAGTCAAAAGTTTCAAAAAATCGAATCTTTGATAAATTTTAAATTTTGATAAACCTAACCTAAAAAAGTAATTCAAAAATTTTAAAAAATGTAGAATTTTTTAAATAAAGTTGAAATTTACAAAAAAATCAAAATTTTGAAAAAATCGAATTTTGAAATAATTGAATTTTGAAAAACTCGAATTTTGAAAAAGTCCAATTTTTTTAAAATCTCGAAATTTATAAAAATCGAATTTCAAAGAAAAGTCGACGTTTTAAAAAGTTCAAAGTTTGAAAAACATCGAAATTTTTAAAAAAGATTAGGAGCTTTAGAAAAAGTCAAAATTTTCAAAATGTCAAAATTTTGAATCAAAACTTTCAAAATGGAACTTTGAAAAAGTCCAACTTTTGAAAAACAGCCAAATTCTCAAAAAATTAAAATTTTTTTAAAAAGAAAACATTTTTATAAATCAACATTTTCAACATTTAAAAAATAGACATTTTTCAAATTTTACAAAAAAATCGTGCTTTTAAAAAGAACCATAATTTTGAAAACCCCAAAATTTACAAAATTCAAAATCTTCGAAAGAAGTCGAAATTTTAAAAAGTTCATATTAGGAAAAAAATGACATTTTTAAAAATAATAAAATTTCAAAGAAAACGAGTTTTAGAAGTTAAAATTTTTAAATAAATCACATTTTTTAGATAAAATCGAAATTTACAAAAAATCAAAATTTTGAAAAAACAACTTTTGAAAAGGTTGAAATTTTGAAACAGACAAAATTGGCAAAAGGTGTCGAACTTTTGAAAAATTCATGATTTTGCAAGACTTCGTAATTGTCAAAAAAAGTCGAAAACTTAAAAAAACTAAATCTTTGTCAAACATTTTTTAAAATAGATGCTTTCAAACAAAGGTGAAGTTTACGAAAAGGTCATAATTTAGAAAAAAAACAATAACTTTTGAAAAAGTCAACATTTTCAAAAGGTTAAAATTTTGAAGGAGTCGAAGTTTTCAAAAAAAACAAATTTTAAAAAAAATCCAGGTTTTAAAAAACCTCGAAATTTTCAAATAAGTCAAAAGTAAAAGAATCAAAATTTTGACTAGTTAAAATTTTCAAAAAAAATGGACAATTTCAAATTACGCTGAAGTTTAAAAAAATCAAAATTTTAGAAAGAAAATAATAACTGTTTAAAAAGTCCAAAATTTCAAAATATTAAAATTTTGGAAGTTGAACTTTTGAAAAGATCCAAGTTTTTAAAAACATCGAGATCAAAATTTTGAGAGGCGAAATTTCCAAAAAATCGAACTTTTGAAAAAGTCCAGATTTTGAAAGAGCTCGTAATTGTAAAAAAAGTCGAAAACTTAAAAAACAAATATTTTATAAGTAAATCAAAATTTTCAGAAGATGAATAAAATTGAAGTTTAGCAAATGGTCAACATATAACTTTTGAAAAGGTCGAAATTTTCAAAAAGGCAAAATTTTAAGGCTTGAAATTCAAAGAAGTCGAATTTTAAAATAATGCGGTTTTTGAAAAACCTCGAAATTTTTAAAAAGGTCAAAAGTTTCAAAAAAAAACAAAATATTTAAAAGTTAAAGTTTCCAAAAAAAGTATATTTTCAAATCAAGTTGAAGGTTACAAAAAAACTCAACATTTAAAAAGAAAACAATAACTTTTGAAAAGGGCGAAATTTCAAAATATCAAAATTTTGAAAGTCGAACTTTTGAAAAGATCTAGATTTTTAAAACCTCGAAAATTTACAAAAAAGTCAAAGTTTAAAAAAATTTTTTTAAATAAAATTGAAGTTAAGGTAAAAATGTTGAAAAAGTCGAACTTTTGAAAAGGTCCACATTTTGAAAAGTCTCAAAATTTACAAAAAGTCTGGATTATCAAAAAAGTCGACATTTTCGTAACGCGCCTGTCAAAAAAAAAAAAAAAACTGTGGAAATCAAAACCAGTGGAATTCTTCAAAAAAGTCGAAATGTTGAACAGTTTAGATTTTGAAAGATGTCAAAGTTATCAAACGGTTTAAAATAAAAGAAAAAACACATTTTAAAAGTCAAAATCTTCAAAATTATTTTATTTTTTTTGCTAAAGTCAAAATATACAAAAAAGCCAAAATGAATAACTTTTAAAAAAGTCGAAATTTTCAAAGAGTTAAAATTTTGAAAGAGACAAAATTTCCAAAAAGTCGAACTTTTGAAAGTCAAGATTTTGAAAGATTGTCAAAAAAGTCGACATTTTCATAACGTGTCTATTAAAAAAAAAAAAAATCAGTGAAAATCAAAACCAGTGGAGTTCTTCAAAAAGGTCGAAATGTTGAAACGTTCAAATTTTGAAAAGGGTGAAAGTTTTCAAAAAATTCAAAATTAAAGAAAAAACACATTTTAAAAGTCAAAATCTTCAAAAATATTTTAATTTTTTGGTAAAGTCAAAATATACAAAAAAGCCAAAATTAATAACTTTTAAAAAAGTCGAAATTTTCAAAGAGTTAAAATTTTGAAAGAGACAAAATTTCCAAAAAGTCGAACTTTTGAAAAAGTCGAGATTTTGAAAGATTGTCAAAAAAGGTCGAAAACTTAAAAAAAAACTAAATTTTTGCAAGTCAAAAATGTTAAATAAATAGATATTTTCAAACAAAGTTGAAGTTTACAAAAAGGTCAAACTTTAGAAAAAAATAAATATATTTTGAAAAAATCGGAATTTTTAAAAGGTCAAAATTTTAAAGAAGTCGAAGTTTAAAAAAAACAATTATTTTTAAAAAATCCAGATTTTGAAAAATCACGAAATTTTCAAAAATGTCAAAAAAAAACAATTATTTATAAGATTAAATTTAAAAAAAAAATGCATATTTTCAAATAAAATTGAAGTTTACAAAAAAAAAACAATCAACATTTAGAAAGAAAATAATAACTTTTGAAGTAGTCGAAATTTTCCAAATATGAAAATTTTGAAAGTCGAACTTTAAAAAGATCCGGATTTTTAAAATTTTCGAAATTTTTAAAGTCGAAATTTTTAAAAAGTCGAAATTTTTAAAAAGTCAAAATTTTTAAAGAGACGGAATTTCCAAAGAGTCGAGCTTTTGAAAAAGTCTACAATTTGAAAGACCTCGTAATTGTGAAAAAAATCAAAACCTTAAAAAAATCAAAATTCTTATGTCAGAAATTTCAAAAAATAAACATTTTTTAATAAAGTTAAAAGCTTACAACATGGTCAAAATTTAGAACAAACAATAAGTTTTAAGTCGGAATTTTTAAAAAAGCAAGATTTTGAATCGAAATTCAAAAAAATCAAATTTAAAAATAAAACACGGATTTTGAAAAACCTCGAAATTTTCAAAAAAGTCAAAATTTTCAAAAGCAAAAAATTTAAAGTTATATTGTAATCACAAGTCAATAAATACTTCTTGGTGTTTTCGACCCACAACTTGTGGATTGAATAGCAGATGAAAGTGTTGAGTTTTTTTTTTTTAATTAAACAAGACGCGAGCATTCTTTTCGAAGCGTTACGCAAAATAAAAATTATTAAATTCACATTTCAATTGCGGTAATCCGAAACACCGGAACATTAAAATTGGTTACATCACATTCTTGTTGCTTGATCGACTATAGTGTAACTTTTGCATAAACTGTCAATTTCTACTGCCAACCATTGCAACCATCTACCCCGAACATTTCCTCTTTAACGAAAAGGAAGGTTACAGTGTGATAAATTCAATTTGCAGCTGTTTTTTCCAGTCTAGTGATTTTTAACTCGTCGAGCTTCCTAGTAAAAATATTCCAACTTAGTCCTACACGATAGCTGGCCATGATAACAATAGTCGCGCGCCCGGTTTAAACAAAAGAACATCATGAACGTGCTCGCGGTTTTCAATGGTTTTGTTTACATGTGAACGCCGATAGTGATGTTTTTGGAGTTCCAAAACGACAAAGTGGTTTACAGTCAATGCAACAGTTATCCGGCGCATTTTTATCTAAAGAGATGCGAATCTCTGAACACTTGGAGTTACAAAATTAAATGTATCCTGAAAAAAACCGGATGCTATAGGGGATATCGGAAGATCAAAGTGAGTTTTGTACTTTTAGGAAGTGTCTCGTGATAAACATTAGGTAAAGATAGGTTAAATGGTGAGTTTGGTTGATGCAATCTGGAAAAACGTAAAAGTTTGGGTAATTTTTCCCACTTTCGTGGTCTTTGGGTTTAACCAGTTTTCTTCATCATTACTGCTTCCCCAATGTGGATTTCAATCAGTTAAACAAAGCCCTCAATTGAAAAAGTCCCTTATTCCCCAACCCTACTGCTTTGTGTAATAAGTAGAGATCGACGGAAACTAGATTTTTGTCCAAAACCACAACCAGATTTCTGACCGAAACCGAATTTCGGCTTCTACTGTGATTTCCGTCGAAAACGAAATCGAAACATGAAAATTGAATACGTATAATTAATTCAAAACGGTAACAACCAGCAACAATTTAAATGTTTAACTACTATTTTAACAAATTTTTACTTTTAATACGACATTAGCCAATTTAAATTTAAGTCTAATCTTCAATTTTTAAAGTTTTTGAAGAGTTTAAACTGCAAACTTAGAAAAAAAGTAAAATTACGTTACATTAAATTTCAAACTAAAGTAGCCAAAATCTTAGGTTTGAAGTACCAATATTTTAGAAAATGAAAAAAAAAGTTTTGGAATTTGCAAATCGAAATCAGTTTTAAAGAACTAAATTAAACAAAAATGTTCTTAAAACTTCGACTATTTAAAAAATGGTTTCGAGGGAAATTTAGATCTTTCACGTTAAAATTTTCCTTTTCTAAAAGTTTCTCAACAAAAAGGCATGATTTTGTCAAAATTCTAAATTTTGATTTGTCTAATGTTAATGTAGAATTCTATTTCTGTCAATTTCGAGGCTCTCGCGGAATATAAACTTTTTTCTCGAAATATGATGTTTATGTTTAAATTTTTTAACTAAATAATTGTACTTCTACTTTATAAATAACGGACAGGCAACGCACAAACTAAACCGATGCGTGTAAGAGCATGAAGTTTCACACAGGTGTTTCCCATAATACGTAGGTGAGCATTTAGTGAGGGTTTTTCAAAATTCAGTCTCCGAGCTGGTGAAAATAGCCATTAAAAGCTACCAGTGGGGGCTAGTAGCTAAAACTAGAGGGGGTGCTGCGATGGCGTTTGTGTTAAAATTGTGTAAAAGCAAATGAGTTCAGAAAATTAATAACATAAACCACCTCTGCTGCTTCTCAATGAACCTCCAATAGAAATCTCAACTTTAGGAAAATAAAAAAATGCAAAATTTCGAGGAAAAATTGGAATTTTGGGATTAAATAATGAATTTTATGTATTTTTTAGAAACTTTCCTGATCTTGAAATATATAGTTTTTTAAAACTGATATTTTTTTCTTTTTAAATACAGGGTCCTGCAACAGTGCGTCGGGCATCTGTAGGTCCTATAATAAAGAAGTTAGGAATTCTGTTTACATGCAGACCTTAACTCTGTACAAGAATGTATTTCAGGAAAATATAGTCACATGTATAGGGTATCTCCAAAAAGTGTGAGCCGCTAAGGGTGAATTTTTTTAAATGGAACCCCCTGTATTTTTTTACATTTTTGAGTTCCTTTCTGACAACTTTACATATTCCTAAGATATTGTTAAATTTGATTAGATAGTTCCAGAGTAATAAATAAATAAAGAGAAAAAAAATATTTTGCAACATTTTCTTTAAAAATTCATTAAAAATACAAAAACGCCAAAAAATCAAAACTACGCTAGGTGTTTACTGTAGTGGGTCTCTAGTTACTTTGCTATGAATATCTTAAGCCTAACTTGTACAGGGTGTCCAAAATTCAATGCCAAATTGGCTAAAATATAAAGCAATTTTTCTTCGTTTTTTCAAATAGAACACCCTGTATATTTTTTTTCTATGAGATACAAAATTAAAAAATGAACATTTTTTGTATCTACAAATATTTCGAAATTTTTAACGGTTAAGCAGATATTCGTCGGATTATTACATATGGCTCTTTGGACACTAAGATACAAGACAAAAAATCATAGATGGCTTTGATAAAAATTAATTACCTTATTATTATTTTCTAAGTTAACTGCCAAACTCTCTTAGGACTACAAATAAATAACTAAATAACAAAACATCCGACCAATTCAAACCACTAAAGACTACCTTAATAAATGTTCAGATGCCTTAGACTCTAAAAAAAATAAAAATAAAACGTAGAGTGCGTTAAAAAAGTTGAAAAAAGTTCTTGTCATAAAATTAAATGAGAGATTTAATATTCGCTGAAAGTGTTAGTTAGGTGAAAATGAAAAGAATTGCATATTAGCAAGTAAGCTTTATGCTAGTAAGTATCCTGAAAGAAGGCATCCCGAAGAAATTACTTTTAGAAGACTGCTTGAACGGTTTACCGATACGGGAAATGTGATGTACACACGAAAAAAGCCTGTTATTAACGAGGAAAATCAATTAAAAAATAATTATAAGGTAATTAGTTGTTATCAAAGCCATCTATGATTTTTTTACTTGCATCTTAGTTTCCAAAGAGCCATATGTAATAATCCGACGAATATCTGCTTAACCATTAAAAGTTTCGAAATATTTGTAGGTACAAAAAATGTTCGTTTTTTAATTTTGTATCTTATAGAAAAAAAATATACAGGGTGTTCTATTTGAAAAAAGAAGAAAAATTGCTTTATATTTTAGCCAATTTGGCATTGGATTTTGGACACCCTGTACAAGTTAGGCTTAAGATATTCATAGCAAAGTAACTAGAGACCCACTACAGTAAACGCCTAGCGTAGTTTTGATTTTAGGGTGTTTTTGTATTTTTAATGAATTTTTAAAGAAAATGTTGCAAAATATTTTTTTTCTCTTTATTTATTTATCACTCTGGAACTATTTAACTAAATTTAACAATATCTTAGAAATATGTAAAGTTGTCAGAAGGGAATCTAAAAATGTAAAAAAAATACAGGGGTTCCATTTAAAAAAATTTACCCTCAGCGGCTCACACTTTTTGGAGATACCCTATACATGTGACTATATTTTCCCGAAATACATTCTTGTACAGAGTTAAGGTCTGCATGTGAACGGAATTCCTAACTTTTTTATTATACGACCTATAGATGCCCGACGCACTGTTGCAGGACCCTGTATAAACTTTTTGAGAAAAATGTCGAATTAAAACTCAAAATTAAAGAAATTGTATCAAAAATTTCTATTTTAAAAATTGTTCTAAGTTTTGAAACAAATTTCGAAAAAAATTGCAGTTCCAATTACAAATAAATTCCCAAAATGTGAATTTTAATCACAAAGGATCGACTTCAAGCTGAAATATTTGATCTTTGAAGTTTCTCTGGGAACTTCCAAATTACTAGAAAAAATTTAAATTAGAACATCAAATTGTCAATTGATTTTTTCAAGATTTTGTCTATTTTTAATTTCAACTTTTCTAGAAATGTTGACTCATTTTTGAAAATTTCATTAAGTCCTACTTTAAAAGTCGAAATTTTTAACAATTTATTTATTAATTTTTTCAAAAATTTTATATGCAAATAACAAATTTCAACTTTTTTCTAGAAATTTTTGACGAACTTGACAATTCCAAGAATAAATTTAACAAATAAAAATAGCAGTTCTAGAAAAATTGGAAATTTCGATTTAGAATTTTCTTGGGTTCTGAAATAGTGGTAAGTTTTTTTAGCGAAATATCAAATCGCAAAAAAGTTGAAATTAGAAGGTTATTTTTTTTGTAATTCAATATTCATCTCAAAATTGAAAATAACTTTTTTTTAAGTTTCTTCGTTTTTTTTCCCAAAATATTGACATTTTTGAAGAAATTTCAAGGTTTTTTCTAAACATTTTTTGTCAAAATTTCTATATGAAGAATACATGAAAGCAATCACTAATCACGTACTTAATCCATTTTAAAAATATTAACCCCAAGCGGGGTGAAAAAAGATATTTAACGGAACATTCAAATTAAAAATTTTTTTTACAAGCCAAAAATTGGGTTTTGAAAATCAATTTTGCTCGAACAAGGCGACATTTGAAAAGTCGAAATTGTCGAAAAGCTTAAAAAAAAGAATTTACAAAACAAGACGCATTTTTAAGTCCTAAGGGGGTGACAAACAGTATTAATGAATATTAAAAAATGTCAGCCACTCTCTTTTATAAGCTAAAAATTAAGTTTTCTAAAACAATTTTGGCTCAACAAGACAAAATTTCGAAATGTCGAAAGTTTCAAAAAAAATTGAAAATTTCGATAGTTAACATTTTGAAAAAGTGTAAAACGTTTTAAAAAAGTCAAAATTTTTAAAAAGGGTCGAAATTTTTAAATCTAGACGAAATTTTAAGAGGTCCAGATTTTCAAAAAAATCGAAATTTTCAAAAAAAAATTTCCAAATAAAAATCGAAATTGAAAAAAAGTTGAAATTTTCAAAATAAGTCGTTACTTTCAAAATAAAAGTCAAAACTTGGAGAAAAAATCGAAAATCATCAAAAATCAAAATTTTCCAAATTTTGGAAAATCGAAATTTTTCAAATTTTGGAAAAAACCACATCAGAATAACCGAAATTAACAAGAAAAAAATTAAAAATGCGTGAAAAAATCAAATTTGAAATAAAAATCGAATTTTCAAAAAGGGCTAAATTTTGAAAGATTCAACATTTAAAACGAGTTTCAATTTCCACAAAAAGTAAATATTTTAATAAAGCGATATATTTTTAAAACATAGAATTGTAAATTTCAAAATTTTCAAAATTTAAAATTGAAAGAACAACTCAAATTTTGTAAAAATGGTTAAATTTCAAAAAATAAATTGTAAAATGTGGAAATTTTTGAGGTTGAGATTTTGCAATTGAATCAAAAATGTCAGAAGAACCAAAATTCCCACAAAAAATCAAAATTTCTTGGAACATACGAGCGAAATTCTTAACAAAAGTAGAAATTTTCAAATGAAGTCAAAATCCTTAAAAAGGTCAAAATTTTAAAAGATTCGAATTTTCGTAGAAAGAAAATCGATAATTTAAAAAAAAATTGAAAGATCTGTACAAAAACCTCGAAATTTTAGGAAAATAATCCATTGATTATTACTTTTTTTAAGAAAAATATCAACATGCCGAAGCAATGGAAAATTTTCCTAACATTTTTTCGTTTCTTTCCTAAATCTTGACATCTTCATAGAAATGTCAGGATTTTTTTCTAAAAGTTGTTAGTCAAAATTATAAAACAAACCTTAAAATGTCAAAATGCCGTGAAAAAACCTAACATTTTTAAAGCAAATAAAAAGAAATTTCCAGAAAAATTTTTAGAACAAAATTTGCTGGAAAAGTAGAAATTTCCAGAAAATTAATTTATATAATATATTTAGGAAATTAGAAACTTTCTAAAAAACTGTCCCAACAAAACAAATTAAAATATTATAAAAAACTAAACTAAACTAAAACTAAACTAAAAGTTTTTCTACAATACAGTGGAAATTGCGACATCAGGTAAAAAAATTTGGTATTATTTTTTTTTCAGAGAAACATGAAAATGCGAAAAAAGTTTTAGATTGTTTCTTGAAATTTTCATTATTTTATCAAAATAACCTTTTTTTTCAAAATTTCAATTCTTTTTCGAAATACTGATTTCTTTTTTAAAAGTTTTGCAAAAATTAGTTTTTGAAAATGCGTTTTTTATTAAATATAAAAATAAAATAGATTTTAGCAGATCATAACATAAAAGAAGGATGAAGTTTCTAAAAAAGAAATCAGAGAAAATTTAAAATTTCTATAAAAAAGTGTTTAAGGAAGAGTTTTCAAAAAAGACCAACATTTTGAGAAAGCGACGAATTGGGGGAATTGCAGCCCCTCAGTGTATATACGCGAACCTCCACTGAAAGCTACTTAAAATGTGTGCAATAAATAATACATGCGATTGTATTTAAAGTTAGATATTCGCGTTGGGGGCTGACGTCGTTGATGAATGTGACTCCACACGAATTTATCCAAATTTTTGCAGGTGATCAGAGTTCTTTTATTATAAACTTTTAAATATTTACGTTTAAAACTCGAAATTTTGACTTTAATTTGACACTACGACGTTTAACCTGAAATGTTGAGAAGTTATAAAGTTTCTTCTCCAAATTTCGATATTATTTCCAAATTTCGCCTTTCATACATTTTTGTAGACATTTTAAAATTAAAGCCAATATTTTGCCTTGTGCCCTTTTTTTAAAATTCCTATTCAGATTTTAAACTCGAAAATTTTGACTTATTTTGAAAATTTTCAGTGTAAACGAAAATACTCCTTTCTAAGATTCTCTTTAAAATCGGAATTTAGTTAAAGTCTCGAATTCGTTTTTTAATAGTTGTTTCCAAACTTTAAAAATACAAAATTTGGAAAGTCAAATTCTTTAAAAAAATTATTAAAGTTTTCAGGAATAATCAATTTTTGAAAAAAAATTAAAGTTGCCAAAATTCGAAGTTTCAAGCAAAAGGTCAACATTTTTAAAGGATTTAAAAAAAATCCAAGTTATCAAAAGAAATAGTCATAACTTTCAAAAGAATTCAAAATTTAATGATAAAAAGTTGAGATTTTCAAAAAAATGAAAATTCTGAAAAGGTTTAAAAATTTCAGAAATTGAAATTTCGAAAAATATCCAATTTTTCAAAAAAGTGAAAAGGTTCAGAAATGACTTAAATTTTTCAATCTTGCAAATAAAAGTCCAGTTTAAACTCGAAAATTTCTCTAAATTTTGACTTGTTTTGAAACTTTTTAGTTTTAACTTGAAAATACTCTTTTTTTTAATTTGCTTTAAAATCAAAATCTAGTTCAATCTCGAATTCATTTTTATGATTCGTTCATAATTTTAAAGGTTTAAAATTTAGAAAGTCAGATTCTCAAAGAAAAAAGTTTTCAGAAATAGGCGAATTTTTCAAAAATTCAAAATTGCAAAAATTTAAAGTTTTGAGCAAAAGGTCAACATTTTCAAAAAATTTCTCAAAAGTCGAAGTTTTTTCAAAAAAGTTTTCATAAATATTCGAAATTTAATGATAAAAAGTCAAAATTTTCAAAAAAATGAAAATTCTGAAAAAAGTTGGAAAATTTCAAACTGAAATTAAAAAAAAATACAATCTTTCAAAAAAGTGAGAATTTTCAGAAATGAGTCGAATTTTTCACTCTTGCAAATTAGGGTCCAATTTAAACTCGAAATATTTTCTAAATTTTGGTTGCGTTTGAAATTTTTTAATGTAAACTCGAAAATCCCGTTTTTTAAAATTCCCTTTCAAATCGAAATTAAATTAAATCTCAAATTCGTTCTGTACAGTTCATTCAAAATTTTAAGTTTAAAATTCAGTCAGATTTTTCAAAGAAAAAAAAATAAAATTCGAAGTTTCGAGAAAACGGTCAAAATTTTCAAAAAACTTTCCAAATGATAATAAGGTGGAAATTTTCAAAAAATGTGAAAATATTGAAAAAATTAAGTTTTCAAAAAGGTGAAAATTTTCAGAATTTTTCAATCTTTCGACTTAAAGTACACTACTTCATGAAAGCTAAAACTTTGAGAAAAAAGGCGAAACTTAAAAAAAAAAGTTGAAATTTTTGAAAAAATTCAAATTATTAAAAAGAAGTAAAAACGAGTAATGAAAAGTTTAAATAAACTAGGGTGGAAATAAACAAAAAAGGTGGACATTTGGGAAAATGGTAGAGGTTTTCAAAAAACTATATTTCAACATCAGGTTTATAAAAAAATCAGAATTTTGTGTGAAAAATTTCTAAAAATTTAAAAATAAATCAAGATCCTAAAGAGACACCAAGTGAAAGGGATGAAATTTTGAAATAAAATTTGGAAAAAATGGGATTTAAAAAATTGGAAATTCGAAATTTTCAAAATACCACTTGGAAAGATTGAAAAAAATTCGTCTTTTTCAGAAAGTCAAAATATTAAGAAAAAGCCTAAATTTTGAAAAAAATCGGACCAAAAAAAACAAACATGTTTGGTGAGTCAATGTTTTCAAAAATAAAACTTCAAAACATTCAAATTTTCAAAAAGAGTTTAAATGTTTAAAAAAAATGAATTTAAAAATAAACATGTTTGCAAAAGAGGTCAAATTTCAATTCATAATTGTAAAAAAGGTATGTGAAAGCGATGAAATTTAGAAATAAAATTTTGAAAAATGGAAAATTCGAAATTCGAATTTTTCAAAATCCCACGTCGACAAATTTAAAAAAAATCGTATTTTTCAGGAAGTTAAAATATTAAGAAAACACCCAACTTTTGAAAAAAATCGAATTAAAAAAAAAACAAACATTTTCGTTGAGTCATTGTTTTCAAAAATGAAACTTCAAAAAATTCACATTTTCAAAAAATTGAATTTAAAAATAGTCAGATTTGCAAAAGAAGTAAAATTTCAATTCGTAATTTTAAAAAAAGGTACACTTTTTCAATAACAAGATGACATTATTAAAAATGGGCAAAATTTTCAAAAATTAAGGCCAAAAATCTGAAAAAATGGAAATTTTTCAAAACTTTGAGATAAAGTCAAAATATTTAAAAAATTTGAAACATTAAAATGGAAATTTTCAATAATGTTGAAACTTCCAAAAAAGAGAATTTTCGATAAAGACAGAAATGATCAAAAAAAGGTTTCCAAAAATTTACACAAAAAAGGCAGAGTTTTCAAGAAATTGACATTTTCAAGAAAAGTCAAACGTCGAAAATTATTGACTTCATTTTCAAAATTAAGTCAATATTTCGAGAAAAAAAATGACATTTTGAGAGCCGAATGAGTAAATGTGGACATTTTGAAAAGAGTGAGTGTTTCGAAATAACGAAATTATCAAAATAACTTGAAATTTTCAGCAAAAATTGAATTCTTCAAACAAAATGATCCGAGAATTCTTTCTCTTCTTTCATGCAGACGAAGGCGCCAGTTATGTTTATAAATTTAAAGTTTAAAATAAAAGTTTCAATAAAAAAAAAGTCGGTATCTGGAAAACAATTTAATTTATTATTATTTTTTTTAAATATCAAGTTCAATCTCGAAATATTTTATTTTTTCCTCTAACATTCGACCGAATTTAAAATATTAAGTTATTCTAATATTTAACGTTTAAGGAAATTTCGGATTGAACCATAGGCACTTAGCAAAGCGGTTGTTTTGTAGGAAGATCTCAAAAGACAAGATTCTAATGCACAGGCCAATAGGTTTGAACATTTATCAGATTCATAGTTTGGAAACCAGAGACCGGTTTCGATCTTATTAAATCCCGCCAGTTTGGTATATCCAATCCGAGAAAAAATTCGAATATTCGAGTTTGAAATCAAATTTCAGGATTAAGATCGAAAATTAGGTCCTAAATTCGAAATCTGAAAGATCTTTTATTACATAAATTATAGTTTTTTTTCGAAAGGTTTAGTTTCTTTGCTTAATTCTGACTTTAAACCTTATAGTTCTAAGTTTTTGTCCAAAATTTTCACTTAAAAACTCTAAATGTGCACCTTTTTTTTATATAAATTTAGAGTTGCTGCTTTTTCTCTCGAAACTTCCATTTAAAAAATATAATTTCTGTCTGTCACTCATTTTTGCAATACCTGTATATACATGAGCATATAAATACAAATAGCTTACATTATTTTGTACAACTTTTGTATTTAATATTTTTCTTTTATACGAAAAACAAAAATTAACATATGGGGACATTATAGAAAACTGTTACATGAGAAAAACATTTTTTACGTACATCTTATAAAACACTTCTTTGAAACGAAATTGTAGTTATGCTCGATACTACGTTCTGGTTTTAAAAAATAAACACTTCGGGTAATATTTCAAAACCACGAAATTGATTCCAAGAACAAACAAATTAGAAAAAAAGGATATTTTACGGTTAGAGTTCCATCTAAAAAATAATGTTAATGACAGGATTAACAATAGCTTGCGGACACCAAATAATTCGATATTGTTCTCCACAATTAAAACAGTAATATAATTAAAATTTATATTACGGGACGTTGTTTCACTAGGATAAATTCAATGGGATGTATCTTAATTGTTTTACAAAGGTTACGCAAAATATTGTTAACTCGGTGTATGTATACAAAAGAATGGGGGCGAGAGGTCGCCTTAGTCATTCATTTTCTTTGTCTTGTCCTTTTCGAACTGAATTTTAGATTAATCAGATGCAGTAGGATGGGCTTTAATGGCAAAGAGATAGCTAAACAAATTGAACCAAACAAAGTAGTTACCCATAACCAGAGACTACCCATAACATTCACCCAACGAGCTGCAACACTTTCAAATCACATCGTCGGCAAATTCGCTTTTCAATAAATATATCATGGGCTATTGCAATAAAAATAATTATCTCAATTACAAATTGAACATGAAAATCTACTACATTAAGCGTTAATTATTACAAAGATTGGCAAATAAATAGTTCTTTCTTACAGACAGTTATGTATAATTATGATTTACGACCTTGTTTGTCATAAACTCTCATTTTTATGATTGCTGAAAAACTACAACTCATTCCGTAAAATGTTTGTGTTTCATAAAGTTGATGTCTAAAGAAGGTCTAAAGTGTTATTAAGGAATATTGAGTAGATCTTAAATTCAGGACCGGATTAAGACCCACAAATATTCTTAACAATTAATTAATTTTGGTGCCTGATAGTAGAGGGTGCCCCATTCATTATATCATTAATTTAAAAAAAGATAAAGAAAAATGCAATGGCTTGTCGTGACTTTTATGAATGGAGAAGCTGCCGAAAACCCTTTTAAAAGATGAGTTACAATTTTGTATTCAACTGATTACATATTACATTTTGAGTGCATTAGCATTCAAAAAGTAATATTTTTTTGTCGTGTTTGGATTAGTCGGAATATCGATTTAAATTCAGAATTTCAAAATAAAATACTTTCGATAAGATGGTCGGAAATGTTGGAAAATTAAACATTTTAAATCTAAATCCTGATGTTTGTCCAAATTTATTTTAAAGAAATCCGGATTTTCAAATGTCAAGTTAAGTTTTGAATATTATCTTTTTAATGTTCAGTTTCGTTTTTGGACCATTTTATTTTTGAATTTTGCTCTTTCAGTTTGGATATTTACCCGAATTTTCGAATCAAAATTCTATATAAAAAGAGAACAAAAATTCCAAGATTAAACTCAAAATTTATGTCAAAAATTTTTTTAAAATTTTCGGAAAAAGTTGAAATTTTGTAAAAACGTCGAAACCCGCAAGTCACAATTTTAATTAAGTCCAAATATTTAAAATTTAATTTTTTAAAATTTAATTTTTTTAAAAAATTTCAAAATTTTCGGAAAAAGTTGAAATTTTGTAAAAACGTCGAAACCTTCAAGTCATAATTTTGAAAAGTCCAAATTTTCAAAAAGTTGGAATTTCTAAAAAAATCGAAATTCCGAAATAAGTCTAAAGTTTTCAAAAACTCAAAACTTTAAAATAAGTCGAAATTTTTCAAAATTTTCAAAAAAGTGTTAATCAAAAAGTAGTCAAAGAAAAATAGAAAGGTGCAAATATTGTGAAAAATTTGCAATTTAGAAAATTTCCGACTTCTTAAAAAAAACTTTAAATTTTCAAAAAGGTCGAAATTTTTAGCTATTTCAAAAAAATGTTGACTTTTTTTTCAAAAATAGTCAAAATTTTGGGAATGAGATCGGAATTTTTGAAAAAAAAGTCCAGTTAAAAAAAATTCGTAATGTTAAAATCAATATTTTCAAAAATAATTCAAAGTTCCGGAAGAAGTTGAATTTTAGAAAAGCTTAGTTGAAAAAGCGCTCAAAACGTCATGAAAAGAATTAAATTTAAAAATAATCAAATTTTCAAAGAAGTCGAAATTTTCAACATAATTAAAAATTTTGAAAAAAAGCGTAATTTAATAAAAAAGTCGAGATTTTTTAAATAATTGAAATTTTCAAATCAGTCAGAATTTCGAAAAGAAGTCGAAATTTTGGATAGTTTCAATTTTTTAGTCTTAATTTTAAAAAAAGTCGAAATTTTCAGAAAAGGCATTTTTGAATATTTTTGAGAAAAAGTTGATATTTTAAAAATATTGAAATTTTTTTAAATAAAAGGTCAAATTTTTAACCAACGTCTTTAGAGTTTTAATTTACAAATAAATAGTCGAATGTGGAGGAAATATCTAAAATTAAAAAAAGTCAATATTTTTAAAAAGTACAAATTTTCAGTCAGAGTTTCAAGAAACGGCTCAAATTTTGAAAAAAGTGTCAGTTTTGTTACCTGAATTTGCGAAGAAGTCGAAATTTTTTAAAAAGGTCAGAATTTTCAGAATGTTCGTTTTGAAAAAAGACGAATATTGCAAAAAAAGTTCGAATTTTTAGCAGAAGTCGAATTTTTCAAAAAAGAGAAAATTTTTAAAAAAGGGGAATTTGCGACATAGAGTCAAAATTTTAAGAAATGTTTGAACAAAAAATCGACCAATTTTCATAAAATCACAATTTTGAAAAGTATAACTTTTTTTAAAAATCTTCTTTTCTGTTTAAAAGGATCGATATTTTTAATGCAGTGAATTGGAATTTCGCTAAAAAAGTCGGAGATTTTGAAAAAAAATGGAATATTTTTGAAAGGTTCAAGCTGAAATACCAACTAAAAGTCGGATTTAAAATATAATTTCATAAAAAAATATAATATAATTTTAAGAATGAAATCGATATTTTGAAAGTTGAAAATTGCGATTTTCAAAAAACGTCCAAACTTTAAAAAATAATAAGAAATTTGAAGAAAGATGCAACTTTTAAAAAAAGTGGGTAAATTAAAAAAGGTGGAGGTAAAAAAAACAGTGAAAGCAATAAAAAATGGAAATTTTGCAAAAAAAGTGATTTTAGTGCCACTTCGAAGTTAAAAAAAAACTGAAGGTTTGAGCAGAATAGACCAGGGTAGAAGCCTTCAAAAACGATAAAAAGTGAAAAAAAATTATAGTAGGATGAAACCTATTAGAAAAGGAAGGTAATGCAACAAAAATGAAAGGAAAAATAAATTACGGGCGATCTGAGGTCGTGAAGGGGTAGGGGGTGAGTTTTTAAGGGTAAAAAACGGATTATCTCGATTTCTGGCAAAACTACAAATCCTATGGAAAAAAGTTAAATGGCAAAGTTGTAGGTAATAAGAAGATCTACAACTTTTGTATCTACACTTTTTTAACATAACCTCAAAATTCACATGAAAAATTCAAAAAATCAGGTTTATGGTTTTTTATTTTTATTCTTGACAAAAAAAAAATTTTTTTTCGCGAAATTTGGTGAAAACTTACCTTTTTACATCCCAAAGACACTGTAGTTTTTTTGATTTACAATATTTATTTTTTCACCTTATTTTGACTCAATATCGAAAAAGTACCCTAATTTTCAATCGAAAAATCTCACGTTAAAATTTTAGCTTTTTCAAAAAACTCGGCGGGCTTTTTGTTCGTTGAAATGTCTACTTTCTTATGGTGTAAAAAAATATACATTACTATGGTAAATCTTCTAAGAAAATTCAAGAAAACGAAAAGTACTCCGATTCGAAATTTTTTTTATTTTTATGTACAATTTTGAGCTATTTGTTAAAATTTATACTTTACTTACTCGAAAAACGTAAGATTCCATTTTACATTGATAAACAAAAAATTGTAAATCGAAATATACTACTATAATTAACAACCAAATAAATTAATAAAGTTAATATTTAATAAGACATCTACAATATTTCGAGGAAGTTGTAGAATCGTCTTTAAATTATATGCGTAAATGCCTATTAATTGCTATTTTAAGATTATACTTATATACCTGAGTGATTTACGTAAAATTTTAGCCCATCAAAAGGAATTTTAGAGAGAATTTCTGCATTGTTTTTCTGGTTGCGATACAACATCTGGATTTGCCGGAAAAGGAAAGAAAAGTATCGTGAATTCATTAATAGGCGATAAAAATTTATCAAATTTGGCTAATATTTTTTTCAAAAAAGATGCAAACAAAGAAGATATAAAAAAAATGGATTACAATTAATCAAATCTATTTATAAATGTAAAAATGACAATATTACACTAAATCAATTAGGATTTCAAAAATATCAATTAGCAAAAATTAAATCGTCTTTTATATTGGCAAATCTCCCACCCACAGAAGGTGCAGCAGAACAACATTGTTAGGTTAGGTTAGCTGACAGGGCATATTATCAGCTTCAAACTTGGCTGGGTAACGAACTGACACCAACAGATTGGGGATGGAAGCAACATCTACGGGGCATTATGCCCAAATTTACAGAAAAAGAATTAATTCCAGACATATTGCTGAAAACTATTTGCTGCAGCTGTGAAACTGGATGCAATAGTTTAAAATGTGGCTGCCGAAAACATGGTTTAAAATGCACAAATTTATGTTCAAATTTTCATGGTTCTGAAAAATGCGCCAATGTGGCAGAAGAAACCTACGAGGAAGTTAATGATCTAGATGAAATTGTGGATGAAGAACCAGTGCAAACTAGAAATGATGTTGGAGACGAAGACGATGATGGTCTTGAAGACTTCGAAGATCTATTAGAATCGGAAAGGTGTGCTGAATCTAACGATGAAGAAATAGCATCAAAGAGACAAAAACTGATGGATAAGTGATTAAAATTGAAGACAATGTTTTGATAAATAAAAAGATTAATTTTCTATGACATATATGTAATGAGAATTTATGAAATTAACATTTTTTACTGAAAACAATAGCTACAGTCATATTTTTTAGATTAAACCCCTTAAAATCCAATCTTCAATACTTAAAACAACTATGTTTTTTGCAATCTTTATGTTTTTTGGATTTGTAATTTTTTTGTTTATCAATGTAGAATGGAATCCTACGTTTTTCGAGTAATTAAAATTTAAATTTTAACAAATAGCTCAAAATTGTGCATAAAGATAAAAAAAATTTCGAATTGGAGTACTTTTCGTTTTCTTGAATTTTCTTAGAAGATTTACCTTAGTAATGTATATTTTTTTACATCATCAGAAAGTAGATATTTCAACGAACAAAAAGCCCATCGAGTTTTTTGAAAAAGCTAAAATTTTAACGTGAGATTTTTCGATTGAAAATTGGGGTGCTTTTTCGATATTGAGTCAAAATAATGTGAAAAAATAAATATTGTAAATCAAAAAAATTACAGTGTCTTTGGGATATAAAAAGATAAGTTTTTACCAAATTTCGTGAAAAAAATTTTTTTTTGTAAAAGATAAAAATAAAAAACCATAAACCTGGTTTTTTGAATTTTTCGTGGAATTTTGAGGTTATGTTAAAAAAGTGTAGATACAAAAGTTGTAGATCTTCTTATTACCTACAACTTTGCCACTTAACTTTTTTCCATAGGATTTGTGGTTTTGCCAGAAATCGAGATAAACAGTTTTTTACCCTTAAAAACTCACCCCCTACCCTTCCCAACCTCAGATCGCCCGTAACTTATTTTTCCTTTTATTTTTGTTGCATTATCTTCTTTTTCTAATAGGTTTCATACTACTATAATTTTTTTTGTTTCAAAAATTATCTACCCTGGACTAGAAAGAGAAGTTTTTTATTAAATGATGTCAAATTTTGAAAAAGTTAAAATACATCGAATATGGAATAAATTTACCGATGTATCGAAACATATCGATATATCATTTTCGATACATCAAAATGTTTCAAAAATTTTGTGCATCCTTGTAGGTAGTATCTCACAAATTAACTTTTAAATTCACCACTGACCCTCTACGTATTTCAACAGAGAAAATGCCTACCAAAAATGTATCATAAGCTTCCCTTTTTCGACTATTTCTTTTTTAAGAAATCGTGTTAAAGATATAGTAATTGTAACGGTGTTTTACTTGGTTTTAGCAATTTTTATTCTATGTATTTATATTGGATGTATTTTAAACGGTTTTTATTAGGTGCGTGTTTAATTTTTTATTTAAAGCGACTGATTATTATTTAATAAGACTGTTTACGGTGTAATCACATACAGGCCACATAAAATTAAACTTTAAACATTTGGAAATTGTATTTCTTCTTTTTTCCTTATTTAATCCTTTTAAATTTTATTGCTGGTTAACATGATAGCACTTCTATAATTCTTCAAAAATGCATTTTTTAATATCAATTAGGAGAGTTATTTCGAAAATTTTTATTACAGCTTACCGAACCCAGATATTTAAATTATTATCCAAATAAATGAAATTGTTTGCTTCTAAAAAAAATTTTTGACACACGACTGTGAGATATTCTATTGAACAACCACACTCTCTTCTTCTTTTGCTCTATTATAAACTGACGTCGGTGGATCGCATGTTAAAAAAGAAAAAAATAACGTCGCATTTGCCGCTTAATATAATGAATCAGGAGTTTAATTATGAATTGACCTAACACCTAACTCATTTGTTGTGTGGAAGGTAGTTGAAGGTGGTCAAAATGAAGTTACTCGAGGCTTTTGAAACTGCGGAACTCATTATTTTGAAGCTGGAAAAAGTGAGTGACAATTTATGTATATTCTTTCATCTCTAACTTTGCACTACATTCAAAACCACCTGAAAATGGTCCCATTTTCGGTTAATTTTGTATATTTCAATCCCAGACATCTGTTTAAATTCGAAATTGGAAAATGTTAAATGGTCAAAATTTTGAGAAAACAAGACAATATTTCTAGAATTTCGAGAGAAGAACCTAAAGATTCAATTCCGAAATTCTAAAATAAAATTAAATTTTGCGAAAAATTCCTAAAATAGATTTCGTCCGAATTTTTTGGTTTAGACATTTTTCTTGTGGCTTAACAGCCGAAATTTCAATTTTATCCCGAAAAGGACCAACTTTCGGGTTTGAAATCGAAATTTTGACTTTGACCGTGCACCTTAGAGTTTAATGTCGAAATGACGATTTTCAACTTAAAAAGTTGACTTCAATTATGAAACAGTTTACACTTTATTTTTAAGTTCAATCCACTCGCAAAGGGTTACCCCGTTATGCTTTCAAAGCACTGCGAGTAGGATGCGGAAACAAGGATAGATAGCGATGAACCGCCTTCTTAAACAAGGATAGGTTGTAATTTTTGGGAAAAATTCCTTTCGGTAACAAGGTCCATAACTAGGAAGTTCTATAGAAAAAAGAATCTCCGTAGACAGAAGTCCTTATTGTGTCAAGCTGGACCGCACAGGAATTTGCTGTCTCCGACTGTTCTGTACGCCTCAAGAATTTTGCCCTTGGGGTTCCTGCGAGCATCTTGCATGCAAGCGTTACTTTTCAAAAAAAAAAAAAGAAAGATAAAAACACTATATTAATCCAAGTGAACTTTGAATGGTGCATTTTGAATTTTTGCATGCATTTATTTAATAAATGCACAAACAGGTAGGTCTAGATTCCAGAAGAACCAATCCATGTCACTACACGATAGGATTGCCAGACATCCTGGATGTAACACTGATGTTAACCCAGTTGCGTTAACATCAGTCAGTGAGCTCAGCTCGAACCACAACCCATTGTCGATGACCATCGGAGATGATCAAGGACCCAAGCTTCTCGAGACCTACAAGAAAACGAACTGGACACTGTGCAGGGAGTATCTAGCCCCAAACTGGAAAGAGCCTGCAGCACAAACGATGCCATCAACTCGGCGGTGGAAAAGCTCGACTAAAACTTTGGCAGCGACCAAAACTTTCCGGCGTAAGGAAGGAAATCACTTGGTGAAGTTGATCAGGAGCAAAAATCGTGCCAGGAAGAGAGCAAGACGGACCAACCTGCAGGCAAATAACAGCAACAAGCTCATCCACGAACTAAGTATGAATTTAAAGAGCACACGATTTCTAAGTTTCGGGAACACCAAAGAAGCTGTAACATTAAAAACTCTTCTAACCTCTGACGAACAGCCAAATTTTAAGAGGGCATCCCTCCGGTTCACGGACCCCAAGGAATACTCAGATCAGGATAAGGCCTCAGCATTCGCTGAGACCTTTGAAAGACACAGCGAGACTACTCTTGAGGGAGTGAACCTCGTAGAGAGAGCGGAACAAGAGGTCCAAGATCTTCAAGAGGGAGAGCCAGACCTAGAAGACGTCATCAGACCGACTAACACAGAGGAATTTCAAAGCTATCCGCATAAGTTAAACGTCAAGAAGGCGCCAGGTCCAGACGAAATTCCGAACTAAGCTCTGAAGAATCTTCTAGACAAAGCTGTCAAATACTTTGTTAATTCAATGTTCAAAAATCGGTATTTTCAAGGTGGAAGTATGCAAAAGTTATCCTTATTCCTAAGCCAGGTAAGGCGGCGAATTTTTTCCAAAATCACAGGCCAATAAGCCTTGTATCCAACTCAAGTAAGGTGGGGAAGAGGATTTTGAAGAAGAGTCTGCAGAACCTCATCAGCGATCGCGACATCATTCCTAAGGAATAATTTGGGCTCCTACCTCGGACCAGTTGCTGCGAGTGCTTGAAAAAATCACACACAGCATAAACTGGAATCAGGTAGTAGGAGCAATTTTCTTCGATATCTCCAAAGCATTTGACACAGTTTGGCACCAAGGATTAGTCAACAAAATCGGGATATCTCTAACGATGGTTCAAATGTTAAGCTCGTTCCTGCACCAGTACCAGGTGGGACATAAACTGTCTATCCATTATAGGATGGAGTATGGTGTACTTTTTTTTAAGTTTAATCCACTTACAAAAGGTCACCCCATTAAGCTTTCAAAGCACTGCGAGTAGGATGTGGAAACAAGGATAGATGGCGATGAACCGCCTTCTTAAACGAGGATAGGTTGTAATTTTTGGGGAAGATTCCTTTCGGTAACAAGTTCCATAACTTGGAAGCTCTATAGAAAAAAGAGTCTCCATAGACAGAAGTCCTCACTGTGTTAAGCTGGACCGCACAGGAATTTGCTGTCTCCGACTGTCTAGTATACCTCAAAAACCTTGCCCTATTAGTTCCAGCGAGCATCTTCCGTAATAGTACTTGTAGAAAAGAGACAAGTCACCAACCATACGCCTGTGCTCTAGTGTTGAAGAGAAAATTGAATAGTGTCGGACTTCCAGTCTTTGGGTACCGACTAAAACCCCTGCTTCTTCGGGCCGGGTCCTTGGCCCCCAATCCTTCCAACGAAACGGTACATTAGCACTGTAGCACTAATGTAAGCTGTTTTGCCTGAAACAAACAAATTTTTCCTAATGGAAGTCGATCTCTATTACAGCTCAGAGTGAAGTCGATCTGTATTACAGCTCAGTGAACTATCTTCGGTCTCCTGATTTTGGTTGGGATTTCTGAGTCTTAATCCACTTCCTGTTGAACTAATTTGTTGGGATACGTTTCCGCTCTCAATCTTGCCCTAGAAATTACCTCCATGAGGAAATCTCTTACATTAGGTAGGTCGACTTCTCTATGAAGTTGATCATTTCTAGCAAACCATGGAGCATCCATGGTTTGTCTTAGAAAGACGTTCTGGAACACCTGAAGTTTCTTCCTCTGGTTATCGGTAGCCTGTGACCAAGCTACAGATGCATAGGTCATCGCTGGTCTTATGATTGATGTATACAGCAAAACTTAGCCCAATGGGCAGTTGGCTATTTTTACCAATCATTGATAGCAGCAGTCTGGCCTTGGACATTGCATAATCGAGGTGAGCCTGAAATCTCAATCTTTTGTCGAGTATTACTCCTAGATTGCCTGAAATATTCAGTCGATGTTTTGCCGGTAGCCCATGCTTGGAGTCTTCTTCTGGTGAAGACGACTGCTTCAGTCTTGTCTGCGTTGACTTGGATTCTCCATTTACCAAAGTATTCTAGAAGCTCGCCTGTAGCTGCCTGCAGTCGTCTGGTACCCAATTCCGGACTTAGAGAATTTGCCAATAATGCGGTGTCATCTGCATAAGTTGTTAATGTCGTCTGGTTGATTCTTGGAATGTCTGCTGTGAACATAGAGTATAGGAGCGATGACAAGGCAAAACCTTGAGGTAAAACAAAGATGATAGATTCTCTTCCTGCAAAAAATTTCGAACGTAAACTACCCTCCCATTCGGATGTCCGGCTGGAGGGTGTACGAGGGAATCCAAAATCGACGGAAAATTTTAATGTACCACGGGCCAAGTTTCTTTCAAACAATTCAATCAAAATTCAATTCTGTAACATTCAGGGTCTAAACTCAAATCTAAACTCGGTTCATCAACACCTTCAAAATGAAAGACCCCATGTGCTGTCTCTGACAGAAACCCAAGTCTTCCCATCCATGAACACAGTCCATTTGCTTTGCCCTAACTACGACTTGCACACAAGATTTCGACACAAGAGGGGAATTTGTGCTTTTACGCGAAGCGACCTGTTCTGTCATCGAGAAGAAGCACTGGAATCTGCTGATCATGATGTGATTTGGCAGAAATCTGCTCCTAAAACGAAGTAATATTCATTTGTTCACTTTATTTGTCTTCAAACGATCCCTCATACAGATAGCTCTTCTCTTATCTCTCCGTAACCTTTGATCACCTACAGACGAATTATCCAAAAGCTGAGGTTGTCTTTCTCGGTGACTTCAACGTATACAACATCCCCTGGTTAAGGTTTTTTTCCCGAACTGAGTTCGCGGGAAGGGCGGCAGAGGTTTTCGCCATCACTTGTGGACTAACACAATTAGTTGAGGAACCCACAAGAATTCCTGATGTAGATACCCATCAACCTAATTTACTCGACCTTTTCCTTACAAATTCACCAAATTCGTATAAAATCTCTGTGACGTCACCGCTTGGAAATTCGGATCACAAGCTTGTAGCAGCCTCTCGCTCGCTTCATATACCACCTCCTTCCCAGACGCAGTCGCGTAGGGTTTGGCACTTTAACTCTGCAAACTGTGAAGAATTAAGAGACTTCTTTGCACCTTTCCCATGGCAGGAAGTCTGCTTTAGCTCAGACAACCGTTCCTTAGTCGCCGAATCCATCACGGAAACTATCCTGATTGGTATGGAATGCTCAATTCCTCACTCCCAAAAGAAGTCTGCCTCCAGTAAATCTTGGTTCAGTAAAAAATGTGCTCGGGCTGTCTCCTGCAAAAAGCGCACATATCGTCGTTGGCGAAATAATCCCCCAGTCGAGACTCGGACCATATTTGTAGATGCACGTTATTGACGAGGCAAAAGATGATTTCGATCGTAAAATGCGCCAGAGGCTTATCAATTGTTCGAATGGTCCCAGGTCCTTTTGGGGATTTGCAAAGTCGATTGGAAAGAATTTTACATCTTCAAATTTTCCACCTTTACTCGATGAAAATAACAATATTGCTACTACCTCCAAGGAAAAGACTGACATGTTAGCCTTAATGTGTGTTGAAAATTCCAATCTTGATTCTCGAAAAGCAGAACCATTTTCCCAAAGGTTGGCACTTCGATGCCTGAAGTTGTTTTCAGACAACGCACAATCAGGAAGATTCTCTTTGAGCTGGCGACACCTCAAAAGCTTCTGGCCTTGTTCTGGCTATTGTTCTCAAGAAGGGCGCCCCAGAGTTGACTCCTGTCCTAAGCAAATTGTTCACACTCTCTTACAACAAAGGTGTATTCCCTAACATCTGGAAATCTGCTAGGGTGCAGCCTGTCCCTAAAAAAGGAAAAAGGAATCTGGCTAACAACTATCGCCCTATATCTTGTTTACCCGTTATATCTAAAGTGATGGAAAAGGTTACCAACATCGAGATTCTCAAATATCTGGAGGAAAATACAATCATCTCCGACAGGCAATACGATTTTAGACAACAACGTTCCACTGGCGATCTACTGGCATATGTTACTCATATCTGTAACTCAGTTATGGAAAAACATGGTGAGGCTAGGATTGTCGTATTGGATATCTCAAAGGCTTTCGACAGAGTCTGGCACCGATCTCTCCTCGCCAAATTAACATCTTATGGTCTTCCTCCTGGACTCTGTCATTTGATATCCAATTTTCTCGGTGACAGATCTCTTCAGGTCGTCGTCGATGGCATCTCATCCGAGACATTTGCGATTAACGCAGGGGTGCCTAAGGGGTCTGTTCTGTCTCCTACTCTATTTCTGTTCCACGTAAACGATCTCTTAGCTTCAACTTCCAATCCTTTATACAGCTACACAGATGATATTAACCTTGTGTCATCTTTTTTCTCCGACAAACCATTATCTATTGCTGCTTCAGATCGACTAAGGGAACAGCAGATACAGACGATTAATCGGGATCTCGGGATTATTCTGGAATGGGGTAAGAACAATTTGGTCGACTTCAACGCTTCAAAAAGGCCGCGGTTTTCTCTAAGAAAACATCAAGGGATAATGCAACAAACATACTAATGGACGCTAAAATCCTTACGATGGGATCTAATCTATCTATCCTAGGAGTTAATGCGAGCACTAACTTCTCTTGGGACGATCATGTGTGCGCCATTGCCAAATTCGCCTCTCAGAAGCTAGGCTTTCTTTTTAGAGCTAAAAAGTACTTCACATCTCATCAGCTATTAACATTATACAAAGCTCCAATTAGGCAAACACTAGCCAATACTGTTCTCATGTTTGGAGTTCAGCCCCAAAACACACTTTAGCTCTCTTGGATTAAATTCAAAGAGCGATTCACCTAATTGATGACGAAAGTCTGACCGATTCTCTCCAAACACTAGAGCACAGACGTATGGTTGGTGACTTGTCCCTTTTCTACAAGTACTATCACGGAAGAAGCTCGCTGGAACTAATAGAGCAAGGTTCTTGAGGCATACTAGACAATCGGAGACAGCAAATTCCTGTGCGGTCCAGCTTAACACAGTGAGGACTTCTGTCTATGGAGACTCTTTTCTATAGAACTTCCAAGTTATGGAACTTGTTACCGAAAGGAATCTTTCCCAAAAATTACAACCTATCCTCGTTTAAGAAGGCGGTTCATCGCTATCTATCCTTGTTTCCACATCCTACTCGCAGTGCTTTGAAAGCATAATGGGGTTACCCTTTGTAAGTGGATTAAACTTAAAAAAAAGTACACCATACTCCATCCTATACTGGATAGACAGTTCGTGTCCCACCTGGTACTGGTGCTGAACCGAGCTTACCATTTGAACCATCGTTAGAGGTATCCCGATCTTGTTGACTAATTCTTGGTGCCAAACTGTGTCAAATGCCTTGGAGATATCGAAGAAAATTGCTCCTACTATCTGATTCCAGTTCTTGCTACGTGTAATTTTTTTCAACCACTCGCAGCAACTGGTCTGGGGTAGGAACCCAAATTATTCCTTAGGAATGATGTCGCGATCGCTGATGAGGTTCTGCAGACGCTTCTTTAAAATCCTCTTCCCCACCTTACCCAAGTTGGGTAAGGTGGGGCCTGTAATTTTGGAGAAAATTCGCCGCCTTACCTGGCTTAGGAATGAAGATAACTTTTGCATACTTCCACCTTGTGCGAAAATACCGATTTTTGAACATTAAATTTACAAAGTATTTGACAGCTTGGTCTGGAAGATTCTTCTGAGCTTGGTTCGGAATTTCGTCTGGACCTGGGGCCTTTTTGAGGTTTAACTTATGCAGAAAGCTTTGAAATTCCTCTGTGTCAATCGGTCTGATGACGTCTTCTAGGTCTGGCTCTCCCTCCTGAAGATCTTGGACCTCTTGTTCCGGCTCTCTCTACGAGGTTCACTCCCTCAAGTGTAGCCTCGCTGTGTCTTTCAAAGGTCTCAGCGAATGCTGAGGCCTTATCCTGATCTGAGTATTCCTTGGGGTCCCGTGAACCGGAGGGATGCCCTCTTAGAATTTAGCTGTTCGCCAGAGATTAGAAGAGTGTTCGATGTTATAGCTTCTTAGGTGTTCCTGAAACTTAGAAATCTTGTGCTCTTTAAATTCATACTTAGTTCGTCGAGCCTGTTGCTGTTATTTGCCTGCAGGTTGGTCCGTCTTGCTCTCTTCCTGGCACGATTTTTGCTCCTGATCAACTTCACCAAGTGATTTCCTTCCTTATGCCGGAAAGTTTTGGTCGCTGCCAAAATTTTAGTCGAACTTTTCCACCGTCGAGTTGATGGCATCGTTTGTGCTGATCTCTTCAGGCTCTTTCCAGTTTGGTGCTAGCTACTCCCCGCACAGTGTCCAGTTCGTTTTCTTGCAGATCTCGAGAGGCTTGGATCCTTGATCATCTCCGATGGTCATCAACAATGGGTTGTGGTTCGAGCTGAGCTCACTGACTGATGTTAACGCAACTGGGTTAACATCAGTGTTACATCCAGGATGTCCGGCAAATCTAAGGTGTAGTGAGATGGGTTGCTTCTTCTGGAGTCTAGACCCACCTGTTTGTGCATTTATTAAATAAATGCATGCAAAAATTCAAAATGCACCATTCAAAGTTCACTTGGATTAATATAGTGTTTTTCTCTTTCTTTTTTTTTTTTTTGAAAAGTAACGCTTGAGAGATTTTATGTTAATTGATTTCATTTCACATTATGTGGGTTACATATTGGTGATTTATAAGATATGACTTTTACTCATAAACCCACAAATCAAAAAGAAACCCCTCTTTAGTATTCTTTCTTGGGACACACTGTATAGGTAAAGAAAGGAACGGTAGAGGATATTTAAGATTCTAATAATAACTGCTTTAAAGTCACTAATTGTTAATTAAATGTCATGCAATAATTAGTCCATGCACAAGAAAGGATTTTTAGATTCGTTTGTAGTTTGCAAAGTTACAACAAAAGTTTTATTTTTTTTTAATACAACCACAACACCTTGAATAGCGCAAGATAAAAACAATTGACACAAGAAGCGTAATTTTAATCAATTGTTTCGTAAGGACACTTTAAATAGTATTAAAAAGTAATGTACAAAAATTCAAGGTTACCATCAAGATATTATTATAGGATGATGCTACCATAATTCTTAATTAACTCCACTGTTACTTTCGATAGTATCTGGTTAAAATAACAGGTGAAAACATTAAATGCAATTATACAACGGGCAATCCTTGAAATAAGAAACTAAAATAGAATAAAATTTCTAGTCATAAATACCATAAATACAAAAGCGATTTATCATATTATTTTTCTAATTTGCTCGGTGCAACAGACAACTGACCATATTATATGAAGAGGAGGCACCATGTAGCATGTAATTATACATTCCCTGCCCGATAATCATTTCAAAATAGAAGTTTTACTGATGCATTTGTATTCTTTCGCCCGTTATAACTCGCCATTAGTTAGATTTGAACGCTCACGAATGGATATATACCACACGAGTAATTAAAAATTATAATCATTTGATGAACCATCATGATAAGACTTGAAGAGAAATGACCGGAACGAAAATTATAATGGCATTAACACATGCGTTTGAGTCTAATTTTCATTAGGTATCATGTGGTAAGGTAATTTTCGGTAAATGAAAATTTGGAGCGGATCCGTTTAACGTGTAAACTCGATAGAGCATAGCAGTGGTTTTTTAGGTGGCAACAAGCTTATACAGATTTCTTCTGCGTCTTAATCTAGTTTTTGTAATAGATTTTTGAAAGTTCGACAATTGCAGCACTTTAAAAATAACGTGACTACTAACACGATGAATTTGTCAAATGTGACAGTGGCATCAAACTGATTGAGGAAGATCCAATTTACACATAACAAGATTTTGGTGGAGCGGCCTAGTCCTTGTTTATCTTAAAAAATTGAAATACAAATCTTGTCTCCTGAAACCAAGAAAGTTTAAAAAACACAACAAAGGTTGCTCTAACTCGTTTCGATAGCCAAGCTATCATCTTCAGAGAGGTACTCCAGTATCTCTCTTGAGAGATTTGTATTTCAACATAACAAGTTTCAAATCTTTGATATTTCTGTTAAAATTAAGTATATGAGTTTTGAAGGTCCGCAACTGTACTTTCATTTCAGTTTTTTTTCCCCAAAAGTCCAAGTTTACAAATTTGCAATTTCTAATTTTTTTCTGTTAAAATTTTCGCGCTAGATCGAAATTCATTCCTTTTCAGAGATTTTGATTTTTTCTCAATATTTCGTATGTAAGAAGAACGCAACCTAGACTACAAATTCATGCAGCCTTTCAGGCGTGTATAGTGGAATCGTAAGATAGCTTAACTACCAACAGTTGAAACACTGCCACCTAGCGAAGCGGTTGCTCTCTAGGACAGTTCCCAGAAGACAAGGATTCTATAAATGCACAGACCAATAGGTTTGAACATTTATTAGATTCGAAGTTTGGAAACTAAATACAGGTTTCGATCTTGTTAGATCTCGTCAGTTTGGTATATCCAACTCGAATGCTAACAAATGTTCGGACAAGTAAGTACTAAAACATTCACAGGCGTCAAGCGAGTGACTCTTAGTACTACCACCTATTGGTCCATAGAGAAACTATGGCCATCGTCAACAATGTCGTATGCAAGAAGAATGCAACCTAGACTACAAATTCATGCAGCCCTCCAGGCGTGTATAGATAGTGAATCATAGGTAGCTGAACTACCAACAGTTGAAACACTGCCACCTAGCGAAACGGTTGCTCTCTAGGACAGTTCCCAGAAGACAAGGATTCTATAAATGCACAGACCAATAGGTTTGAACATTTATTAGATTCGAAGTTTGGAAACTAAATACCGGTTTCGATCTTGTTAGATCTCGTCAGTTTGGTATATCCAACTCGAATGCTAACAAATGTTCCGACAAGTAAGTACTAAAACATTCACATACGTCAAGCGAGTGACTCTTAGTACTACCACCTATTGGTCCATAGAGAAACTATGGCCATCGTCAACAATGTCGTATGCAAGAAGAATGCAACCTAGACTACAAATTCATGCAGCCCTCCAGGCGTGTATAGTGAATCATAGGTAGCTGAACTACCAACAGTTGAAACACTGCGCCACCTAGCGAAGCGGTTGCTCTCTAGGAGAGTTCCCAGAAGAGAGGATTCTATAATGCACAGACCAATAGGTTTGAACATTTATTAGATTCGAAGTTTGGAAACGAAATACCGGTTTCGATCTTGTAAGATATCGTCAGTTTGGTATATCCAACTCGAATGCTAACAAATGTTCCGACGAGTAAGTACTAAAACATTCACAGGCGTCAAGCGAATGACCATAGTTTCTCTATGGACCAATAGGTGATAGTACTAAGAGTCACTCGCTTGACGCCTGTGAATGTTTTAGTACTTGTTGGAACATTTGTTAGCATTCAAGTTGGATATACCAAACTGACGATATCTAACAAGATCGAAACCAGTATTTGGTTTCCAAACTTCGAATCTAATAAATGTTCAAACCTATTGGTCTGTGCATTATAGACTCAATATTTCGGTTTAAATTCGAAGTTTCAATTGTTTTCCTAAAATGTCGTAAGTTCAAATAGTTCAAAATATAATTGACTTTCTTGAAAACTTTCATTTCTATCATTTTGAAAATTTTTTGCAAAGTACGATTTCCTTCCATAACTTCTAAGTTTATACTTTCGATTTTTAATTTTGATGAATTTTCGACGTAACGCAAAGTTTTTATTTTGATTTTTTAAAATGTGCAAAGTCGACGTTAATTGCGACTTTCTTCTATAATTTTCAAGTTTATAATTTCGGTTTTTAATTTTGATGAATTTTCGACGTTACGCAAAGTTTTTATTTTTTCAAAGAATTTTGTTTCAGAAGTTTTTTTTTGAATATTTTGAGTTTCAACGCGAAATTTATCAGTTTCCAGTTTTTTTCTTCGGAATTAGATTTTTTCTCAATATTCCAAATTTAAATTTGCAATTTCTAATTTTTTGTTAAAATTTTCCCTCTACAATCCAAATTCAATCTTTGTGAGAGAATGTCATTTTTTCTCAACAATTCGGTTTAAATTCAAAGTTTCAACCATTTTCCTAAATTATCGGAAATTCGAAAAATTTTCAAAATAATAATTGACTTTTTTGAAAATTTCCACTTTTAAAATTTCGCCTTTTTTCGGAATTTTGGCTTTATGTAAAGTTTTGAAAATTTTGATGTATTTTTAAAAATATTGGATTTTTAAATAATAATGCTGATATTCTTTTGCAATTTCAGTCATTTCAAATCTTTTCCAAGATTTTTGCTTTTTTGGAATTTTTTAAAAATTGCAGCTTCTTAAAAGTTATATTTTTTTAACACGTTTTTATTAACTCGCTTTCTTGTCTGTGATTGAAATAATAATTTAAATACACATTTTTTTATTAACACATCTTTAAAACGTACGAAAAACTTTAAAATATTTTTTCTTAGTTCCAGTCCAGAAAATTGTGATTATGATTTTTTTTTATTTCTTAGGACTTTTTTTAAAATTATCTATTTTAACATGTATCTATTTTAACATGTATCTATTTTTAAATGAATCTATTTTGAAATGTATCTATTTAAAAAAAAATAGGTTTCGATATTTTTTTAAAAATTCGTATTTCTATGAATTTTTGTTTTTCAATACTTTCATTTTTTTAAATAATTTTTTAAAAAATATCGACCTTTTTGCAAATGTCGATTTTTTCAAAACACGATATTTCTTCAATATGTGGCCCTTTAGACTGCATATTTCAAAATTTCTGTTTTTTTTTTGGAAATTTTATTTAAATGTTTATTAATATTTCGACATTTTTCATTTTTTTTGGAAATTTTATTTAAATATTTATTAATATTTCGACATTTTTCAAAATTTCAGCTTTTTAAATGTTCACTCCCATTTCCAAAATTTTAACCATTTTGAAAACTTTAGCTTGTAAAAATGTCGATTTTTTTAAAAATTTAATCTGTTTATCAATATTTTGCCTTTGAAATTTATTTTTTTACTTTCGAATTTTTTTGATACTTACCCCATTTATTAAGTAGTTAAATTTTTTTCAAAATTTTGTCTTTCAAAATTTCTACCTTCCTTTTTTTGTTGAAAATCTTCTCTTTTTTTTGAAAATTCAAAATGTGTATTAAAATTTTGATTCTTTTTTAATTTCCATTCCTTTTTCCAAAATTTCAACTTTTTTTGAAAACTTGGGCTTCCAAAAAGTGTCGATATTTTTCAGAATTTATCTGTATTTTTGGTCTCCGAAAATTTGAAACTTCTTTTGAAATTTTCGAATTATTTTGAAACCTATTTTTTTTAGTTTCGAATTTTTTTAGAAACCGCCGCATTTATTAAATTTTTGAATTTATATAAAACATTTTAACTTTTTTTAAAAGTTCTGCTTTTTTTTAAATCTTCACCTTTTTCTCAAAATTTTAAATGCTTATTATTATAATTTGGCCACTTTTCAAAATTTCGATTTTTTTTTGAAAATCTTTACTTTTTTGAAAATTCAAAATGTTTATTAAAATATCGATTCTTTTTTAAATTCCATTCGTTTTTCCAAAATTTCAACTTTTTTTGATAACTTTGGCTTTCAAAAATGTCGATTTTTTCCACAATTTATCTGTAAATTTCTAACCATTTTTTGAAAATCTTCTCTTTTTTTGAAAATTCAAAATGAGTATTAAAATTTCGATATTCTTTTAATTTCCATTCCTTTTTCCAAAATTTCAACTTTTTTTGTAAACTTTGGCTTTCAAAAATGTCGATTTTTTTCAGAATTTATCTGTATTTCAAAACTTGGTCTTCTTTGAAAATTTGAAACTTCTTTTGAAATTTTCGAATTATTTTGAAACCTATTTTTTTAGTTTTAAATTTTTTTAGAATTTGCCCCATTTATTGAATTTTTGAATTTATATAAAAAATTTTAACTTTTTTTTTAAATCTTCACCTCTTTTTCAAAATTTAAAATGCTTATTATAATTTCGACATTTTTTAAAATTTCGATTTTTTTTTGAAGATCTTTACTTTTTTGAAAATTCAAAATGTTTATTAAAATTTCGATTCTTTTTTAATTTCCATTCGTTTTTCCAAAATTTCAACTTTTTTTGATAACTTTGGCTTTCAAAAATGTCGATTTTTTCCAGAATTTATCTGTAAATTTCTAACCATTTTTTGAAAATCTTCTCTTTTTTTGAAAATTCAAAATGAGTATTAAAATTTCGATATTCTTTTAATTTCCATTCCTTTTTCCAAAATTTCAACTTTTTTTGTAAACTTTGGCTTTCAAAAATGTCGATTTTTTTCAGAATTTATCTGTATTTCAAAACTTGGTCTTCTTTGAAAATTTGAAACTTCTTTTGAAATTTTCGAATTATTTTGAAACCTATTTTTTTAGTTTTAAATTTTTTTAGAATTTGCCCCATTTATTGAATTTTTGAATTTATATAAAAAATTTTAACTTTTTTTTTAAATCTTCACCTCTTTTTCAAAATTTAAAATGCTTATTATAATTTCGACATTTTTTAAAATTTCGATTTTTTTTTGAAGATCTTTACTTTTTTGAAAATTCAAAATGTTTATTAAAATTTCGATTCTTTTTTAATTTCCATTCGTTTTTCCAAAATTTCAACTTTTTTTGATAACTTTGGCTTTCAAAAATGTCGATTTTTTCCAGAATTTATCTGTAAATTTCTAACCATTTTTTGAAAATCTTTTCTTTTTTTGAAAATTCAAATTGAGTATTAAAATTTCGATATTCTTTTAATTTCCATTCCTTTTTCCAAAATTTCAACTTTTTCTGTAAACTTTGGCTTTCAAAAATGTCGATTTTTTTCAAAATTTATCTGTACTCTAAAATTTGGTCTTTGAAAATTTAAAACTTCTTTTGGAATTTTCGAATTATTTTGAAACCTATTTTATTAGTTTTAATTTTTTTTAGAAATTGCCCCATTTCTTGAATTTTTGAATTTATATAAAAAATTTTAACTTTTTTTTAAATCTTCACCTCTTTTTTCAAAATTTTAAATGTTTATTATAATTTAGACATTTTTTAAAATTTCAATTTTTTTTAAGATCTTTACTTTTTTGAAAATTCAAAACGTTTAATAAAATATCGATTCTTTTTTAATTTCCATTCGTTTTTCCAAAATTTCAACTTTTTTTGATAACTTTGGCTTTCAAAAATGTCGATTTTTTCCAGAATTTATCTGTAAATTTCTAACCATTTTTTGAAAATCTTCTCTTTTTTTGAAAATTCAAAATGAGTATTAAAATTTCGATATTTTTTTAATTTCCATTCCTTTTTCCAAAATTTCAACTTTTTTTGTAAACTTTGGCTTTCAAAAATGTCGATTTTTTTCAGAATTTATCTGTATTCTAAAATTTGGTTTTCTTTGAACATTTAAAACTTCTTTTGGAATTTTCGAATTATTTTGAAACCTATTTTTTTAGTTTTAAATTTTTTTGGAAATTGCCCCATTTATTGAATTTTTGAATTTATATAAAAAATTTTAACTTTTTTTTTTAAATCTTCACCTCTTTTTCAAAATTTTAAATGCTTATTATAATTTCGACGTTTTTCAAAATTTCGATTTTTTTATGAAGATCTTTACTTTTTTGAAAATTCAAAATGTTTATTAAAATTTCGATTCTTTTTTAATTTCCATTCCTTTTTCCAAAATTTCAACTTTTTTTGTAAACTTAGGGTTTCAAAAATGTCGATGTTTTTCGGATTTATCTGTATTTCAAAATTTGGTCTTCTCTGAAAATTTGAAACTTCTTTTGAAATTTTCGAATTATTTTGAAACCTTTTTTTTTTGGTTTCGTATTTTTTTAGAAATTGCCCCATTTATCGAATTTTTGAATTTATATAAAAAAATTTAACTATTTTCAAAAGTTCTACTTTTTTAAATCTTCACCTTTTTTTTCAAAATTTTATATGCTTATTAAAATTTCGACATTTTTTAAAAGTTCGACTTTTTTTGAAGATCTTTACTTTTTTTGAAAATTTAAAATGTTTATTAAAATTTCAATTCTTTTTTAATTTCCAATCCTTTTTTCAAAATTTTAAATTTTTTTGAAAACTTTGGCTTTCAAAAATGACGATTTATTTCAGAATTTATTATGTACTTCAAAATTTGGTCTTTGAAAATTTGAAACTTTTTTCAAATTTTCGAATTATTTTGAAACATATTTTTTTAGTTTCGAATTTTTTTAGAAATTGCTCCATTTATTAAATTTTTGAATTTATATAAAAAATGTTTACTTTTTTCAAAAGTTCTACTCTTTTTAAATCTTCACCTTTTTTTTCAAAATTTCATATGCTTATTAAAATTTCGACATTTTTCAAAAGTTCGACTTATTTGAAAATCTTTACTTTTTTTGAAAATTTAAAATGTTTACTAAAATTTCAATTCTTTTTTAATTTCCAATCCTTTTTCCAAAATTTTAAATTTTTTTGAAAACTTTGGCTTTCAAAAATGTCGATTTTTTTCAGAATTTATCTGTATTTCAAAATTTCGTCTTCGAAAATTTGAAAAACTTCTTTTAAAATTTTCGAAATATTTTGAAACCAATTTTTTTTAGTTTCGATTTTTTTAGAAATTGCCCCATTTATTGAGTTTTTTAATTTATACAGGGTGAGTCACTAAGCGGGAATCGGTCTTTGGTAGGCGTATCGTTCAAAATATCGAAAAATGTTTCGAATAAAAGTTGTTCGAAATAAAGTTCTCCACAACCTAAAATTATTGCCAAATATGGCGGCCTTCCGGTTGCACCGGAAATGAACACAACTTTCTTATTTTAAATAGAACACCCTATGTATTTTTACATTTTTGAATTTCTTGTTAAAAATGAATATGAATTTATTAAGACTACATAGGCCCTTAGTTGAACCGTTTTCGCGTAATTTAATTTTTTTGGTCAAATTTGACGATTTCGGAGCTTGACGCCATTAACGATATTTTCCAAACGCAATGACTCGGAGTTGTGTGGCATACGGTTTTGGATTCAGGAAGAAATGAAGTATTTGTCTACGTCTTTGCTGTTAGCAAGATTTCTTAAATTTCTTCACATCCGTCGACTCAATTCTTCAGTTGTTCAAACATGCATAACTTAATTTTTTCAAATGGAACCAATGGAATCTTGGATTATCTTATCGGATGCGAAATTAAATTACCTTTTTTTTGGTACCAGGTATTGCCATCTCCGTCCAATAATTTTTGAGAAATTTAGTATTTTGTAAAAATTTTAATTAATTTCGTATTATCGCGTTAGCCCTGGCTGTCGCGGTTTTGTTTCGTCTCGTTTGTCCGGCAATAACTGACAGTTTATCTCATTGTTGTCGCGAGGTCTTGGTATTAGTACTGAAAGACAATGTTTTCTCAAGAAGAATTGGTCGATATGGTTTACGCCTTGGGCAGTGCTGACAGAAATCCATTTCTTGCCTCAAGAATTTATGCCCAACGCTTTGCCGATCGGAGACATCAAAATTTTCGAAATATTATGAAACTTGGTTTCTTTTAATATCAAAACATTTTTAAAATAATCCTATTTATTAAATTTTTTTCAGTTTTAACTTTTTATAAAATTATCCATTTTTCGAGATCTTAAAAAATTTATTTAAATTTTGACTATTTCAAAAATTCTGATTGTTTGAAAATTTTTATGAAAATTTCGACACTTCTCCAAATTTTAGTTTAAAATTTTATCTTTTTTTCAAATTTTTGTCTTTTGAAAATTGCGGTTTTTAAAATCATTTTTTTGAAAAGTCATTATATTTAGCAAATTCATTTTTTTTAATTAATTCATTTTTTTAAAATTGGAAATTATCGAATTATATTTTTAGACTTTCGTTTTTTGAAATTACACCGTTTTTCTAAGTTTTTGAATTTTTCGGAAAATTTTGATTTTTCTTTGTTCAAAATTTCACTTTTGCTGTTTTTAACTGTTTTTCAATATTTTTTAGAGTATTAAGAATTTTTTTAAAACTTCCATAATTTTGAAAGGTTTCATTTTTCTTTGAAAATTATGCCCCATTTATTCAATTTCTGATTTCGACTTCTTCAAAATTTACCTTATTCAAGTTCTTTGACCATTTTCTCAAATTTCAAATTTTTTTGAAACTTCTAATTTTTTATAAAAGTGTTCATGAAAATTTCTACATTTCTTAAAATTTTAGTTTAACTTTTGACCTTTTTTTTTTCAAAATTCCACATTTTTTGCGATTTTCGTGTCCATAGACACGAGTGTGTACAAACTGTAATAACTTCTAGTAAACATCTACTAAAGCTGTCTATGCACTGCAGCTGTCTAGTTCGTCAACAATATTAAAAAAAATGGATAGAAATTTAATTCAGTAACACATTACGTCAACTCATTAGTTACCAATGAATCAAATAAGCATTGTAGGCTAAAAATGTATTTTTCAAGACCGCCAAAAATCCATTTAGAACACCTTGTTAGAAGTCCATTATATTTTCATTAGCAACCGCGACAGAGTAAAAATGATTGCTATTGCCCCATCATTACATCACGTTCTAATGACATAGAAATTTAATGGGTGATCAGTTTTGTACCATTTTCCTTGCAAGTGATAAATCCATTGCAAAAATATTTCCAATTGACCTTAAAGTAATAATTAAAACATTACGTATACCACTTTTACTTTTTAATTGATTGTGCCAAATATATGTATCGAAATGCAATTTTGTCAGCATTCCTAAGTTTCACTAGAGCACTGAACTAAACACTGTGGCTTGTGATTAAGTCCAAAGAAGGTTTCACCCCTTTACCACATCGGCAATTAAATAAATAATTACGCGATACGTATTTCGCCAACAGAACTGGCATTTTCAAGCGCACTAATCTTAAACGATTAGCAAAACATGCATCGACGTCATCTGCATTGAGATTCAAATCGATACAGTATCGATTTCAAAGCACAATTATGCGAACTTTCCTGCGATACTTTGCAAAATCGCCTTTGTTTTAAATTCAATATACATTAAATTTTAAAGGGGTCAATGATTGTTAATATGTATAGGTAAATAATTATTAGAAGTCAAAACCATACCAAATTTCTTTGTTTAGAGAGTGAAATTAACCAAAAGCGATCATTGACTATGACGATTTGTTTTGATTGCATAATATCCTGGATTTGGTGTTGTTTAAACCATTTATTTTGAAGACGGTATAACAAAAGATTTACCTTCAATAAAGCCATTGTTTATTTAATTCTATACTGTATCTGTTTTGATTTTACCTTAGTAATTTTATATCTCACAAACATATGATTTCATCACAGCAGCAGGGAACATGATACAACGCAACAATATAAGATATACAAAACAATTTGTCTGTGAGTAAATGATATTTTATAACTTTTTTTAACTAAACTATACATTTATTGTTATAGAACAAGCAGCTAATACTTCCATTGAGGACACAAAACTGTTTGTGCAATGCTTGATTCAAGTACCTTATAGATTTTATTACAATATGAATTATGTACTAATAGCTTTCTTTTTATACATAAAATTTGTCATTGCATGACATGTTTTTTGTGATATTTTGCTTTTATTTTACCTTGAAATGGAATTATAAATAACTACATTATGCACATTTTGATTTGCTTTCCACTTATACCATTTTATGTACGAAAATCAAGATTTTGATTAAAACAAAATTCTCAGAAAATTACCTTTCACACAAATTATAGCCCAGGGTAGAAGCCTTCAAGAACGATAAAAAGTGAAAAAAAATTATAGTAGGATGAAACCTATTAGAAAAGGAAGATAATGCAACAAAAATGAAAGGAAAAATAAATTACGGGCGATCTGAGGTCGGGAAGGGGTAGGGGGTGAGTATTTAAGGGTAAAAAACGGTTTATCTCGATTTCTGACAAAACTACAAATCCTATGGAAAAAAGTTAAATGGCAAAGTTGTAGGTAATAAGAAGATCTACAACTTTTGTATCTACACTTTTTTAACATTACCTCAAAATTCACGTGAAAAATTCAAAAAACCGGGTTTATGGTTTTTTATTTTTCTTTTACAAAAAAAAATTTGGTGAAAACTTACCTTTTTATATCCCAAAGACACGGTAATTTTTTTGATTTACAATATTTATTTTTTCACCTTATTTTGACTCAATATCGAAAAAGCACCCTAATTTCAAATCGAAAAACCTCACGTTAAAATTTTAGCTTTTTCAAAAAACTCGGCGGGCTTTTTGTTCGTTCAAATGTCTACTTTCTCATGGTGTAAAAAAATATACATTACTATGGTAAATCTTCTAAGAAAATTCAAAAAAACGAAAAGTACTCCAATTTGAAATTTTTTTTATCTTTATGTACAATTTTGAGCTATTTGTTAAAATTTATACTTTAATTACTCGAAAAACGTAAGCTGGACTTCTTCAAAAATTTCGATTTTTTAAAAGATTTGAAGTTTTTCAAAATTTCACTTTTTTTGAAATTTGATATTTTTTAAAAATTTCGGACCTTCTTAAAAAATTTTTAGTTTTCAACTATTATTTTTCAAAATGTTGTATTGTTGCACTTTAATTTTTTTTTAATTTGGATTGATTTTTGAATCGAATTTTTTTGATGTCGACTTTTTTTTTAAATTTTCGGATATTCTTTGAATTTTTCTAAAAATTCCGTTATTTTTTGACATTTTTCAAAATGTTGACATATTTTTTGGGAATCTAATTTTTTTAAATTTCGAAAATTTTTCAAAATTTTCATATCTGAAAATTTCTAATTGAAATTTTCGACTTTTTTCAAAATTTAAACTATTCGAAATTTCGATTTTTCTTAAAGATTCTAACTTTTCAAAATTTCGTCAATTTCAAATTTTCGAATTTTTGAAATTGTCGATTTCTTTAAAATTTAACTTTTGACAATTTTTCTCTTTTTAAAAATTTCAACTTTTTAGTTTCGATTTTCTTCGAAAATTTAGAATTCTTTTAAAATCTTGAATTCTTAAAGATTTAGTTAATTTTTTCGAAAATGTAAAATTTCTCGTAAGCTGGACATCAATAAAAATTTCGATTTTTTCAAAGGTTTGAACTTTTTCAAAATTTCACTTTTTTTGAAATTTAAAATTTTTCGAAAATTTCGGTTCTTAAAAAATTTTTAGTTTTCAACTATTATTTTTCGAAATATTGTATTTTTGCACGCTTTAATTTTTTTTAAAATTTGGATTGATTTTTGAATGGAATTCTTTTAATGGCGATTTTTTTTGGAAATTTTCGGCTATTCTTCGAACTTTTCTGAAAATTCCGTTCTTTTGACATTTTTGCAAATGATGACATATTTTTTTAGATCCTACACTTTTTTTTTATTTCAAAAATTTTTCTAAATTTTCATTTTTTTGAAAATTTCCAATTAAAATTTTCAACTTTATTCAAAATTTCAACTATCTGAAATTTTTTGACATTTTTCAAAATGTTGACATATTTTTTGAGAACCTAGACTTGTTTTTAAACTTCGAACATTTTTTAAAATTTTAATTTTTTTGAAAATTTCCAATTAAAATTTTAGACTTTTTTTAAAATTTTAACTATCCGAAATTTTCATTTATTTTAAAGCTTCTAACTTATTAAAAAAGTTCGTGACTTTTTCAGATTTTCGAAATTTTCAAATTTTCGAATTTTTGAAATTGTCAATTTCTTCTTTTTTCAAAAATATTATGAAAATTTCGCCACTTTTCGAAATTTTCGAAATCTTGAAATTGTCGATTGTTTCAATATTTTGAATTTATTTCAAAATTTTAATGTTTTTTCCTGGTTGGCTGATTTTGAAAAGCTTCAGGCTATTTTTAAAACTGAACTATTGAACATTTTTCTATTTTTAAAAATGTCAACTTTTAATAAATTCGATTTTCTTTGAAAATTTAGGATTTTTTGAAAATATTGAATTCTAAGATTGAGTTACTTTTTCAAAAATGGAAAGTTTCTTTTAAGCTAGACATCTTTAAAAATTTCGATTTTTTAAAAGTTTTTAACTTTTTTAAGTTTTCGAATTTTTAAAATTGTCGACTTTTTCAAAATTTTGACTTTTTCTGAAAATTTTAACTTTCTACGAAAATTTTGACATTTTTCAAATTTTCGACTTTTTTTTTTGGAAAATTGTGGCTTCAGCATATACGAACATTTTTGGTTAATTTATAAAAAGTTTAACTTTCTTTAAAAATTTCGGAAATTTTGGAAATTTCACCTTATTTTTAATTTGCCACTTCTTTTGTAAATTTCGTTTTTTCCAAAATTTCAACATCTTTCAAAATTTCAGCATGTTAAAGTTTTGACTATTTTTAAAAATTTCTACATTTTTCAATATTTTGGATGTTTTTTAAGTCTGCTCTTTTTTTAAATGTTAATTTTAATTTCCCCTTTTTCAAATTTTCAATTAAAAATTATCCCACTCTTGAAAATTTTGACCATTTTTAAAAATTTCGATTTTTTGATAATTTTCCTTTTTCTTCCATATTTAGATTTTACAAATTTTCTTTTTTTTAAGGAACGGACTCGTCCTTGGTTATCTTCAAAAATTGAAATACAGAACTTGTCCCCTGAAACCAAGAAAGATTTAACAACACAACAAAGTTGCTCTAACCCGTTTCGACAGCCAAGCTGTCATCTTCAGAGAGATACTGATAGTATCTGTCTGAAGATGATAGCTTGGCTTTTGAAACGGGTTAGAGCAACGTTTGTTGTGTTTTTAATCTTTCTTGGTTTCAGGGGACAAAATATTTTTAATTCAGATTTTTTTCAAAATTGAAAATTGGAAAACAGCGAAATTTCGAAATGGTGCATTATGGATGCAAATTTGGATCTCATTAAAAACGATTTTATAAAAGTAAAAATGTGTTTTTAAATATTTAGTAGCTAAATACCCACGCTCGTATGAATTTTTAGGATTATGTTTATTATGTAAATTACTCTGAAAATTGCTCGTTTCATGTTAGGCATCTGATTAAGAATATTTATGTAAATGTATCACATAATTGAACAAATTTATAATAAAATCCCACGCCTTAGTAAAAGTGCCCAAAATAATTAGCATTCTATAATTAATAATATTTTATTTGGATTATAGCTTGTTAGTACGTAATAAATATTTATGAAAGGAAATGTGCCTGGAATAAAACATCGAATTAAACTTATTTAGTGGCGAAGTACCGAACAACTTTCTCTGTCCTTAAAGCGGTGACAGGGGCCTTTGGTGTCAACCTAAAACAAGACCATCGATTATTTAGCGATCCTTGATGCTTATGACTTCCGCTTCATTTTCTCAATTTCCTGCACAATACAACTAAATACGTTAAGTTGCATATTTCATCGAAATGTAATTCTAATGACAAAGGAATTTCACTTTTAAATGTCTACTAAAATTACTTAAACCCTAAAGTAATGAAAGACACCAATTAAAGTAATAACTGGTGCGAGAAAGTTTCCAAATCTCGTCATTTACATAATTCTGTTTACAGAATTGGCATTCATATGGGGCGTCAAGCATTAAGTCTAGTCTTTGCTTAATTTTTTAAGAACGAATTCAGGGCCGGATTTGATGAGAGTCTAGCTATCTGGAGATATGGGGATCACTACACTAATTTTCGTTAACGTTTCTAATGTTTTGACGAAGCTCAAGAATTTTGTTGAAAAAGAAAAGGTCATGGGGCCCCCACAGATGGTAGGGGCCCCAAGCTATAGTTTGTGAAGCTTGTACGCAGAGGCGGCTAGTAGTTAAACTAGAGGGGGTGCTGCGATGGCGTTTGTGTTAAAATTGTGTAAAAGCAAATAAGTTCAGAAAATTAATAACATAAACCACCTCTGTTACTTCTCAATGAACCTCCAATAGAAATCTCAACTTTAGGAAAATAAAAAAATGCAAAATTTCCAGGAAAAATAGGAATTTTGTGATTAAATAATGAATTTTATGTGTTTTTTAGAAACTTTCCTGACCTTGAAATATACATACTGATATTTTTTTCTTTTTAAATATAAACTTTTTGAGAAAAATGTGGATTTAAAGCTCAAAATTAAAGAAATTGTAACAAAAATTTCTATTTTAAAAATTGTGCTAAGTTTTGAAACAAATTTCGAAAAAAATATTTGCAGTTCCAATTACAAATAAATTCCCAAAATGTGAATTTTAATCACAAAGGATCGACTTTAAGCTGAAATATTTGATTTTTGAAGTTTCTCTGGGAACTTCAAAATTACTAGAAAAAATTTAAATTAGAACATTAAATTGTCAATTAATTTTTTTAAGATTTTGACTATTTTTAATTTCGAAATTTCAACTTTTCTAGAAATGTTGACTCATTTTGCAAAATTTCGATAAGTCCTACTTTAAAAGTCGAAATTTTTAACAATTAATTAATTTATTATTATTTATTTTTTATTTATTAATTTTTTCAAAAATTTTACATACAAATAACAAATTTCAACTTTTTTCTGGAAATGTTGTTTACTTTTTCTCCAAATTTTGAGTTTAATCTTTAAATTTCAATCTAATTTTTATCAACATTTGACGACTTGATAATTCCAAGAATAAATTTAACAAATAAAAATAACAGTTCTAGAAAAACTAGGAAATTTCGATTTAGAATTTTCTCCGGTTCTGCAATAGTGGTAAGTTTTTTTTAGCGAAATATCAAATCACAAAAAAGTTGAAATTTAGAAGGTTCATTTTTTTAAATTCAATATTTATCTCAAAATTGAAAATAATTATTATTTTTTTTAATTTCTTTCTTTTTTCCCCAAAATGTTGACATTTTTGGAGAAATTTCAAGGTTTTTTTCTAAACATTTTTGTCAAAATTTCTATATGAAGAATACATGAAAACAATCACTAATCGATTTTAAAAATGTTAACCCCAAGCGGGGTGAAAAAGGATATTTAACTGAACATTCAAATTTAAAATTTTCTTTTACAAGCCAAAAATTGGGTTTTGAAAATCAATTTTGCTCAAACAAGGCAACGTTTAAAAAGTCGAAGTTGTCGAAAAACTTTTAATAAAAATTTCAAAACAAGACGCATTTTTAACTCCTAAGGGGGTGACAACCGGTATTATTGAATATTAAAAAATGTCACCACTTTCTTTTGTAAGCTAAAAATTAGGTTTTCTAAAACAATTGTGGTTCAACAAGACGAAATTTTGACATTGTTTTGACAAGTTTCAAAAAAAATCGAAAATTTCGATAGTTAACTATCGAAATTTTAGATTTTTGAAAAACTATAAAATGTTTTAAAAAAGTCAAAATTTTTAAAAAGGGTCGAAAATTTTAAACCTAGACGAAATTTTAAAAAAGGTCCAAATTTTCAAAAAAATTGAAATTTTCAAAAAAAAATTCCAAATAAAAGTCGAAATTTAAAAAAAAAGTCGACATTTTGAAAATAAGTCGTAACTTTCAAAATAAAAGTCAAAACTTCATGAAAAAATCGAAAATTTAAAAAAATAAGTGGAATTTTTTAATAAAAATGAAAAAATCATCAAAAATCAAAATATTCCAAATTTTGGAAAATCAAAATTTTTCAAATTTTGGAAAAAAAAACACTTCATCAGAATAATCGAAATTAACAAGAAAAAAATATCAAAATTCGTGAAAAAATCAAATTTGAAATAAAAATCGAATTTTCAAAAAGGGCAAAATTTTGAAAGATTCAACATTTAAAAAAAGCTTCAATTTCCACAAAAAGTAAATATTTTAATAAAGCGGTATATTTTCAAAACAGTAGGATTTTTGTAAATTTCAAAATTTTCAAAAAAATTTAAAATTTAAAGAACAAATCAAATTTTGTAAAAATGGTCGAATTTCAAAAAATAAATTGTAAAATGCGGAAATTTTTGAGGTTGAGATTTTGCAATTAAATCGAAAACGTCAGAAAAACCAAAATTCTCACAAAAAATCAAAATTTCTAGGAACATACGAACGAAATTCTTAACAACAATGGAAATTTTCAAATGAAATCAAAATCCTGAAAAAGGTCAAAATTTTAAAAGATTCGAATTTTCGTAGAAAGAAAATCGAAATTTCTAAAAAAAATTTGAAATATCTGTGCAAAAAAAGTCAAAATTTAAGGAAAATAATCCATCGGTTGTTACTTTTTTTTAGAAAAATATCAAAATGCGGAAGCAGTGGAAAATTTTCCTAACATTTTTTCGTTTCTTTCCAAAAACTTGACATTTTTATAGAAATGTCAGGATTTTTTCTAAAAGTTGTTAGTCAAAATTATAAAATAAACCTTAAAATGTCAAAATGCCGTGAAAAAACCTAACATTTTTAAAATAATCTAGAGGAAATTTCCAGAATAATTTTAAGAACATAATTTGCTGGAAAAGTAGAAATTTCGAGAAAATTTATTTATACAGGGTGTTACAAAAGTCCGGGCCGCTACTTCAGGAGCATATTCTACACATTAAAATATGAAAAATGTTGAAATACATTTTTTTCTTTAAATTGCCTCCTAACGGAGATATGACCATTTAAAGATGGCGCCCCTAAAGTGTTTTTTTTACTACAAAAAGTTAACGCTTAGTAGCAAAGTCATGAAATTGGACAAGCAGTTAAAGAATTGGATTAGGCATATTCTCATGTAACATATTTTTTAAATAAGCAGTAGCGTGGTGTGTAGGGGGTTGTCCGCGATTATTTTTTGCCGTAACTTTTTTGTATTGCAATATTTCGACACAAAAGTGCCATAATCGTAAAAAGCAACATTTTTCATACAAAAAAGGTACTCTTTCTCAAAGTCGCTAAAAGTAACCATTTCCGAGAAAAAAGCGTTTAAACAAAATTGTTGCATTTATTAGAATTCGTTTTGCAAATTTTTAATTTATCCACTACTAACTGCATTGATATTAAAATAGTACAAAATTAAGAGAAAAAAAATCAAAGCAAGTGTTCGAAATTACTGCCCCCTGCAGCAATACATTGCTCGGCTCGTCTTCTAAGGGAACTCCTTACTCTTTCGCAAATGCCTGGTGTATTGTGAATCTGGTTGAACCCATTTTCAATTCGTTCACGAAGATCATTGATATTGTCAACTGGTGTGGAGTAGACGATCTGCTTTAGATGTCCCCATAAGTAGAAATCGAGTGGGTTGAGGTCAGGAGACCTAGCTGGCCATGGTATCGGACCTCCTCGACCTATCCATCGTTGATGATAGTTGTTATTCAAAAATTCCCTAGCAACTACACTAAAATGGGCAGGTGCCCCATCGTGCATTATCCACATTCGCCGTCTTGTTATGAGTGGAACATTTTCAAGTAACACGGGTAACTCTGTTTGCAAAAAATGTCTATATGATGCTCCTGTTAACCTATGAGGTAAAAAAAACGGTCCAATTATAGAGTCCCCTATTATTCCTCCCCAAATGTTAAGTGAAAAATGTTGCTGATGTCTCGACTGAATAACTGCATTGGGATTTTCAACTTGCCACTGATGCATGTTGTGAAAGTTAAGTATCCCGTAAAACCCGCTTCGTCCGTAAATAATATGAGCGATGGAAAGTTCTCATTTTCAGCGATCTTATGCAATAGCCAGTTGCAAAATTCTATTCTTGGAGGATAATCAGCAGCAAGTAATCCTTGCACTCTTTGAAAATGATAGGGGTAAAATTGGTAAAATTTCAAAATTCGCCAGATAGTTACGTGATTTACTCCTTCGGCTAAAGCAAGTTGTCTAGTGCTGACACATGGATCTTCTTCAACTCGCTGAAGCACACGCTCCTCCAAATTAGCAACTTCTGCGTTTGGCCTTCCAACACGTTCGCCTTTGAAAACAAAATTTCCTGTTTCACATAAACGAGCATGAATTTTCTGGAACAATTTTTCTCCTGGTAGGTGTCTATTGGGAAAACGTTCAGCATAAAGCCGTCTTGCTTCAGCACGATTACAATTTGCAAGCCCGTACATTAAATGCATATCGGCCATTTCTTGATTTGAATAGTCCATTTTATCAAAATAATGAAAAGTTAAAAAACTACTACACTTACTATTGACAACAAAAACTGCTAAAGTTTACAGCTTACGACCAAATTTTATCAGTGACACAACGTCAATCTCTGGCAGATATTGTCAAGTACAATTGTTTTCTTTACGATCAGTTTGCATGACCAACTTATTTTTTCTTATACAAATTAGTTAGAATTTCGAAGACGGGATAGGATTATTTAAACGCCTTTTTCTCGGAAACGGTTACTTTTAGCGACTTTGAGAAAGAGTACCTTTTTTGTATAAAAAATGTTGCTTTTTACGATTATGGCACTTTTGTGTCGAAATATTGCAATACAAAAAAGTTACGGCAAAAAATAATCGCGGGCAACCCCCTACACACCGCGCTACTGCTTATTTAAAAAATATGTTACATGAGAATATGCCTAATCCAATTCTTTAACTGCTTGCCCAATTTCATGACTTTACTACTAACCGTTAACTTTTTGTAGTAAAAAAACCACTTTAGGGGCGCCATCTTTAAATGGTCATATCTCCGTTAGGAGGCAATTTAAAGAAAAAATGTATTTCAACATTTTTAATATTTTAATGTGTAGAATATGCTCCTGAAGTAGCGGCCCGGACTTTTGTAATACCCTGTATAATATATTAAGGAAAATAGAAACTTTCTAAAAAACTTTCCCAACAAAACAAATTAAAATATTAGAAAAAACTAAACTAAACTGAAACTAAACTATAAGTTTTTCTACAATAAAGAGGAAATTACGAAATCAGATAAAAACTCGAAGATTTGGTATAATTTTTTTCAGAGAAATATGCAAATGCGAGAAGAGTTGGATTTAGATTATTTCTTGAAATTTTCATTATTTGATCACACACTTTTAGAGGAATTTAACATTTTTTTTTTCAAAATTTCAATTCTTTCTCGAAATACTGATTTCTTTTTTAAAAGTTTTACATAAATTAATTTTTGAAAATGCGTTTTTCTACAAATTTAGAAATAAAATAGATTTTAGCAGATCATAACATAAAAGAAAGATGAAGTTTCTATTAAAAAAACCAGCGAAAATTTAAAATTTCTATAAAAAAGTGTTTAAGGAAAAATTTTCAAAAAAGATCAACAATTTGAGAAAGCGATGAATTGGGGGTGCTGCAGTTCTTCAGTGCATGTACGCGAGCCGCCACTGCTTATACGTAAATCCAGCACCGAATTCTATTTTTTTTTACCTATTAAATAATTTAAAGTTTTCCGGGTGGATCGAATACGAATTTTAATGATTTGTTTTTTTTGCAGTCATGTCGAACCTGGTTTGTTCATTTGGAAACCATAGTATGGACGATATCTCTAGCTGCAGGCCTGGGAAACTTGTACAGGCTGCCACAAACAGCTCTAGTCCGCGGAGGTCTTCCGTTCCTTATAGCTTACATTATATTAACCTTGCTAATTGGTTTACCTCTTCTGTTTCTCGAGTTAGGAATAGGACAGTTGGCAGAAGAAGGTTTTATTAAATCATGGAGAGCTGTCCCATTTTTTAAAGGTAATATTTTGTTTTATGATAAACTAGTTAAAATTTTGGTTATTCTTTATTTAAGTCTCTTATTGGTCGGCAACATTATATTTATTATTATTTTTTTTTAGTGGAACGGATTGCTCCTTGGTTATCCTCAAAAATTGAAATACAAATCTTTCTTGGCTTTAGGGGACAAGATTTGTATTTTAATTATATTTATTGCCTAAATCAAAAATTTGAAAGACGAAATTTCCAAAAGCGGGAAATTTTATAAAAAAGGGCGAAAATTTGAAAAAATCTACACTTAAAAAAGGCCAAAATTTTAAAAAATTCACATTAAAATAAAAACTTGAAAAATTATTTGAAATTTTGAAAAATGTCAAAATTTTGAAGAATGTTGATTTTTTTTCCAAAAACGACATTTTCGATAAAATTGAAGATTTAAAAATTAGCCCCATTTTTCAAAAAATCCGAAATTTTCACTGACATCAAAATTTTAGAGTTGAAATTTTCAATAAAGATTACAATTTTGAAAAAGGTCGAAATTTTCAAAAAAAAGTTAAAATCTCGAAATAGAAGCAATCGAAATTTTCTAAAATAATTGAAATGTTAAAATTTTAATAGAAACTTAAAATTTCTAAAAATAGTTAAGATTTACAAAAAAAAATTAAAAACGTCAAAAAGTGAACCTTTTAAAAACCTCAAGTATTTCATAAAATGGAGAAATTTTCAAAAAAGTTATAGATTTTTAAAAAAGGTGATAGCTTCACTGTCGAAACGCGTTAGAGCAACCTTTCTTGTGTTTTTTAATCTTTGGTGGTTTCGGGGAACAAGATTTGTATTTCAATTTTTGAAGATAACCAAGGACCAGTCCGTTCCACCAAAAAAGAAGCTGATATTTTGAAAAATAGTATTTCTGAAATAGACAATATTCTAAAAAATCGTCAAGATTTAAAGAAATTGAAGAACTTTTCATTGATTTTCAAAAAATCAAAAATTTTCGAAAAGTCAATTTACTGAAGAAAAACCAAAGTTATCAACCAAAGTTGTGAAAAGTCAAAATTTTAAAAAGTTAAAGTCTTGGAAAAGTAGAAATTTTGGATAGCTGAAATTCTAAAAAAAAAGTTAAACAGTTTTTAAGTTAAGTTGAAATTTTTGAATGAAAATTTTTGACTACCAACTTTTTAGAAAAGGTCAAGGTTTTCAAAACAGCTAAAATTTCCAAAAATAAATTCCGCTTTTAGGTAAAAGAATGTCGACATTTTAAATAAAGCCGGAATTATTGAGAAACAGACGCAATTTTCAAAAAAAGCCGAAATGTAAAGAGTCGCGAATTTTCAAAAAAAATTACAAAATTTGAAGCAAGTCGCAAATTTTGAAGTTGAAATTTTCAAAAACAGAAGATTTTTAACAGGTCAAACATTTTCAAGTCATCATTTTCAAACAAAGTTGGAATTTTAAAATATGTCGAAATTTCGAAAGATTTCAAAATTTTGATATATCTGAAGTTAACATTTTTAAAAAAGTTAATATTTTCAAAAAAGTCATAATATTGAAAAAACGACAAAATTTTGAATAAACGTCAACATTTTGAATAAACGTCAAAATTTTAAATAATTGACATTTTTTAAAAAATCGATTGAAATATTCAAATATATATTCAAAAATACGTCTCAAATTTCAAATATAGTGAAAATTTTGAAAAAAAAGTCAATTTTTATGAAGTTGAATTTTAAATAGTCAAAATTGTCGAGGTCTAAATATGGACGGACTGGTCCTTGGTTATCTTCAAAAATTGAAATATAAATCTTGTCCCCGAAACCAAGAAAGATTACAAAACATAACAAAGGTTGCTCTAACGCGTTTCGATAGCCAAGCTGTTGTGTTTTTTAATCTTTCGTAGTTTCAGGGGACAAGATCTGTATTTCAATTTTTTATTAGAAATGTTGAAAATGTCAAAAAAAAGACAAAACCTTCAAAAGTTAAAATTTAAAAAAGTCAAATTTTTGAGTAATTAAAATTTTCAAGCAAGTCAAACAATTTTTAAAGATGTTTTTTTCAATTTATTTAACACTTCTTCAGCCCAGTTTGGAAATATTTAAATTTTTATGGTTTGTTAACAATTTTCTACACAGTTTTTGAAATGCGACTACGTGATATTTAAATTTATTGAAAACGTCACTTCATGACAGTTCACAAATTACGAGGTTAGTTTATTTTAGATAGAATAGGAATAATGAAAAATAGGAGACCAAAAATTAGATATGGAAAAAATAAAAATTTGTTATTTTGATAAATTAGGAAAATATAAAAATATACATAAAAAAGGTTGTAGCACTGGACATCGATGTTTCGCTCTCATTTGAGCTCGTCAGCAGTGCATAACATGGAAAGGGAACAATGAGGAAGAAATACTTAAAAATAAAAAAATTTAAAATATTAAAAAGAAAAATAAAAAAAATTTTAACATGAATAGACGTTTCATCATCAATTTACTATGTTAAAAATTTAAATATTTGAAGTCCGATCCACAAGAAACAACTACTCCGAGGGCTAATACCCCTCCCGGCATTGAACTACACTTGTGAGTCGAACTTACATGCTCTTGGTGACTACTGTTCCTAACCGCCGAAATCTAATCAGCTTGGTAGTTAGAAGCACTCACCATTTGCGGAGTCCGTTCGTTCCGTTAGAGGAATAGAAGAATAATTTTTAAAGAGTCGAAACTTCCAAAAAATTAAAACTTTAAAAAGTTACCAAAATATCTTAAAAAAGTCAGTATTTTCAGAAGTCGCAATTTTGAAAATAATGTCACTTGACATTTTGCAAAAGAACACATTTTCAAAAAAAAAGAAAAATCCAAAATTGTAAAGTACTCGAAAATTTCAAAAAAGTAGACATTTTGAAAAAATGTCGAGCTTTAGAAAAATCGTACTTTTCAAATAAAAGTTCAAATGTAAAAGAAAAAACGCGAAATTTAAGGCAAAATCGAAAGTTTTGCAAAAAGTCGAAATTTGAAAAATAACTGAAATTAAAAATATTCCAAGTTTTAGGAATCAACATTTTCAAAAAATTACAATTTTGCGAAAACATCAAATTTTGAAAAAAGGTAAAATAATAAAGTCAAAAATAGAAAAAAAATTTAAAATGGTTGAAAGTTTAAAAAAACTGTTTAAAAAACTGGGTATTATAAATAGCTTTCAAAAATTCTACATTTTTAAAAGAATCAGAATTTCGAAAGACTGAACGTTTATAAAAAAATGTTGAATTTCCAAAAAAAGGTTGATATTTTAAAAAGGTTAAATTTTCAAAAATAAATAATAAACTCTGAAGTAATAATATTAAAAAAATGAAATTTTCGAAAAACTAGAAATTTCGAAAAAACTAGAAATTTTTGGAGAAGTCGGTCGAAATTTTCGGAAAAGTTGGTCGAAATTTTAAAGATCTCGAAATTTTCAGAAAGACAAAAATTTTGAAAGAATCGAAATGCTAAAAAAATATTTAAATGTGCACCAAAGTCAGGATTTAAAAAAAGAAAATTTTCGAAAAAAATCTAGACCTTGATAAGTCAAATTTTTCAAAAAAACATTGAAATTTTTGAGAAAGTACAAATCGAAATTTAGAAAAAAGTTGAAATTTTGAAAACAGCAATTTATTTTTAAAGAAAGTCGAAAATATAAGAAAAAGTCGAAAATTTTTAGAAAACTTCTAATTTTGACAAGAAGTCGAATTTTCAGAAAAAAAAGTATAAATTTTGAAACGTCGAAGTTTAAAAAGAATTCAATAATTCACAAAACTCGACATTACTAAAAATTTTCGGAGTCAAATCTTCAAAGACATCTGATATTTTGGAAAGTAACTATTTCGAAAAAAATCAAATTTACCAGAAAGGTCGAAATTTTCAAAAAAGTTCGAAATTTTAAAAAGTTATAATTTTGAAAACGTCGACATTTTGGATAAAGTTGGAATTTGAAAAGTTTTGTTTTTTTTTGACCTTTTCGGCTTTTCTAATAATTTTACTTTTTCGTCAATATTTATACCTCGACAATTCTGACTATTTGAAATTAAACTTCATTAAAATTGACGTTTTTTTTCAGAATGTTGTCTATTTGAAATTTGAGACGTATTTTTGAAAATCTCAACTCAAAAATGTCGAATTTTTTCTCAAAATATCGATTATTCAAAATGTTGACTTTTTTTTCAATGTTATGACTTTTTTGAAAATATTAATTTTAAAAAAAATGTTAGCTTCAGATGTATGAAAATTTTGGGATCTTTCAAAATTTCGACATTTTTTAGAATTCCAACTTTGTATGAAAATTATGACTTGAAAATGTTTTACTTACTGAAAGTTTTATCTTTTTTTTTAAATTTTGGCTTTAAAATTTGCGACTTGTTTAAAAATTTTGACTCTTTTCGAAAATTTGGCCACTTAATATTTCGGCCTTTTTTTAATTTAATCTGTTTTTTTTTTAATTCTGATTTTATTTAAAATATAGACATTGTTCTATTTAATTTCGACTTTTATTTTTGAAAATGTTAAATTTTTTAAAAATTTTGAAAATTTTTTCAAATTTTTAAAAAGCTATTAACTTTTTTCAGAATTTTGGCTATCCAAAATTTCAACTTTTCCAGAACTTTAACTTTTTAAAATTTCGACTTTTTGAAAAACTTTCTGTTATTTGTAATTTGGAATTTTTTGAAATTTTCTGAAAATGTCATATTGTGTACATTTAAAAATTTTTATTTGAAAATCTCAACTTTTTTTAATTAAAGAAAAGACTATTTTTTATGTCCATTTTTCAAAATGTCGACTTTTTTTGCAAACTTTTGATTTCTTAAATCGATATTTTTTATGAAGTGGCGCCTTTTTGACTATTTTTCGATTTTTTTCTGAAAATTTCGCCATTTTTTAATATTCGAGTTTCTTTCAAAATTTCGATTTTTTTTTTAATCTAGGCCTTTTATGAAACTTGACATTTTTCCCAAACTTTTTTTTCAACTTTTGTAATATTCGAGTTTCTTTCAAAATTTTAATTTTTTTTTTAAATCTTGGACCTTTTTTAAATATTTTGACATTTTTTCTAAACTTTCTTTTTTCAACTTTTGTAAATCTCCATCTATCTGGTAAATTTGGCTTTTCTTCAATATTTTGGTTTTTAAAATTTTGGCTTTTATTAAAAAGTTGACTGAAAATTTCCCAATATTTCGAAATGTTAACTTTTTTCACTTTTTTTCAAGATTTCTACCTTTTTTTTAAACATTTTTACCTTTTCTGAAAATTTTAAACGTTTATTATAATTTCGACATTTTTCCAAATTTCGCTTTTTTTCATTTTCACTTCTTTTTCCAAAAGTTTAACCTTTAGCTTTAAAAATGTCAATCTTTTTTCAAAATTTATGTTTTTCAAAATTTTGCCTTTTATAGACAATTTGAAAGTTATTCCAAAATTTTCAAATTTATCAAATTTTTGAATTTTTTGTAGGATTCTTCAGAACGTTCCTTATTTTTGAGTTTTTTTGACCATATTTAAATATTTCGATTTTTTAGAGCAATAATCCGATTTTTTTCGAAATTTGGATTTTTTTACAAATTTCGAATTTTTCTAAAAATTTTTCAAAAATTCGACATTTGTAAAATTACTGATTTTTTTCAAATTTTCGCTATTTTTACTTTTGCTTTTTTAATTTCGAATTTTTTTGAAAATTCATCCGTTTTACCATTTTTTTAAAAGTTTTTTATTTAATTTGGAATTTGTCTGAAAACTTGTTTATTTTCCCATAATTTTTAAATCTTTGGAACGTATCAGCTTTTTCGACGTTTTGATATTTTTGTAATTTGACATAAAATTTCGACTTTTTTCTGAAATTTTTCGTTTTTCAAAATGTTGACTTCTTTTGAAAATCTGAAATTTTTTGAAAACTTTTGCCTTCTAGAATTTTAAATATTTCGTCTGTGTTTTAAAATGTAAACAAAATTTTAACGAAATTTGAAAATTTCGACTTATTTTTAAAAATTTTTTCCTTTTCTTAAATTTTTGAATTTTCAACTTTTTTTAAATTCCCACTTTATTGAAAATTTCGACTTTTTTAATGTTCAAAATTTTCATAATGTTGGCCGTTTTTCAAACTTTAAAAAGTTTTTTCATTCGACTATTTTTTTAATTTTGATTATTTTCGAAATTTCGACGTTTTTTACAAATTTTCCATCCTTTATTCGAAAATTTTGATTTTTCTTAAGTCAGACATTTTTCTAAACTTTATTTGAAATTTTAATATATTTCGCAAAATTTCGAATTTTTCTAAAAAATTCGACTCCTTTTCAAAACTTCGACATTTTTTCCAAAATTTTATTTATATTTTTTTTTTAAATTTGCAATCGAATCTCCAACTTTTTAAAAGAAGATAATTATTTTTTAAATTTTAACCATTCAAAATTTCAACTTTTTACCTTTTCAAAATTTCTATTTTCCTGATAATTACGACTTTCTGATAATTTCGACCTTTCTTTAATATTTCGCATTTTTTAAATTCCTGAAAGTATTGATTATGTCGACTTGACATTTTTTCGAAATATTGACGTTTTTTTCAAAATCTTAATTTTCCTTTGTCAATTTTAACTTTCTATGAAAATTTTAACACTTCCAAATTTCGATTGTTTTAGAAAGTTTTGATTTCTTTTGCAAATTTCGACCTTTTCAAACCGCTGGACTTACACACTATCTCTCTGAAGATGATAGCTTGGCTATCGAAACACGTTAGAACAACCTCTGTTGTGTTTTTAATTTTTTTGGTTTCAAGGGACAAGATTTTTATTTCAATCACTGGAATTTGTTTAAAAATTTAAAGTTTACTGAAAATTTCAACTCTAAATTTCGATGCCTTTTAAAATTTTGGATTTTTTTAAAAAATTTGCATATTTTCAGATTTTTGATTTTATTGAAAATTTCATTGTTGACAAAATTTCAACATTGTTAAAAAAATTTGATATTTTTCGAAATATAAACTAATTTTTAAAGTTTCTTTTTTTGCGAAAATTTCTTATTTTTTGACTTTTCAAGTTTTTTGAAAAATTTTCCTTTTTTTGAAAGTTTTGACTTTGAAAAATTCGATTTAGACATTTTTTCGAAAATCGTGACTATTTTTTAAAAGGTCACATATGTGTTCAGCAAAATTTTCAAAAAAAGTTAATTTTTTTGGAAAAATGCGAAAATTGGAAAAAAAATTCGGAAAGTCAAAATTTTGAAAAACGTCGAAATTTTCATAAAAAATTGGATTTTTAAAAACAACTGGAATCTTGAAGAAGTCGAAATTTTGAAAAAAAATTTTACAATTTTAAAATGTCAAAATATTGAAAAATAATAAAAAAAGTTAGACAAAACGAAATTTTGAAAAAACCGATTTTTATAAAAAAAATTCCAAATTTCAATAAATGGGGCAGTTTTCGAAAAATTCGAAATTGGTAAAAACAAAGTTTCAAAATATTTCGAAAATGGTGAAAAATAGATAAATTCGAAAAAATGTCGAAATTTTTTGGACCAGAAATTTCCAAAAACAATTGAAATTTTAGAAGAGACGAAAATTTCAAAAAAAATCCAACTTATAGTCAAAATTTTTAGAAAAATGATAATCAAGATTCGAAATTTTGAGGTTTTGTAAAAGTCGAAATTTTAAAAATAATCGAACATTTCAAAAAAAGTCACATTTTCAAGAATTCTGGAGCTTTGAAGAAATCGAATTCGCAAAAAAAGTCGAAATTTGTCCAGCGTTTGTTAAAATAAAAGTGAAATTTTGAGAAGAGAGTCAAGCTTAAAAAATCTAAAGTTAAAAAAATAAGAATCCAAATTTTAGAAAAAAATGACGAGATTTTCGAAAAGCTCGAATCGCAAAAACAAAATTTGAATTTTAGGGCTAAAAATTTTGAAACAACATCGACATTTTGGGAAAATCGGCAGTAGTACTCACGAAAGCATTCTTTATCCTTTGGGCCATTATACCCCCCCCCACAGAGATTTTGTCGGCTTTTGTTTATTCCAAGTGAATTTTTTCAAGGAAAAATCAATCTAAAATATTTTCGACATTTCAAATTTGAATAGGGTTACCAGATGTCCATATTTCATCCGGAGTGTTTGGAATTCAAGATTTCGAGTTAGCCGAAAAGTATGATCTTTAGAGCACCTTTTTTTGTCTCCAAAAATAGTTTTTGAGGCTGAAGTTGTATGGAAAATATAAAAAAATATCAAATGAGGATCTTTTTTTTGGTGAAATGGACTGGTTCTTGCTTATTTTCAAATTCTGAAATACAAATCTTGTTTCCTGAAACCAAGAAAGATTAAAAAAAGCAACAAAGGTTGCTCTAACTCGTTTCGATAGTTAAGCTATCATCTTCAGAAAGATAATGAAGCGCCCTTAGAGCAACTTTTGTTGTGTTTTTTAATCTTTCTTGGTTTCAGGGGACAAGATTTGTATTTCAATTTTTGTTTTTTGATAGTTAAACGTTATTTTCTCAGGCTGAAGTTGAAGTAGTAGTAGTAAGGAAAATATAAAAACAATATTAATTGAGGACCTTTTTTTTGGTCGTCAGAAATTATTTGCGGAAGTAAAAATTATATTGACTGAGGATCTGTTCGGTAATCTGGTAACCGTAAATTTGAATAAATGAATAAATATGAAAACAAAATTCATACATTTACGTTTTACTGCAATCTTGGTTATTTTTTGAAAGATAACTTGTCTCATCTTCTTGAAAAACACTTCTATAACGCTTTTTTTTTCATGTCGAACATCCTAAGAAACAAGTGTATGGAGGAATCATTTTGTAAGTTAGAAATATGAAAATTTATTGAGTATTCTTTTGGTGAAACGGACTGGTCCGAAACATTTTGACTTTTTTTTTTCAACGTTTTTGAAAATTTTGGCGTTTATTCTTGAAAATTTCTTCTGTGAAGATTTGGATATTTTTCAAAACTTTGAGTTTGAAAGTGATGACTTCAAAATTTTTGACATTTTCAAAATTTTAGATAACTTTTGTTGAGAATTTTGACTTTTCAAAATGTGCGACTTGTTCAAAATTTTGACTTTGTCGCGATTCTATCACTTAATGTCGATTTTTTTTTTTAAATCTTAGCAATTTTGAAAATTTTTACATTCTTTTCAGTTTTTTTTTTCATTCAAAATTCTCAAATCAACAATTTTGACTTTTTAGAAAAAATGTTCAATTTGTTTTCAAAATTTTAGCTTTTTCAAAACTTTAACTCCTGAAAATTTCGACATTTTTTTATCATTATTGACTTTTTTTTTAATTTCGACTTTTTTGGTCGTTTTATGCCCTCCGTAATTGCGTACTCATTGAGGGGGATACCAATAGAGTGTGACATCGTGTAACAAGCGAAAGACGAGTCATAAACTTGGTGACGTCACAAAGTTCTGACTTTTTTTTGAAGAATTTCACCATTTTAGAAGTTTCAAATTATTCCTAAAATTTTGTCTTTGTTGAAAATTTTGACTTTTCGAAGTCATATTTTTTTCGAAAAATTCTTTTTTTTAAAGTTTGATTTTTAAAATAAATTTGACATTTTTTGGAAATTAAAAAATTATAAAAGTTACAATTTCCAATTTTAATCTTTTTCTCAAAGTTTTAACATTTTGCGAATTTCGACTATTTTTGAAAAATTTACTCTTCAAAATTTCTAATTTTTTTCTGAAAATTGACTCATTTGAAAAAATTTTCGATTATTTTAAAGTTTTGCTTTTTTCAAAATTTAGTCTAAATTTAACATTTTTACTTTTTTTGAAAATTTCTACTTTTAAAAGTTTCGGCTTCTTTTTTGAAAATTTAGACTTTTTTTGAAAATCTTTAATTTTTTGAAGACTCGTTAATTGTCAAACTTTCGCTATTTGAAAATTCTCGCTTTTTTCAAAAATGTCAAGTTTTTTGTAAGCTGAACTTTTCGACTTTTTTTAAATTATAATTTTTTTTCCAGAGTTGCGGTTATTTAAAAAAATGACTTTTTTTAATTATTATTTTTCAAAATTTTGAGTTTTGCACATTAGATTTTTGTTGTTGAAAATTTGGAGCTTTTTAAAATTTTAATGTTTTTTAAAAGTTACGATTTTTATTTAAATCGTAATATTAATGTCGAATTTTTTGAAATTTCTACTGTTTTTTGAATATTTCTGAAAATTTCATCATTTAAATTTTTTTTTAAATGTCTTGTTCCCGCATTCTATTCACGGTGCTGTGAAGGCATAATTGGTTTGCCCTTTGCCGAGTGGAGTGACCTTAAACAAATGTTTTTTAGAAAAACTTGCTTTTTTGAAAATTTCGAAAGTGTTTCAAATTTTTCATTTTTTTGAAAACTTTAATTTAACATTTTCACTTTTTAAAAAAATGTTTACTTTTTTACAATTCCAAGTTTTTTTCAAAAATTTTAACTTCACTAAATTTGAAACATTTTTTTGGAACGGACTGGTCCTTGGTTATCTTCAAAAATTGAAATACAAAACTTGTCCCCTGAAACCAAAAAAAATTAAAAAACACAGTCTTTGTTGTATTTTTTATTCTTTCTTGGTTTCAAGGGACAAGATTTCTATTTCAATATTTATTCACTGTTATTGTTTAAAAGCTAAACACTTCTGGATTTAGGATGGGTTCTTAAAAATAGGCCAGCACCCTTTGCAGGCCCATTGTAATTGAGGCATCCTTGGTCGTTCATTTAGCCACCCATCTTGTTGAAAAACTGAAGAACGTTCGTTGGATGCGCCTCTCTTTGAGTGGCCGCATTAGACCAGAATCCCCCAGCAAATTAAACACTTTTTAAAAGTTAAAAAAATGTTCGTTTGAATAATTATGAAAGGTGAAACATTTACTGTTAACCGCAGAACAGAGTTGAACTGCCAAGAGTCTAATAAGCAGCTTATTATTTATTTAGTTTTAAACGTAAAAACCAAATTAATAAACTATTTTAAATGAAATGAATGTTTCATTTGGACGTCTCAACTGTCAGTTATCTATCTCATTGTAATATTTGAAATATTCATCCGGTAAAATAAGTTTAATATTCAATTTTAAAACATCCTTACATTTCTACGTAATCCATTATTCATCGACTTGTTTACATATGCATTAAAAATATTCGATTTGTTAAGAAAATATAAATATATGCGATTATGTATGATGTATTATAACAACGTACTATGTATGTTCCAGGGGTGGGTTACGTGAAGCTCTTAGCCGGATGCCTCTTGAGTATTTACTATCCTTTATACATAGGACTTTCTCTTTTCTATGTCCTGTGGATGGCCAAGGAGGATCTTCCATTTCAAGAATGTGCCGTAGTTAAGATGAAAGAGGTAAATAATAATCATTGACATTTAGTAAATTCCAAGACACTATATTCCCGTACAGCACCTAAATCAGAAAGATATCTTAAAGATATCATTATAGCCATAACTTTAAGAGCCACAAAAATGTTAGCATTTAGATAACTTTTCTTAGTCGTCAGATTATGGACATCTAACAGATAACATAATGTTAACTTTCTCGATTTCCCGATGTCGGACTTTAGAAAATGTTGACTGTAAGAGCTCTTTAAAGAGAACTTATTGCTGAGTGGGTTGGCACCCATTGAAAGTAACAGTTGAAGGAGGAAGTGGATGTAACAAAATCAGAATTTTGAGAAAATTGCATAGAAAGTTTAAGCACCTCATTAAATTGGTATGTGCAGATCACCTTTATTGAAAGGGTAATATCAAAATTAAATAATAATTAAAGAATTTCAAAGGTTCTAAATGTTAGATAATTTTAAAAAGCTTGAACTGAAAAGTTTTTTAAAAAAATCGAAATTTAAAAGAATTACCAAGTTTAAAATCTAGTCAGGAAAAGAACCCAAATTTTGGGAAACAGAGGACTTCAACATTTTTGTAATTCACGAATTAGCAACATGGTATTTCACTGGGCCCCCATGAAGTTCGGACCCCGACGCATTTGCCTCCTTTATCCCCCTCTCGCGGCGGGCCTGCAGGCGAATACCCAGAATTAAGAAAATATCTTGCTAGAGAAATCATTCCTCTATTGGCTGCGTTTTCGAATTTATCGCCATGAAAGTAAAACTAATTAACAACAAATTGTGAAATGCCGTTTTAAACTAATTTAAATCACAAAAACACGCCAGATCGACGGACAAATTAGTGCATAGCTTCGTCTATTAAAATATGACAGCGCGTTATATAATTAAATGCGTTCACTTCGATCGTTAAACGAGTTTATTCCAGTCTTGAATTGTAACACTGAAAATTACTAATATTTATCTTCGTTAGAAACAGAGCAAATCGCATTTCTCTTCCACTTACAAGCGACAAATAACGGCAAGTAACAATTTCCATTTTATTCTTTTAGTTCTTTAGTTTCGGATAACTCTTTCAGTTTTACTTTCACGATAGTCATCCGATCCCAATTATCTCGATGGTTCACGCTAATGAATGCACGTAGTGAGCTTATTACCACTCTTAAGTTTACAACCCAATAAATATATCTTAAGTAGTAAACGTAGGGTATCCCGGTCATTATGTCATTAATTTTAATCACGTATTCGGAAGCCTTAGTAAAGGCAAAAAATTGAAAAAAAGATTATTCGTCTATTAAAAAATTAGCCGATAACCCCTCCTAAGAGAACGCTCTTGGTTCGCAGCAAACTCCCTTAATAAATATCGTTTACGACTTCACAGATCAACAGACATTTATCACGTTGTCACATCACCTGATGCAGTTGATAAGGACAACTGCAGAGTGAATATCATTCGGGAAAATTTCGAATTAAAAAAAAGTTCAAATGTATAAAATAATAATAATAATAAATAGGTTCAATCAGAAATTCGAAAAAAGCAGAAATTTGGAAATAGTGTCATTTCTGTGGCCTGAATTTGCGAGAAAGTCGAAATTTTCAAAGAATTCACGTTTCATGTCAAAAACGTCCAAATTCGAAAAAAAAGCGAATTTTATTTTCGAAAATACCGAATTTTGTTTTCGAAAATACCGAATTTTGTTTTCGAAAATACTTAATTTTGTTTTTGAAAATACTTAATTTTGGTTTCGAAAACACCGAATTACGTTTTAGAAAATGCCCAAGTTTTGAAAAAAAAATCGAATTTAATAAAAAATCGAATTTTGATCAAATCGAAATTTTGAAAATAGCAGAACTTAACTAAGAAATACGAAATTTCGGAAAAAATCGAAAATTTTTAAAAAGGTGCAATTTAAATTTACAAAAATAAATAAATAAATTCAAACAGAAATTCGAAAAAAAAGCGTAAATTTTGAAATAATGTCATTTCTGTGGCCTGAATTTTCGAAAAGGTCGAAATTTTTAAAAGAATTTACGTTTCATGTCGAAAAGAACAAAAATCGAAAAAAAAAACGAATTTTGTTTTCGAAAATACCGAATTCTGTTTTCGAAAGTACTTAATTTTGCTTTCGAAAATACCGAATTTCGTTTTAGAAAGTGCACAAATTTAAAAAAAATCGAATTTAATAAAAAATAGAATTTTGATCAAAGTCGAATTTTTGAAAAAAGCAGAACTTTACTAAGAAAAACGAAATTTCGGTAAAAATCCAATATTTTTAAAAAGGTGCAATTTAAACTTACAAAAAAATAAATAAATTCAAACAGAAATTCAAAAAAGAGCAGAAATTTTGAAATAGTGCCATTTCTGTTGCCTGAATTTTCCAAAAAGTCGAAATTTTCAAAAGAATTCACGTTTCATGTCGAAAAGATCCAAATTCGAAAAAAAAAACCGAATTTTGTGTTCGAAAATATCGAATTTCGTTTTAGAAAATGCTAATATTTTGATAAACAAAATCGAATTGAATAAAAAATCGAATTTTAATTAAAGTCAAAATTTTGCAAAAAGAACTTTACTAAGAAATACTAAATTTGGGAAAAAGTCGAAATTTTTTAAAAAGGTGCAATTTAAATTTACAAAAAAATAAATAAATTCAAACAGAAATTCGAAAAAAAGCAGAAATTTTGTAATAGTGTCATTTCTGTGGCCTGAATTTTCGAAAAAGTCGAAATTTTCAAAAGAATTCACGTTTCATGTCGAAAAGATCCAAATTCGAAAAAAAACCGAATTTTGTTTTCGAAAATCCGAATTTTGTTTCCGAAAACACCGAATTTCGTTTTAGAAAATGCCCAAATTTTGAAAAAGAAAATCGAATTGAATAAAAAATCGAATTTTAATTAAAGTCGACATTTTACAAAAAGCGGAACTTTACTAAGAAATAGGAAATTTGAGAAAAAATCGAAAATTTTTAAAAAGGTGCAATTTAAATTTACAAAAAAATAAATAAATAAATTCGAAAAAAGCAGATATTTTGAAATAGTGTCATTTCTGTGGCATGAATTTTCGAAAAAGTCGAAATTTTCAAAAGAATTCACGTTTTATGTCGAAAAGGCCCAAATTTGAAAAAAAAAAAGAATTTTGTTTTAGAAAATACAGAATTTTGTTTTCGAAAATACCGAATTTCGTTTTAGAAAGTGCCCAAACTTTGAAAAAAAAAATCGTATTTAATAAAAAACCGAATTTTGATCAAAGTCGAATTTTTAAAAAAAGCTAAATTTTAATAAGAAATACGAAATTTCGTAAAAAATCAAAAATTTTTAAAAAAGTGCAATTTAAATTTACAAAACAATAAATAAATAAATTCAAACAGAAATTCGAAAAAAAGCAGAAATTTTGAAATAGGGTCATTTCTGTGGCATGAATTTTCGAAAAAGTCGAAAGTTTCAAAAGAATTGACGATTCATATCAAAAAAGTCCAAATTTCGAACAAAACCGAATTTTGTTTTCGAAAATACCAAATTTTGTTTTGGAAAATACCGAATCTCGTTTTAGAATGTGCCCAAATTTTGAAAAAAAATCGAATTCAATAAAAAATCGAATTTTGATTGAAATCGAATTTTTGAAAAAAGCAAAACTTTACTAAGAAAAACGACATTTCGAAAAAAATCGAAAAATTTTAAAAAGGTGCAATTTAATTTTACAAAAACATAAATAAATAAATTCAAACAGAAATTCGAAAAAAAGCAGAAATTTTTCTGTGGCTTGAACTCTAGAAAAAGTCGAAATTTTTAAAAGAATTCACGTTTCATGTCGAGAAGGTTCAAATTCGAAAAAAACCGAATTTTGTTTTCGAAAATACCGAATTTCGTTTTAGAAAATGCCGAAATTTAAAAAAAAAATCGAATTTTGACCAAAGTCGAATTTTTGAAAAAAAGCCGAAATTTACTAAAAAACGAAAATAAAAAGAATATATAAGAAAAACAAAATTTTGAAAAAATTCGAAAATTTTAAAAAGGTGCTGGAAAAAGTGTAAGTTAATGAACCCTATTTTCGAAAAAAGTAGATTTTTTTAAAAAGTTAAGTTGTAAAAAAAGATTACAAAACATATTGTTGTAATTTTTTTTAAAAGAAACAGTTGACATTTTAAAAAATGAGAAATTTTTCAAATCAAGTTTAAATCAACTAAATCGAATTATGCCTTCGAATATGCCCATAATGCCTTCGAACACTGCAAGTAGTATGGAGAAACAATAATGAATGGCGATAAATCGCTTTTTTAAATAAAGACAGTTTGTAATTTTCGGGGAATATTTCGTTCGGAAACGAATTCTATAATTTGGAAGTTCTATATAAAAAAGAGTCTCCAAACACAGAAGAAGTTCCCACTCTGTCAAACTAAACCGCACAGGAATTTCGCAAAAAAGTCAAAATTTATAAAAAAAAGAACAGATCTGGCAAAAAAGTCGTAATTCATAAAAAAGGACAAAATTTCAAGAAAAAATCTAAATTTTGTAAAAAGATCGAAAATATCAAATAGAAGTCAATATTCAGAGAAACGCGAAATTTCATTTGTCATTTTATTTGTCACACGAGACAAGGTCACATCAGTTCAAGTTCACGCGAGGTTAAGATTACTAGAGTTTAGAATCACGTGAGCTCAAGATCACATGATATCAGAGCCACGTGTATTCAAGATCACATAGGTCGTAAGTTTGCGGTCACGTGCGTTTAAGATCACGTTCAGGCAAGGTCACGTGCGGTTACGATCACATTCATGCAGGGTCTCGTGCGGTGACGGTCGAATTAGGCGAAAATCACGCGAGCTCAAGGTCACCTTAGTTCAAGATTAGATTAGCGTATGTTCAAGGTCATGTTAGTTCAAGGACATGTTAACTCACGCTCACGTGAATTGAAGGTCGTGTGAACTCAAGGTCAGTTGGGTTTGGGGCTAGCTTAAGGTCACGTGTTTTGATAATATTTGAGTAATTCTAGGAATTTCTTTTAAGAATTAAATCCTACACTAACATTGGTAGAACGAAATATGATAATTCAATTCTAAAGAAAAGGCTCCAAGAGTTGGACATATAACCGGGCTCAATTCCTTTAAAATTTGGACCTGGCACTTTCAACATAAACGGGCTTGAAGGTCACGGGACTCAAACGGTCACGAGATGAGAGTTAGCCTTCTGGTTGTTATTTATTTTGTGTCAAGGTCACGTAGGCTCAAGATCATACGAGCTCAAGGACATCAGAGTCATGTGGGCTCGAAGTCACGTGCAGTCAAGGTCACGGTAGCCCAAGATCACTTGAGTTCAAGGTCACTAAGTTCTGGATTACGTTCGTTCAAGATTGCATGTGTTCAAAGTTACATCGACTCCAGACTACGTGAGTTTAGGCGCAGATACACAGGGGGGGGGGAGTGCAATGGATGCAATGAAGACTTCGAAAAAATTGGGGAAAAGAAAGAGATTTCGAAAAATTTGAGAAAAAGGAAGAGATTCCGAAAAAAAATGAATTATCAAAATTCTCAACAAAAGGTAAAATTTTGAGAAAAAAAGTCGAATTTCGACAATAGATTAAAACCCAGAACAAATTAAAAACCTTAAATTTTTATACAAATTTGAATTTTTTGAAAATTGTAAAATATCAAATGGAGAAATTGTAAATATAAACTGGAAGGTTAAAAAAAAATGTCGAACTTTAAAAAAGTCGTAGTTTTTCAAAGAACAAGAAAACAGTTAAATTCTTGGAAACATTTCATGGAAAAAGTCAAAATTTTAAGAAAAGCTCGAAATTTTAGCAAAACATTTGCAATTTTTCAAAGAAGTTTAAATTTTGAACAGAAATTTGAAATTTCGACGAGACGATTCGAAAAATAATCCAAATTTTCAGATAAATCGAATTTTGAGAAAATTGGTAAAATAATTTCGAAACAAATAAGAATATCGATAAAACTTCCAGTTTCTAGAAAAGTATTGAATTTTAAAAAAGGTCAACATTTCCCAGAAAAAGTCAAATTTAAGAAAAAGAATCAAATTTGGAGATTTGAAAATAGATGAATTTTGTTCGAATTAAAGGTTTCCAGAAGAAGCTTATTTTTGAAAAAAGAAATTTCAAAAAATAATAATTTCGTCAAAAGTTCTCAAAAAAGCAAAATGTTGGGAAAAAACTGAATTTGGACAATAGATTGAAATGCGCAGAACAAATTTAAAAGCCCGAAATGTTTAGAAAAATTTATATTTTGTGAAAAATTGTAAAATTTCGAAAAGAGATATTGTAATAAATTAAAAGCTTAAAAAAATTGTTGAACTTTTTCAGAAGTTAAAAATTTTCAGAGAAAAAGAAAATAAAAAATTTGCAATTTTCCAGAGAAAGTTAAATTTTGAGAATAAATTGAAATTTCGAGAACAAGACAATTTTAAAAAAATCCAAATTTTCTGATAAATTCGAATTTTGAGGAAATTGGTAAAATAATTTCAAAAGAAAAGAGAATGTCGATCAAACTTCCAGTTTCGAGAAAAGTATTGAATTTTAAAAGGCCAAAATTTCCCAGAGAAAGTCAAAAGTAAGAAAAAAATCAAATTTTGGGATTGATGATAGATGAATTTCGTTCGAAATAAAGGTCTCCAGAAGAAACTTAGTTTTGAAAAAAGAGTTTAAAAAAAATGAATTCGTCAAAAGTTTTCAAAAAACAAAATTTTGGAAAAATACTTCGAATTTTGACAATAGATTGAAATTCGCAGAACAAATGTAAAAACCTGAAATGTTAAGACAAATTTGAATTTTGTAAAAAATTGTAAAATTAGGAAAAGGGAAATTGTAAAAAATTAAAAGCTTAAAAAAAATTGTTGAAATTTTTCCAGAGAAGGTTAAATTTTAAGAATAAATTAAAATTTCGAGAACAAGACGAATTAAAAAAAACTCCAAATTTTCAGATAAATCGAATTTTGAGAAAATTGGTAAAATAATTTCGAAAGAAAAGAAAATGTCAATAAAACTTCCACTTTCGAGAAAATTATTACATTTTAAAAATTGGTCAAAATTTCCCAGAGAAAGTTAAATGTTAAGAAAAAACAAATTTTGAAGATAGATGAATTTAGTTCGAAATAAAAATTGAAAACCAAATTTTGAATAAAATAAATTTCGAAAAAAATAAATTTGTCAAAAGTTCTCGAAAAAGATTGAACTAAAACAAAAGGTCGGATTTCGGCAATAGATTGAAACCCGTAACAAATTTCAAATCTGAAATTTTTAGACAAATTTAAATTTTGTGAACAATTGTAAAATTTCGAAAAGAGAAATTATAAAAAATTGAAAGCTTAGAAAAAATCGTCGAACTTTTAAAAAGCCGAAGTTTTTCGGAGAAGATAAAAAGTTTGTATTTTTCCAGAGAAAGTTAAATTTTAAGAATAAATTTGAAATTTCGAAAACAAGACGATTAAAAAAAACTCCAAATGTTCAGATAAATTCGAATTCTCAATTGATAAAACAATTTCCAAAGAAAAAGTTGATACAACTTTCAATTTCAAGAAAAATGTTTAACTTTATAGAAAGGTCAAATTTTAAGAAAAAAATCAAATTTTGAGATAAAGTCAAATATTCTGAAAATTAACGAATTTCGTCAAAATAATGGCAGCTTGCAGATGCAATAAAATGTCGAATTTAAAAAAAAATGAATTTTGCGAAACTGGTTCAAATTTGTAAAAACAAATAAAAGTTTAAATGTTTAGTAAAAGTCAATATTTGGGCAAAATGACTAAATTTCGAAAAAGGACGAATTTTAAAAAGAATATAGAAATTTCAAGAAAAGTGTTGAAGTGTTGAAGGTCAAAATTTCCCATAGAAAGTCAAATTTTGAAATTAAGTCAAACATTTTAAAAACATGTAGATAAATTTCGTTGAAAAAAATCGCAGCTTGCAAAAACAATGACATGTCAAATTTTATAAGTCGAAATTTCGAAAAAAACCGAATTTTGCGAAACAAGTCCAAATTTGTAGAAAATAAATAAAAGTTTAAATGTTCAATAAAAGTCAATTTTGGGGAAAATACCGAAATTTGATAAAAGAATGAATTTTAAAAAGAATGTAGAAAGTACTAAAAAAAGCCGTCGAAAAACTGTAATTTTGAAAAAAATGAAATTTGAGAATAGATTAAATTTCGAAAAAAAACTTTGAAAAAAAGGTCGAAATCTTCAAAAATTATTTTACTTAAGATGTTTACTATTTTTATTAAAAAATCGACGAAAGATGAATTTTTGCGAAATAGGGTCGAATCTTCCAGTAAGTCGAATTAGAAAAAAGTAAACATTTTCACAAAATGTCGAGTTTTGAGAAGAAAGGAAGATTTGAGGTAAAAATCTAATTTAAGGAACAAAATAAATATCAAAAAAGAAGACTAATATTGAGAAGAGTTAAAAAAGTCGAAACTGCGAAAAAAAGGCAAATTTTGAACTAAATGTCTAAATGCTAAAAAATAAAAGGTCTTTTGATCTTTCTCGTCTGACTGCATGAGTCGGAGGGGCCTCTCTTCGTCCCACACTTTGTCTTATTTATCTGATTTAATTTGGAACTAAAATGTAAAATCAGAAATAAAATGTAAAATCAGAAATAAAATGTAAAATCAGAAATAATATGTAAAATCAGAAATAAAATGTAAAATCAGAAATAAAATGTAAAATCAGAAATAATATGTAAAATCGAAAATAAGATGTAAAATCAGAAATAAAATATAAAATTAGAAATAAAAATTTATGGCTCTTTGAAATTCGCGAAATGGTGTTTTTATTGAGGCTGGCTCTTTCGGTTTAAAAGTTTGCCGACCCTTGCTCTATACCAATTTTCGTCAAAATCGTAATTTGGCCGCAAAAAGTTGACAAGCAAACTCACTTTCGCTTTTGAATAGTAAGGATTTGGACACGTCAAAAATTTTTCACTGGACGACAGAAAATTGTAGGAAAGTTTAAAAATGTTACAAGGGAAACGGAAATCAAAACTAACTGATTAGGAACAAACTAATAAAAGTGAATTTTCGTTGATTGGAAGTGAAAGGTTTCCTGATGTATTAAACCGTTTCATATTTTTTTAATAAAGCTTGGTTAATAACATCATTGCTTCTACGATAAGTACTCCATTCACTGTAATTGTCGGGTTTTGCGGCCTTGTAAATTTTTTAGTTCTTCACTGAGTGATTACAATTGCTTTTAGATCTTTTAACACGAATTCTTTGCTCATCAGTTCCGTGATTAATTAAAACCAAGTTATCATCTTCTATACCTATTGCTGACATAATATTTTCATAAGCAGAAAAAGGTGCTCATAGAAAGACAATAAATTGTTAATTACTTTGGCAATGATGCAATTATCTATGTATGTTTAACATCTTTTGTTCTGTGGAATTATCGATAAGAATAAACAAATAATAAGTAGCAATATTATTATTATTGTTTAACAGGAAGTACTTTTTGTTCTCATAGGTTAAAAGCGAATGCAAATTTAAATTATTTTGATCACGAACCATAAAGATATTGCGTGCCAATGAAGATAAAATGAGGAAGCAGTTTCTGACCAACTAGGTGGAAAAATTTCTGCGATGCAGTTGCAGAACTGATTTTTTTATTGTTCATTAATTTTTATGCTATTCGAATTAATAAAATGAGTCTTGTAACAAAATTGACAGGGTAATTGTAAGACATTAAATACTACAACATTATTTTTTTTTGGCTGATGTAGGCATTTTGATGTGAAAATTATGTTATTTTAAAATCCCTTGCATTTTATGAAGTCAATTCTTTTTATGAAATATTTTAAAATTTACTCCTTAGTCATTTTAATATGAACTCCAATTCTAATTTATTATTCTTTGTTCGTTTTATTAACACTCTTCTAATACACCATGCAATTACTGATGAGTTAAAATAACACCATAACATTGACTTCAAGCTAGTACAGTTCCTTACTATTTATACAGGGTCTTCATTAATGTCCGAGTCCCACGTGACTCGACCTTGTAGGCAACCAAACATACACTTATGCACAAAATAAATAATAAAATCCCTAACTATCAGCTATTCAATATTCCCTGCCTGCCAGTGGCGTTTCATTCTTGGGGGCACTGGGATTAAATAAAGATATATTTAAACGTGGCCTTTAAGATTATTGGTTAGTAGACATAAAATATTCACTTTACTAAAATGAATATTGTTTCTGATAGGCCTAACAGGACCTCTTTAGGTTGAAACTGTTAAAATGTTTCATAGTAACATCTTTTAATGTCTTTTGCATACTAATTTTAGATTTTTGACTGCAAACTCTTGTTCGAAATTTAGAAAATTTTAGTAAAAGGGTGAAAGAACTTTTGCGCTATATTGAAAAATAGTTTTAATATTATTAGGTATTAAATAGTTTTAATATTGTTTTAAAAACTGCAAATACTGTTAATGTTTCAAATAATGTATTACTACTCTTCTTTAATGGTTACAAATTGTAGAAATACATAACTTTTGAATGTTTGTTGCTGCACAATTTAATTGAGTTTTTTGCAGCTTGTTCTTAATTACTAGGAAAAAGTCTGCAAATAGACAATTCATGAAATTGCCTAATTTCACAGCGGCCCAATCGATAGTTGTTTGATTTAAAATTGAACGCTAAAACTAATCCTACCAAAAATTAAAAATTGACAGAACTCACAAGTTACCACTTACTAAAACCTTTTATGAACAAAAAAAATTTGAAAACAAGGGGAAAGACGTGGAAAAACAATTTCAGTTTTCAATTTTGGTCAAATGGGAGAGTAGTTCGTCTTATTAGATCGAACAAAAAGTGATTGAGCAGCTGCTTGTCCTAAACAATTAAATAAATTATCTGTTTTCGGGTTTTTTTCCTGATAATCAAGAACAGGACACAAAAAACTCGAATTGTGTTTACATACGAATAAAAGTTTCAGCAACTTAATTGCCCATTACATAAAATATGAAAAAAGTTTGGAAATAAAAAAAGACAGTAATGATTTTAGCATTTCATTTATTTCAAGGAGTCAATTACACGTAAGAAAACCAAACAGAAACAAAGTTAAAAAAACAGTATCTACTCTACAGAAATATCCATTTTCAATTATATACTATACAACATTTAAATAATTATCAACCAACAATTATCTACGGATAAAAAAGGTTCTTTTAAATTAAAGAAGATGTTCAAAGTGTCCACATTCATTTTGTAAACATAAATTTATTCTACGTTTCATGCAATCAAAAACATGTTGCAGTTCAATTGGTGATATAGAGTATATTTCATGCTGAACTGCAACTTCTAGTTCTTCAATTGTGTGCAAATGATTTTTAAACACATTATGTTTAATGCGACCGGACAGAGAAAAATCTAAGGGTGTTAGATCAGGACTTCGTGCAGGCCATAAGCCTCTACTGATTAAATGATCATCATAAAATTCTCTCAAATATCTTAACGTTTGTGCCGAAGTATGTGCTGTAGCCCCATCTTGTTGGAAGTGTCCAAGTTGCAGTTCTTCATTATGCATAAACTCCAGAGCTTGTTGTAAAATGGCCCGGTATCGTTCTCCATTTATTGTGTCTCGAAAAAAAAAATGGTCCTATTATCTTTGTTCTTGAAATTGCTACCCATACACCAATCTTCTGGGGATGTAAAGGTGTTTCAATAAAATTATGTGGATTTTCTGTACCCCAAATTCTATAGTTTTGACTATTCACATAGCCAGACAAATGTACCCAGGCTTCATCGGGAAAAAAAGTCAAGTCTAATATATCATTATTGTTTAAATGTTCATTAAACCAATGACAATACTGAACTCGTTGATTATAATCTGGTGGTTTATACTCTTGAACGACAGTCATTTTATAGGGATGCATATGTAACTGCTTCGTTAATGCTTTGTGACAAATCTTATTGCTCACAAAAAATGTGTATGTGCTTTTGAAGTTATCAATAATTAAATCAATATTTATAATACGTACCTGTCTGGATAGATAACTGTGAAATAGATTTTTTAGGACTTTGTTGCATGCGCTGTCGAATATTTTCAACATTTTCTGTTAAAATTGGTCGCCTACCTGTAGACTTGCCCTTGCAAATGCAATGTTTCTCCTCATAACGTTTAATGAGCACTAATCTGTGGTTCTTAAAAATATCATATGGAATGTCAGCATCTGGAAACCTTTCGTTGAATTGTTCAATACAGGATTGCAATGAGTAAGACCAGTTTTCATTTGGATTCCGTGTACCACTGTGAAAATGCGCCATCAAAATAAAGGCGTCTTGTTCTGGCGTAAAAGGCATGTTTAGAAAACCAAGCCTAAAACACGTAAAATATTAAGCACAACCTTAAAATAGCTGTACTTATAACTTATCCAAAGTTTTGATAAAAACTTTTTCTTTATTTTACACAAATTATAATTATATAATGTAAAATTTGGCATAAATTATAAGCACAAAACGCCCATGAATTGTCAGAATTTTTAGTCACTAAATTGTCCTGTCATATTCTCGCACCAAACCTATAGAAATTAAAATCACTTGGACAGAGAAGCGATGCGGTCACGTGGGACTCGGACATTAATGAAGACCCTGTATATTTTCATCATCAAATATTTCGTAACAGTATTAAAATATATTGTCATATTATTTTCAAGTAGGGGAAAATCCGTTAAGGACATCTGGGAAGGTACCCAGATAGTGTCGGACTTCCACTCAAACTACGGGTACCGACTAAAAACCCCTACTTTTTCGAGCCGGACCCTTGGCCCTCAATCCCTCCGTCGGATCAGTGCAATAGTGCTGGAGCACTATTGTAAGCTGTTTTGTCTGAAACATAAGAAACAAACAAAACAAAAATTTCCGAAATGGAAGTCGTAGCCTAGAAGACCATCCTTGGTCTCCTAATCCTGGTTGGGACGTTTGGATCGTAATCCACTGCCTATCGAACTAGTTCGTTGGGATGCGTTTCCGCTCTCACCATCGCCCTGGAATTAATTTCCCTAAGAAAATCTCTTACCAAAGGTAGTTCAACTTCTCTATGGAGTTGATTGTTTCTCACAAACCATGCTGCGTCCATGGCTTGTCTTAGAAAGACGTTCTGGAACACCTGGAGTTTCTCCATCTGATTATCCGTCGCCTGTGACCAAACTACTGATGCGTAAGTCATCGCTGGTCTTATGATTGATTTGTATAGTAACACTTTAAGTCCAATGGACAGGTTACTATTTCTATCAATCATCGCTTGCAGCAGTCCCTTCAGCATTTTGGCTTTGGACACTGCATAATCGATATGTGCCTGGAATGTAAGTCTTTTATCAATAATTACACCTAGATATTTTGCCTGAAGTCTCCAGTCGACGTTTTGCCCATGAACATTTACATGTCCATATGGTTGGACTCTTCTTCGGGTGAAAAAGACTACTTGGGTCTTGCCTGCGTTGACTTGGATTCTCCACCGAAGTAATCTAGTAGACTGTCTGTTGCCCCCTGAAGTCGTCTGGTGACAAACTCTGGACTGTAAGAGTACGCCACCAAAGCTGTGTCGTCTGTATAAGTTGCCAATAAGGTGTGGTCGATTGTTGGATTGGTTCTCGGGATGTCTGCTGTGAAAAGAGAATACAGGAGAGGTGACAAGGCAGAACCACACTGTAGCCTAAACTGGTTTGATAGTTCCTGTCCCACCTTTGCTCTGAATGAGCGTTGGTCGAGGAACGAGCTTACCATTTGAACCATTGTTAGAGGTATTCCAAACTGGTGCATCTTGTAGACTAGTCCTTGGTGCCAAACTGTGTCAAATGCCTTGGAGATATCGAAGAAAATAGCTCCAACTACCTGGTTCCACTTCATGCGTTGAGTAATTGTTTCAACCATTCTCAGCAGCTGGTCTGCGGTAGAGTGCATAAGTTGCAACCCAATGAATGATGTCGCGATCGCTGATGATATTCTGCACTTTCTCAAAAACCTTTCCGCCACCTTACCCAAGTTGGATAAGAGGCTGATTGGCCTGTAATTTTGGGAAAATTTCCCAACCTGGCTACCTGGTTTAGGAATGAAGATAACGTTTGCAGTCTTCCATCTTGCGGGAAAATACCGATACTTAAACATGGAATTGACTATTGCTCCAAAGTATTTGACAGCTTGGTCTTCAAAGACCTACTTTCATAGTCACTATTTATATTAATAAAATTCGAGCGTCCAAGTGTCTGTCTGTCTGTCGATTGGTCTTTTGTCCGGGCTAATCTCGGAAACTGCTAAATCGATTTTAATGAAATTTGACTAAAAAGTAGGGTATTTTTAGGAGTTCCTTTTTTATTCCAACAAAACTTTTAACTTCTGGGAACTAAACTCTGGCAAGAATTTTACTTGAAGTTATAACACAAAACATATAAACGAGAAACCAATACGCAATGTTTGTGGCTGATACTTGCTCGCCATCTGCAATTCCATCGGGTACTAGAATAAGAAGCGCAAACTTTTGTAACTATTATTTTGTTCAAATCAAATGAAAAATAATCTTCCTTTGAAATATGACGTCAATCTTGCACAGAGTCCCGGGGATAGCTAGTTCGTGGTAAAGTGCTTTTAAACGTTTAAATTGCGCTTTATTTGTGTGACACATTATGCACCAACCTGTAGCAGTTTCTGATACATTTCCCGGCAAGGAAACGGCCATATTTGTGTTAAATAATGCGGTCCTTGTAATTTCCAGAGATGGTTACAAAGTAATATTACCGACTATCCTCATGTTCTGGTTTTAATCGTCTCGTGCGACAAAGACCCAGAAATATTGACGTTATTATCTTCGTTCGTCAGCGTGTATTACTGACCAACTTTTTTTTTACCGGAAGAAGACCAGTTTGCGGAACAAAACACCGTGACTCAATAATAAATGAACGCGAACCTGAATGAGGGGAAAACTCGGTACCGTTTTTCGATTGCAGTCACAGTTTACAGAACATCGACTTCCTTAATTATCTTAATAAGATAAGCAAAAAAAATATATTTTAATTGTTACTTAAACAATTACCTGTTTTTATGCGTTTACTCAGTTAATTAAGACCTTAAATAAATTGAAAGTTAACTTCCTTAAGATGATTGAAATTATTAAAATAAGCGGCTTTATTTACGTGAAGTATTTATGGGAATTCGCTTTAATCGAATGGAAATTGCGTGAATGGTTCAATCAGTACAAAAAAAAGCCGAAATATTGGTAAGAAAAACTGAAAAAAGTTACTTTCGTGGCATATATTACCAAATAAATGAAAAATATCGCTTTCAGTTATGTATAATGAAACAGTGCGTACGTATGTGCATTATAGAGTGCGAACGTACTAAAAGTTGAAAACATTTACAACTACAACTGTACCGGTTTCGACCTTCTTTGGTATCATCAGTATGATGCGTTGTAAAGACTTCTAACTCATAAGTTGCCACATGAATACCCAATGAACCCTTTAGGGTTGCATCGTACTGGTTAAAAAAATAGTATTTTTAGTTGCTTTACTACAGCGTTTGTTTGATTCTTTAGCTATTTTTTTATTTAAATACTGGAAGGATAAATAGTTTTATTTTTTTTCAGACTGGCTACTCAGCAGAAAGTATAGACCGCCAAGAATGTCTAAAGTAAGTACTACAAGACTCTAGTATAGGTATATTCATTTTTATTTATTACAGCAACTTAGGGATGTACAGGGTGAGCGAAACTCGATGTCTTAGCTCTATTATAAGAAAAGGAAAAACGATATAAAAAATCAGAAGAAAGGTTCTTGAAGTGGATTGAATAAGGTCCATTTTAAGTCAAATGTGCATATTTTTCCAGATTTGGAAACCAAAGTAATGACGTCATTAAACTTTTTTTTCCAGAAATTTACCTATATTTCTGCATATTTAAAAAGACCTAAATGTTCTATACAAATTTTGTAAAGAAAAAAATTTGGTTATCTTTTTTGACTAAAAATTTATAAGCATTTTTGTTGTAAAAAAGAATATTTTCAAAAATTCGTAATTACTACGATTTAGACAAATAGCCTCTGGAAATGCAATAAATTAAAAATAAAAGTATAGTGGCATCTGTCAATAATTGAAATAATGGTTGACAAACATTTTATGTTGCCATTCGACTTCAAAAAATGTTCACGTAAATGATATACAGGGTGAGTCAGAAGGAATGAGCCAACGCTAAACTGGAGATACTAGACATCAAAATATTAGGATTGAAAGAGACATCAAAATATTAGGATTGAGGTCAACATGCCTTATACCAATGTGGGTGGTTTAAGAGATACAGGGCATTCAAAATTTAAATTTTATTCTGAATTTTTTTAATAATTGAGAAAGTTTTAATGCTATAAATTTAATATTCGAGAATTTTATGTTTTTCGATGTGAGAATTACGAATTTTAAATTTATATTGGTGTTGCCCCCAGATGGCGCTAGTTTTACATAATCATTTACGTAAATTAAAACATATTTTTTTTATCTGTTGAGTTATACTTAAAACAAGTAGACAGTATAAAAGAACGATCAATTCTACAAAGAAAAGGTACTCTTGATTAAGTTGTCTAACTCTAAAGTAAAGCTAAAGTAAGCTAAGCGAAAATATTAAACTTATAGCACCAAAACTTTCCCAATTATTAAGAAATTTCAGAATAAAATTTAACCAGTCACATTAGTATAAAGCATGTTGAGTTCAATCGTAATATTTTGGTGTCTAGTATCGGCAGTTTTGCGTTGGCCCATTCTTTCTGACTCACCCTGTATTATTTATTAGTTTATGGGGAATTTCAAAAGAACCCTAGAAGAGCAGGTAAATACTCTCCGAGATACCCCAAACACGTTATTCTAAACCTAAATATATTTAAAAATTTAATAAATTTGTTTCTAAAGGCTGTACCAATTGCGAATTTTTAATAATACATTTTTTACAATAAATTTACTTATAATTTTTTAACGAAAAAAAAAAAAAATCAAATTTTTTTGTTAACAAAATTAATATGCAAAAACATAGGTATATTTCTAAAGAAAAAAATTCAATGACGTCATTACTTTGGTTTCCAATTCTGGAAAAATATGCAAATTAGGCCTAAAATAGACCTTGTCCAATCCAATGTAAGAATCTCTTTTCAGATTTCTTATATCGTTTTTCCTTTTCTTATAATAGCGCCGAGACATCGAGTTTTGCTCACCCTGTACACGATACATCGATGTATCAAAAACATCGATATTGTTACGGGCTTATCGGTTCGAATTGATTCACACGTGAATTGAAAATAATACCCACTTTATTACCAAACTAAACTTGAATCACCACAATTGAACAATTAACTCACTTATTATAGACTTCTACTAACTCAGTAATTACACTGATTCTAACTGACTGACTTGAGGGAAAGCTGACCGCCTTTTATAGTTTTGGCTCCCGGCTTCTAGAACTTTTCGGCGGATAAGGCTTATCTGCCGTTTGTTTCGTTATCGCGGCCGCTTTCCCTTTATCAGATCCTTCTAGAAACTTTTTTTTATTTACTAAATTCTACAATTCTATTCTAAATTCTATTCTATCTATTTACATTGCGTTACAATATTTATGCTTCGATATTTTTGTATGGATACTTTCGTTCCGATGTATCGACGGTATCGATATATATTTTCGATGTATCGATTAGTGAACTAAGTTCAAAAAATCTTACTTTTCCGAAGAAAATTTATATAGGGACCGGCTAATATGTCACCTGATCCCATTCACTATTTCACAGCCCCTACTTTATTTAATTTGTTTAAATAAATCGATTTTTTAAATATCTTTTTTTTAACTTCTACCTTTTCAAAATTAAGTATTTCTGAAATTTCTACTTTTTTCAAAGTTTGAACTTTCAAAATTTCGCCTCTTTTCAAACTTTCGACTTTTTCGAAAATTTCAACCTTTTTCAAAATTTTGCCCACTTCACTTTATTGAAAATTTTGATTTTTTTTTTATTGTTATTCAACCTATCGAGCAGTTTACCTTTTGGAACATGTTGACTTTTTAAACATTTCAATTTATTTAATTTAAAATTTCTGAAATTTCAACTTCCCTGTTGAGGTTTTTAATAAATTTTTCTATTATAAGTTCCGATTTTATTACCAAATTTCGAATTTTTTTATCAAAATTTCGACTTTTTCAAAACATTCGCTTTAAAAATTTTTTTCGCACAATTCTCAACTATTCAAAATTTCGACCTTTTTCAAAATTTTACTTTTTTGAACATTTCGACTTTTGGAAAATTTCGACATTTTTAAAATCTTTCTCTTTCGAAAATTCTAGATTTTTTTGAAAAGCAAATTTTTTAAAATGGCCATTTTTATAAGAAATTGTGTTTTTTCAAATTTTCGAATTGTCAAAATTTAGGTTATTTTAAGACTTTCGACTTTCAAAATTTCTTTTTAAATCTCCGTCTTTTAAAAAAGTTGTTTTTTTAATTTTGGCTTTTAAAAATGTAGATTTCATTTTCCAAAATGTTGACACTTTTGAAAACCTTGACGTTTTGAAAATTCCGACGTTTTTTCTAAATTTTTAGTCCTCAAATTCTTACTTTTTCAAAATTTAACCTCTTTTTAAATTTCTTTAAAATTTCGACTTTATTTGATTCGAGTTTTGACATTTTGAACTATTTTGCCAAATATCTAATGTTTTTGATACTTTCGCTGTTTTAAAATTTTCGTTTTTTTTTATAAATTTCAACTTAATCAAGTTTACAGCTTTTAAAAAATCTTTTGATTTTTTGGAAAATTTCGATATTTTTTTCAAAATTCCAATCCTTTTGAAAATATTCAATCAAAAATATTGATTCTTTAAGAAAGAGACATTTATCTTTTTTTTTAATTTTAACTAAGCAGAATTTTTCTATTTCTCACTATTATTTTTCTCAACAACATTTATCTTTTCTAGTTTTTTTGGAAGTCTAGAATTCTTTGATAATCTATCACTTTTTTTCAATATTTGGGCTTTTCAAAAATTTCGGCTTATATTGAAAATTTAGTTTAAAATGCTTCACTTTCTTAAATCTCTACATTTCTTCAAAAATTGTATTACCTTTTTTTTGAAATTCGGATTATTTTTCAAGATTTCAATTTTTCTAAAAGTTTTTTTGAACATTTTTTTATTGTATCAAAATCTTTAAATTTTTTGAAAAGGATCGACTTTTGACAGTATATCTGTTCAAAATATTGACGTTATTTTTATTTTTCAAAAGTTTTTTTTTTAATACTATAACGCAATGTAAATAGATGGGATAGAATTTAGAATAGAGTTGTATAATTTAGCAAATAAAAAAAGTTTCTAGAAGGATCTGATAAGGGGAAAGCGGCCGCGATAACGAAACAAATGGCAGATAAGCGTTCCAGAAATTTCGGGAACGATAAGCCTTATCTGCCGAGAAGTTCTAGAAGCCGGGGACCAGAACTATAAAAGTCGCTCAGCTTTCCGTCGAGTCAGTCAGTTAGAATCAGAGTAATTAGTGAGTTAGTAGTGAGTTAATTGTCAATTGTGGTGATCCAAGTTTAGTTTAGTAATAAAGTGGGTATTATTTTTAATTCACGGTGAATCAATTCGAACCGATAAAGCCCGTAACAATACTAATTTTCTATGAAAATTTCGAAATTTGGTCATTTTTTAAAATCCTAATGAACATACCAATAGGTTTGAACATTTATCTTGGTAGATCGAAACCGGTCTTTGGTTTCCAAACTTCGAATCTAATAAACGTTCAGACCTATTGATCTGTGCATTTAAATCCTTGTCTTCTGGGAATTCTCCTAGAGACCAACCGCTTCGCCAGGTGGCAGTGTTTCAACTGTTGGTAGTTCAGCTACCTATGGTTCACTATACACGCCTGGAGGGCTGCATGAATTTGTAATCTAGGTTGCATTCTACCTGCAATTTTTAAAATGTTGACTTTTGAAAATTTCCACTTTCATTAACATTTCGCCTTTATCTCAAAATATCGATTTCTTTTTTAAATCATAAAAATTTCGTTGCATTTTAAAATTTTCGATTTATTTCGAAAAATTGAACTGTTTTCAAAATGTCGATTTTTTCAACATTTTGGTTTTTTCTGAAAATCTTAACTTTTTTTTGAAAACTTCGACATTATTTTAATTGAATTTCTTTTTAAGAAGCTTCCTGACTTTTTAACATTTCTTACAAAGCTTTAACTAAAGAAAATTTTGAAATTTTTGATAATTTTGGTTTTTTTCGGAATTTGGGATTTTGAAAACTTTCAGTTTTCAGGAGATTTTACTGAAAATTCTTCAATTTTTTATATCTCGGCATTTCTTCATAATTTCAAATATTTCTTAAATTTTAAACTATTTTTTAAAATTTAAACTTTTTTTTTCGAAAATTTGGCCATTTTTCAAAACGTTGGCTTTTAAAATCCTTAACTTTTTTCGAAGTTTAGACTTTCTATGAAAGCTTCGCCACTTTTCACAATTTTAACTTTTTTGGAAATTTTTATTGTTTGGAGAATTTTGACATTCTTTAAAATTTCGACTTTTTTTGAAATTTTGGAACTTATGAAAATTTTGCCCATTTGTCAAAATTTCTACTTTTTTAAAGATTTGGAATGTTTTTGAAAGATATATTTATATTTAAAATTTGAACATTTCAACTAATTCTTAAGAAATCGACTTTTTCAAGGCATTGAATTTTTTTAAATGGATACTTATTTAAATTTTTACTTTTTTGAAAGTTCTTACTTTTTAATTTTGTGTTAGTCGCCGCCCTCAATTATTTGAACTACTCCTCATCTGAGAGCAAACGCTGGAAGTTTGGAAAAAGATTTTTTTGAAATATCTTGAAATTTGTTATTTCATAGTCTTAAGTTTTCACTTCTGTCGGCAGTCCCTACAACAGCCCAATTTTTGTTTTAATTTGGAGCTTAAACACGAATGTTTTTTTATAAATATTGTGCTCCTTTCCAAAATTTTAACTTTTTCTATAAATGTGGACATCTACTATTCAAAACTTTCGCTTTTATTTCAAAATGTCGAGTTTTTGTTACGAGGTACTTGTATTTCCATTTACTTTTTTTCCAAAGATTCGAGTGTAGACTCAAAACGTTTAAACATTTAAGACACAATAAAGAAAGAAATATACAAAACATGTCTAAATAGTGAATTTGCCATCAAAATTATAGAAAATAAGAACCAAAAAGCCAACGAAATATCTAAATTTTGAAAAGCCAAAAAAACGTTTTAAAAAAATTTTGAATTTAATCTTGAAGAATTAAAGTAGAAATTTTCAAAAACTGAAACAGAGCTATAAATTTTATTGGAAAAAATGTTTACATTGCTCGGTGATTTTTAAGAAAAAATCTTTAGTTTCGAAAATCTAGAAGTTCACAAAAATAAAAAATAAAATAATAGTAGCAGCCCCCCAATTTGTCGATGATTTGAACTCCTCCCACTAATTGTTCGAGGGTCGCAACGATGAGCCCTGTTTTAGGCTGTTTTAATTTCAATAAAACGCAGCCTTTCACTTCTAAGGACCCAACTCACTCGTTTTACTTACATAACACAGAACATATAAAGGCCACATTTTATTTTTGCAGAATTTGGATTTTGTACAAATTCTTGATTTTTTGGAAAATTCTGTCGCTCTAATGTTGTTTCTTAAAAATTTAAACTTTTTTCAAATGCTGAATTTTTTTGAACATTTTCACAAAATTTCGACTTTTCCTAAAAATGTCGGCCTTTTTCGCAAATTTTCGATTTTTTTTTCCTTAAATTCAATTACTTTAAAGTACATTTTATTTGAAAATTTTGACCTTTCCAAAATGTTTTCTTTTTTTAAAAAAATTTCGTCCTTTTTGTTCAAAACTTTGTCTTCTCGAAGTTTTGACCTTTGTTTGAAAGTTTCAACTTTTGTGTATATTTGAAAAATTCGATTTTTTGAAAGATTTTGGCTTTTGAAAAGTTAGATTTTTTTCAAAATTTTGGCCTTTGTAAAATTTTCGACCTTTTTTTAGAATTTACACTTTTTCGACTTTTTATCATCAACATTTCAACTTTTTCTGAAAGCTTTGTCTATTTTCCGAATTTTGACTATTTTCAGAATTTGGACTTTCTCAAAATTTCGACCATTTTTGAAAACTTCAACTTTTTAAAAAATTTCGACTTTTATGAAAATGTCTACCTTTTTTTCAATATTATTCTCTTTCTCGTAAATTCCGCTTTTTAAAAAATTCGATTCCTTTGAAAATTGTACTCAACATTTTTCCTTTTTTCCACTCTGTCGACTGCACAGCAGTCCAGCAATAGAAATAATATTAGTGGAATATTGTATAGGGATAAGGATGAAGTAGATAAACTTGATTTAACAAGTTAATTATCAAATGAAATGTTTAAAAATATTGTATACATTTTTGTCATATAAAGAAATTCTTGCAACTTTTTTTAAATGGCAGAACTCAAATTTGTATTACAAAGTGTTTTAAAAATGAACCGCGAATGCCATTTTAGTGCTTTTCTAATAGTTACTATTTTTCAGGCACACTTTTCTAGAATCTCCTTTAAAAGATCCTTCCTGGTACGGAATATATGCTGCACTTCTATTTTGTATATGGATAATTATCATTATTTTGTAAGTATACTTATAATGACTCCTTGCTTGAACTGCGGTTAGGTTAAGGCCATTAGTAATAGACTGATGGTTAGAGAAATCATAAATAAAGGGAGGTTTAAGGAAAAAATATCAAATTAATGGAAGAAATTACAATAGCGTGAATAATGTTGCAACAATGGCAATTTATCATATCTAGGAAAAACTTAGAGATCCATTAAAACCAGATTCAAGGAGCATATTACTCATTTTAGAGAAACAGTGGCTGATTTTAATGGAAGCTGGGGAAGCAGCGCTTTCCTTACAACATGAAAATATCCATATTCATTTTATTATAAAATTTCATTTTTTACACAATTCGATTGTTTTACACAATTCGATTGTTTTAAAAAACTCGATATTTTCAAAATTTCTAGTTTTTGTCAAGACTTTATTTTGAAATGTCGACTTTTTGGAAGTTATTTTATTTTTTGTTTCAATCTTTTTTTTAAATTCTACTTATCTTGAAATTTTCGATTTTATTGAAAATTCTCACTTTTTAAAATATGAATTTTTTTAAAAATTTGTCTTTTTTTAGAATTTTATGGAATCCTTGAAATTCGCTTCTCTTGTGTAAATTACGACTTTTTGAAAAATTTTACTTCTTTTTTAAAAAATGTTTAATTTCGAAAAATTCGACTTTTTAAAAGTTTAACATTTTTTAAAATTTCCACTTTTTTGCAGCTATTTTAAAAGTCACTTTTTTGCAAATTTCAACATTATTTTAAAATTTTGCCTTTGAAACCTTCATTTTTAAATTGTAACATTTTTCCAAATTTCAAATTTGTTTCAATGTCTCCACTGATTTTAGCTGTTTTTTAAGGCAATTTTTTTTCGAAAATTTGTAATATTGAAAATTAGGACTTTTTTTAAAGGTTGAATGACCTTAAAAATTCCCCCATTCCATCTTTTTGAATTTTTTTGAAAATTTGATTCTATGAAAATTGTGACTATCAAGATTTTGACTTTTTTTTAAAATAGTTCAATCTTTTCAAAATTTCCATTTTTTTAAAAATTTTGGCCGTTTTGAAAAATTCGAAATTTTCACAATTTCTTCTTCTTTTTCTTCTTCTTCTTCTTCTTTCTCTTCTTCCTCCTCTTCTTCCTCTTCTTCTTCCTATTCTGCTTCCTCTTCTTGTTCTTCCTTTTCTTCTTCTTCCTCTTCTTTCTCTTCTTCTTCCTCTTCTTCTTCTTCTTTTTCTTCTTCCTCCTTTTCTTCCTCTTCTTCTTCCTCTTCTTCTTCTTCCTCCTCCTCTTCTTCCTCTTCTTCTTCCTATTCTGCTTCCTCTTCTTGTTCTTCCTTTTCTTCTTCTTCCTCTTCTTCCTCTTCTTTCTATTCTTCGTCTTCTTTCTCTTCTTCTTCCTCTTCTTCTTCTTTCTCTTCTTCCTCCTCTTCTTCCTCTTCTTCTTCCTCTTCTTCTTCTTCTTTCTCTTCTTTCTCCTCTTCTTCCTCTTCTTCCTATTCTACTTCCCCTTCTTGTTCTTTCTCTTCTTCCTCTTCTTCTTCTTCTTCTTCCTATTCTCTTCCTCTCTTTTTCTTCTTCCTCTTCTTCCTCTTCTTTCTATTCTTTCTTCTTTCTCTTCTTCCTCTTCTTCCTCTTCTTCTTCTATTCTTCTCTTTCTTTCTTCCCTTCTCCTCTTCTTTCTCTCTTTCCTCTTCTTCCTATTCCTTTCTTCTTGTTCTTCCTTTGTTCCTCTTCTTTCTATTCTCTTCGTCTTCTTCTCTTCTTCTTCCTTCTTCTTCTTCTTCTTTCTCTTCTTTTCTTCTCTCCTCTTCTTCCTCTTCTTCTTCCTCTTCTTCCTATTCTACTTCCTCTTCTTGTTTTCCTTTTCTCCTCTTCTTTCTTCTGCTTCTCTTCTTCTCTTCTTCTTCTCTTCTTCTTCCTTCTTTCTTCCTCTTCTTCTCTTCTTCTTTCTTCTTCTCTTCTTTCCTCTTCTTCTCTTCTTTCCTCTTCCTCTTCTTCTATTTCTTCTTTTCCTTTTTCTTCTTCTTCCTCTTCTTCTTTCTTCTTCATCTTTTATTCTTTCCTCTTCTTCTCCTTCTTCCTCTTCTTCCTCCTTTCCCTCTTCTTCGTCTTCTGTTTCTTCTTCTTCTTTTGCTTTCCCTTTTTCCTCTTCTTCTTCTTTTTTTTACTTTTCTTCCTTTTCGTCTTGCTCTTCTTCTTCCTCTTCTTTCTCTTCATCTTCTTATTTTCCTTCTTCTCTTCTTCCTTCCTTCTTTTTCTTCCTCTTCCTTCTCTTCATCTTGTTCTTATTCTCCTTCTTCTTCCTATTCTCCTTCTTCTTCTTTTTCTTCCTCTCCTTCTTCTTTCTTTTCACCATCCTCTTCTTTCTCTTCATCTTCTTCTTATTCTCCTTCTTCTTCCTCTCCTTCTTCCTCTTCTACTTCTTCTTCTGCTGCTGCTTCTTCTTTTTCTTCTTCCTCTTCTTCTTCTTCCTCTTCTGCCTCTTCTTCTCCTCCTTCCCCTCCTTCTCTTTCTTCTCCTCTGTCTTTTTCCCCTTCTCCTTCCTTTTCTTCTATTGTTGAAAATCTCGACTCTTGAGACTGTTGACATTTCAATATTTTACCTTTTTTAAAACTTCCCCTCTTCAAAACTTTGATTGTTCTTATTTAATTTTTCTTGAAACTTGAACCTTTTTGAAAATCTTGACCTTTTTAAAAATTTGTATTTTTATGAAATTTCATTTTTTTGTTTGTAAATCCGACCTTTAGTTAGTAGTTTAGCTGCGACATTTGAAAAATATTCCATTTTTTTGCGAATCTTTGACTTTTTCGCGTAATTCCAATTTATTGTATTGAAAATTTCGATCTTTTTAAAAAGAACCTTTTAAGAAAATATTTTTAAAAAGTTATACTTTTCGAAACTGTGCTTTTATGAAAATCTGTCGACTTTTTGTTCAAACATTCCACAAAATTTCGACTTTGTCGAAATTTCGTCTTTTTTGGAAAATTTTCACTTTTTTGGAAAATTTGACTGCTGTTGAAAATTTGAACTTTTTTTGAAATATCGGGCTTATTTGAAAATGTTAAATATTCTGAAAATTTTGACTTTTTTAAAAAAATTCGACTTTTTTGGAAATTCAGGTAACAAAGTTGATACTTTTTTCTAAATTTAGGCCTTTCTTGAAATTCTGACTGAAAATTTGTATTTTTTAAGAATACTGACTTTTTTTAATTTTTGATTTATCCTCCACATTCGACTTTTTGTAAATTAAAACTCTGAAGACGCCTTGTTGAAAATTTGATCCCTTTTATTTGAAAATTTCAAGATTTTTCAACTTTTTCTCAAAAATGTATAAAAATGCCTTTTTTTGAAAACTCTACTGAAAATCTCGACTTTTTTTTAAATTAAGACCAAAAAATTAAGTTTATCCAAAATGTTGATTTCTTTTTGTAATTCTGACAGACTTGAAAATTTCAATTGTTTAAAAAATCTTGACTTTTATTATTTTTTTTTTATTAATTATTAATTTAAACTTTTGTTGAAAATTTTTACTCGTGTTAAAAATTTCGACTATTTTGAAAATTTGATTTTTTCTATAATCTAATTCTTTTGATGACGTTTTGAACACTTTTTAAATATGTGTACATTTTTCTGAAATTCAACTTTTTCCGAAAATTTGAATTATTTTTGAAAATATTCATTTTAACATTTCAAATTTTTTTTTTCAGTTGGACTTTTTTTTTTCGAAAAATTACTCTTTTTGTCAGAAATTCTACTTTTTTCAAAATTTCAATTTTATTCTGCAGATTTCTTTCTAATTTTTAACTTTTTTGAAAAAATTATTCTTCTTGAAAATATGATTTTTTTTTTACAATCGACTTTTCTAAATTCGTTTTATTATTGAAAATTTCGACTTTTTTAACAATGTGGACATAATTGACATTTCCAACCCTTACTTTGTGGAATTCTTCAATATTCATAACTAATAAACTTTAATAATGATAAAAATTAAAATTGTGTTGAGCTTTTATCGTTAATTAAGTTTATTAGTTATGAATGTGGACATTTCAACATATTAATTTTCAAAACTTTCTTTTTTTAAAATATTGATTTTCTCTCTTAATGTCGATTTTTTGGTTGGAAATTTCGATTTTTTTTTAAGATTTTGACTTTTTTTTTTTAATTGTAAGGAAAATATCGCCTTTTTAAAAAAAATTTGTTTTTTCTACAATTTAGATCTTTTTTCCAAAATGTTGACTATTTTTTTTAAAAAGTCAAATTTTTTATAAATATTAGCTTAAAAATTTCGATCTTTTTGAAAATTTGAACGTTTTTTGAAAAGTTCGAAATTTTTTAAATTTCAAACTTGTCACCATATTTCCGCTTTATATTTTTTTACGAAAATTTCTACTTGACACTTTTTTGAAAATTTTGAATTTTCAGAATTGCGATTTGAAAGTTTCGGCATTTTTTCAAAATTTCAACTTTTTCTGAAAATTTTGAATTCTTTTGAACAAATTGAATTTTTAAAAATTTGGACTTATTTTAAACTTTAGAGTTTTTTTGAAAATATCGACTTAATTCGGAAAAAATATAAAAGTGTAATTTGAGAAAAATTCGAAATTTTCGAAATTTAAAATTTTTCTCGATATTTCCACTTTTATATTTTTTTTGAAAATCTCTACTTTTTTAAAAAATTGAAACTTTTTTGAAAATCATGATTTTAAAAAAAAATTGAAACTCTTTTGAAAAGCATTATTTTTCAGAATTGTGACTTGAAAATTTTGACGTTTTTTCAAAATTTCAACTTTTTCTGGAAATTTTGAATTCTTTTAAAAAATTGAATTTTTAAAAATTTGGACTTTTAAAATTTTAAGTTTTTGAAAATTTTGCCTTATTTCGGAATTTCGACTTTTTTTAGGAATTCCAACTTTTTGATAATTTGGACTTTTCAAGATTGTGACAAAGGTTTCGACGTTTTTACAAAATTTCAACTTTCTTAATGGAAGCTAGGGAAGCAACGCTTTCCTTACAGAATGAAAATATTCATTTTATTTTAAAATTTCTTTTTTTACACAATTCGATTGTTTTAAAAAAATCGATATTTTCAAAAGTTCTAGTTTTTGTCAAGACTTCAATTTATTTTGAAATGTTGACTTTCTGGAAATTATTTTTTTTGTATCAATTTTTGTTTAATTCTACTTATTTTGAAATTTTCGATTTTATTGAAAATTCTCACTTTTTTCAAAATATGGATTTTTTTAAAAATTTGTCTTTTTTTAGAATGTTCTGTATTCCTGGAATTTTGCTTATCTTGTGTAAATTACGACTTTTTGAAAAATTGACTTTTTTCTAGTTTTGAAAAATTCTATTTTTTATAAATTTAACATTTTTTAAAATTTCGACTTTTTTTGCAACTATTTTAAAAGAGTCACTTTTTTGCAAATTTTAACATTATATTAACATTTTTGTCTTTGAAAACCTTGATTTTTAAATTGTAACCTTTTTGCAAATTTCAAATTTGTTTCAACGTCTTCACTGATTTTAGCTTTTTTTAAAGTCAATTTTTTTTAGAAAATTTGAATTATTGAAAATTGGGACTTTTTCAAAAGTTAAATGACCTTAAAAATTCCACCTTTCCATCTTTTTGATTTTTTTTTTTTGAAAATGTTATTCAATTAAAATTGTGACTCAAGATTTTGACTTTTTTTTTAAAGTTCGATCTTTTTAAAATTTCCACTTTTTTTGAAAATTTCGACCTTTTCTCAAAGCTTAGACTTTTAATGAAATCTTTTTTGAAAATTTTGACCGTTTTGAAAAATTCGAAATTTTCAAAATTTCGAATTTTTGTCAAAATATTTTCTCTTTTCTTTCCCTCTCTCTTTTTTTCTTCACCCTTCTTTCTTTTCTTCTTCTTTTTTCGTTTTCTTCTTTTTTCGTTTTCTTCTTTTTCTTATCTTTCTTCTTTTTCTTCTCTTTCTTCTTTTTCTTCTTTTTCCTCTTTTTCTTCCTTTTCTTTTCCTTATTTTTCTTCTTTTTCTTTTTTCCTTCTTTTTCTTTTTCTTCTTCTTTTTCTTCTTCTTCTTTTTCTTTTTTCTTCTTCTTCTACTCAAAACTTTCTTTTTTATTTTTAAAATATTGACTTTTTCTCTTAATGTCGACTTTTTTGGTTGGATATTTCCATTTTTTTTGAAGATTTTGACTTTTTTAAAAAATATGAGTTGTAGAAATTTTTTCTACAATTTAGATTTTTTCCCAAAATGTTGACTTTTTTTTCAAAAAAAAGTCAATTTTTTTATAAGTATTAGCTTAAAAATTTCGACCTTTTTGAAAATTTGAACGTATTTTGAAAAGTTCTACATTTTCTAAATTTCAAATTTTTCACAATATTGCTTTTATTTTTTTTTTAAATTTTGAACTTTCAAAGTTGAGATTTGAAAGTTTCGATGTTTTCTCAAAATTTTAACTTTTTCTGAAAATTCGAATTCTTTTAAAAAAACTGAATTTTTAAAAATTTGGACTTATTTTAAAATTTAATTTTTTTTTAAATTCGAATTATTTCGGAAAAAATATAAAAGTTTAATATGAGAAAAATTCGTAATTTTCGAAATTTCAAATTTTTCTCAATATTTCCACCTGTATATTGTTTTTTTAAATCTCTAGTTTTTTAAAAAATTGAAACTTTTTTCAAAAGTATGACTTCAGAATTATGACTTGAAAATGTTGACGGTTTTTCAAAATTTAAACTTTTTCTGGAAATTTTGAATGATTTTAAAAAATTGAATTTTTAAAAATTTGGACTTGTTTTAAAATTTTGAGTTTTTGAAAATTTTGTCTTATTTCAGAATTTCGACTTTTATTAGAAATTCCAACTTTTTGATAATTTGGACTTTTCAAGATTGTGACTTGAAGGTTTCGAAGTTTTTACAAAATTTCAATTTTTTCTGAAAGTTTTGAATCCTTTCAAAAAAATTGAATTTTTAAAAATTTCGACTTATTTTAAAGTTTAGTTTTTTGAAAATTTCGACTTATTTCGGAAAAAGTATAAAAGTGGAAATTTAAGAACAATTAGAAATTTCAATTTTTTCTTAATATTTCCACTTTTATATTTTTTTTTAATTTTTACTTTTTTAAAAAATTGACACTTTTGAAAATTATGACTGCAGAACTGTGACTTGAAAGTTTTGACGTTTTTCAAAATTTTAACTTTTACTAGAAATTTTGAATTCTTTTAAAAAATTAAATTTTTAAAAATTTGGACGTATTTTAAAATATCGAGTTTTTGAAAATTTGGACTTTTTTCGATATTTCGATTTTTTTTTGGAAATCTCAACTTTTGGATACTTTGGACTTTTCAAAATTGTGCCATCGACGTTTTTACAAAATTTCAACTTTTTCTGAAAATTGTCAGTCCCTTTAAGAAATTTGAATTTTTCAAAATTAGGATTTACTTAAAAATTTTGCATTTTTTGAAAATTTTGACTTATTTCGGTACTAAGATTTTTTAGAAATTTTAACTTTTTTGGACTCTTATGAAAATTTCGACTTTCTCGAAAAATAAATTTACATTTTCTTAAAATTTAGTTTCGAAGAAAAACTAGGAAAGAAGTATATTCTTGCATTCTTCCATTTTCGGTTTTTGTAATTTTTTAACATAAATTTTGAGTTTAATCTTGGAATTTTTGTTCTCTTTTAATTTGGAATTTTTATTCGAAATTTTAGGTAAAGATAAAAAAATGTAATGAAAGAAATTCAAAAAATAAAATAGTACAAAAACCAAACGGAACATTAAAGAGATAATATTCAAAATTTAAGTTGAACATCTATCTGATGAAATTTTAACCGCAGTTCGGATGCACCCATTCCACTGTTAAATTATAACTTTTTTTTTTCAGGTCCATTCGACGGACAAAGAGCTTTACGAGGTCGTTAACCATTTTGCTTTTTCCAACTTTAGCATGCTTTATCGCTTTAACCGTAAAAGGTGCAATAGATGAAGAGCAATATGAAAATTTACAGAAGCTTGCCAATAATACTCAATGGGATCAATTGACATCTGCCAACGTAACTTCCAAACTAATCTCAACTTCGCTTTAGTAACGTTTTAAATTTCAGGTGTGGTACTACGCAGCAATTCAAGTATTTTTTTCCACGAATGTCGGTTTTGGCTCATTCGTCACCAGTGCCGGCATAATGTACCAAAAAGTAAATCCTCTCTGGTAACTATCATCTAATCTTCTTAATGCACACTGTAATAGAGAAATGAATTTTAGGACAGCGTTGGGGTACACGTTTGTAAATCTTCTTTTTGGGATTGGTTCCATTGTTCTTTGCTACGTTTTATCTGGGGATGTAGATGTTACTTTCAAGGAAGGACATATTACTGAACTACACTTGATTACATTGGTCTACGACTTCGCCGTCGATAAGAAGAATTGTGGGGCCAAAAGTTGGGCCATGGTGGCATATTTCGCTTTCATTTGCACTGGTTTCATCAGCATGGTAAATAATACGACCGACCAAAGTTCTGTTAGTGTTTTGACAAAAAAATAAATCTGTTCACTGTTTTGGTTTCAACCCAGAATCAGGCAAAAATTAATCCAGCTAAAACTTGGGGTCGAGAATTGTCGAAACGTTTATGCCACTCAAAATTTAGACTTTAAATTTTTTCCAACTACCGCCATTTTTGACTCTTTTGGAAAGTTGTTTTTTGAGTTTAGTTTTGGCTTTTTCTGAAAATTCGACTGTTTTGAAAAATCTCATTTTTGAGATTCGACTGCTTGAAAATTTCGGCTTATTTTGAAAATTCCACTTTTTTCAAGGTCAAACATTTTCGAAATTTTGGCTTTTGTCAAATTTATGACATTTTACGAATTTTGGTTCTCAAAATTTCTGCAAAATTGATTTTTTTTTTCAAATTGCTGATATTTTCATTTCCACATTTGTTCGAAATTTTGACTTGTTTATTGCAATATATGGTTTTTTTTGATAAATTTTATTTTTTTAATGTACACTTTTAAAAAATTTTAACCTTTGAATACTTTTTCGAAATTTTCGACTCTTTAAAATTTTGACTTTTTCCAAAATGTTAACTTTACTGAAAATTTCCACTCTTTTTGTACATCAACTTTAAAATATCCATTTTTTTTTGAATTTTGGTTTTATCTCTAAGACTAACCAATATTGAAAATTTCGTCTGTTTCAAAATTTTGGCTTTTACCGTCCTTTGTAAATTTCTACTTTTTTTAAAGGATTTTTACCTTTTCTTTTGAAGCTTTTGAAGATTTCGACTCTTTAAAAATTTCAACATTTTCCAATTTTTTTCAAATTGCAACTTTTTTAAAACTTTTGAAGATTTCTACCTTTCTAAAAGTTTTCTTTCTTTTTCAACATCGACTTTTTTCAAAATGTTTACTTTTTTCAAATTTTTGACCCTTTCTCAAAATTTTGAAATTTTATTTTGCAATATCAATCTTTTTTGAAAATTTTCACTTTTTTTTAAACAATGATCCATTTTCAAAATTTTGACTTTTTTGATTCAACTTTTTTGTGAAAATTTTGACCTTTTAAAAATTTCGAATTTTTTCAGACTTCTTTTTTACTATTTTTTTACTTAAAATTTCGACTTTTCAAATAATTTCGTTTTCTCCTAAAATTTTTATTTTTGAAAATTCCAATTTTTTGAAAAAATCTAGTTCTTTCAAAATGTTTTTTTTTTGATAATTTCGACCTCTTTTAAAAATTTCTACTTTTCTTCGAAAATGTCTAACCTTTCTCAAAATTTTGACTTTTTTTTTCGAAATTTCCACTTTTTTAAACATTGAAGGGTTCTACTATTTCTTGACATTTTTAAATCTAGTATTTTGCTTGAAAAGTTTGACTGGAATTTTGTAAAACTATCGAAATTTTAAAATTTACAATTTTTTAAAGTTCTGGCTTTATTGAAATTTTGACTTTTTGAAGATTTCGATTTTCTGTGAGAGATTTTATAGTATTTTGAACATTTCGAATTTCTAAACTTCGAGTAAATTTCGATATTTTTCAAAATCTTGATTTTTGAAAATTCTAGTTTTTTTCAAAATTGCGTCTTCTTCTTTGACCTTTTTTCAAAAATCTCCACTTTTGTTCGAAAATCTAAAATCTTTCTCAGAATTTTGACTTTTTGAAGAGGTCGGCCTTTTTTTTGAAATTTCCGTCTTTAAATGTCGATCTTTTTTGAAAATTTCTACTATTTCTTGACATTTTGAAATTTTGTAAATTCAACTTTTTTTCAAGATTTCGATACTTTCTTCATATTTTGTAAGTTTTTAAAAAATTTGACTTTTTGAAAATTTCATATTTTGCTTGAAAAATTTGACTTTATGAAGTTTTTTGAAAAAATGGAAATTTTAAAATTTCCAGTGTTTGAAAATTCTCGCTCTTTAACTTTTTGAAATTTTCGATTTTCTGTGAAAGGTTTTTGAGAATTTTAAGTAGACATGGCGATTTTTTTTTTCAAAATTTCCACTTTCTCCAAATTTTTACATTTTTGTTAATTTTGATTATTTTTTTTTTTAAATTATAAGTCCTAAAATTGTTGGCTTTCCTTGGAAATTCGATTTTTATCCAACTTTGGTTTTTTATTTAATCTTTATCAAAATTTCGATCTCTTTTTTTTAATTTTCTAAATTAGGTTTTTTGGAAATTTTACTTTTTTCAAAAAGTTCTACCTTTTCCTGAAGCTGTGACCAATTTTAAACAATTCGATTATTTCAAAATTTCGACTGGTTTAAATATGTTGTCCCTCCTCAAATATCAATTTTTTTAAATAGCCATTTTTTCTCTACATCTTAATTTTTTTCTAGTTTTGAATCTTTTAAAAAATTTGACTTTTTTTTTTAAAGTTTAATTTAAAAGTTACAATATTTTGGCGATTTAGACTTTTTAAAATATTTCAACTTCTTCCAACATTTTGACTGTTTTGGCAACTTGAAAATTTTTACTTTTTTGAAAATTTTGAATGTCTTGAAAAATTATACTGTTTTCTGGGAATTTCAACCTTTTTAAAAAATATTAGTTTTTTTTGAAAACTTGAGCACTTTCAAAATTTCGTCTTTTTTCAAAGTCTTCAATTTTTTCCGAAAATTTCAACACTTAATTTTTTGTGAAAATCTCTACTGTTTTTCAACATTTCCACTTTTTTCATTTGATCTTTTTTCACAATTTTGGCTTTTTTGCAAATGTCAGTTTCTCTTTTAAATATTTCGACTTTTTCGGGATATCGAAATTCTCTCGGAATTTTGAAGCTCCGAATTTTCGACTTTGTTTAAGAATTCGATCCTTTTTGAAAGTTGCAGTTTTGAAAATTTCAATTCTTTGCGAAATTTTGAAAAAAATGTTAGTTTTGAAGAACACGTTGAGGTTTCTAGGATCGTAATGTATATGACGTTAGCATAAAAGTCGAAATGTTCAAAAGATGATTTTTAAGAAAAATGCGAACTTCGACGAAAAGACGACATCTTTTTGAGGGGGAAAAGAGAGAGAGAGAGAGAGAGAGAGAGAGAGAGAGAGAGAGAGAGAGAGAGGAGAGAGAGAGAGAGAGAGAGAGAGAGAGAGAGAGAGAGAGGAGAGAGAGAGAGAGAGAGAGAGAGAGAGAGAGAGAGAGAGAGAGAGAGAGAGAGAGAGAGAGAGAGAGAGAGAGAGAGAGAATGGGGGTGGAGTGAGAGGAAGGCAGAGGGAAAAAGTAATTTCAGAAAAAAAAACGAAATCTAGTAGAAATTCGAAATATCTCAGAGAGAGAGAGAGCGAGAGAGAAAGAGAGAGAGAGAAAGAGAGAGAGAGAAAGAAAGAAAGAGAGAGAGAGAGAGAGAGAGAGAGAGAGAGAGTGAGAGGACAGAGAGAGGAGAGAGAGAGGAGAGAGAGAGAGAGAGAGAGAGAAAAGGGGGGTGGAGTGAGGGGAAGGGAAAGGGAAAAAGTAAATTTGGAAAAAAAAACGAAATCTAGTAGAAATTCGAAATATCTCAGAGAAAGAGAGAGAAAGAGGGGGGAGTGGGGGGAAGGGAGAGGGAAAAAACGAAATCTAGTAGAAATTCGAAATATCTCAGAGAGAGAGAGCGGGGGAGAGAGAGAGAGGGGGTGAGAGAGAGAGGGGGGGGAGAGAGAGAGAGGGGGAGAGAGAGAGAGAGACAGAGAGAGAGAGAAACGTGAAATTTTTAAAGAAAATTTACTTGGCCTTTTGTCTTTTTTTCAACGATTTCATTTTTTTGTTAAAAGATCGACCAAATTTTGAGAAGGCAAATTTTGATAAGTAGAAACTTGCAGAAATTGGGATTTTAAAAAAGTGGCAAGTTTCAGAAAAGTTCGAATTTTGAAAAATGGAAATTTCGAAACAAAAAAACGAAAAATTTTGAGATAAACATTCAAAATTTTAAAGATATCAGATTTTGATAAAAAAATGAGTCACATTTTAATAATTGATTAAAATAAAAGACAAAATTTGCAAAAAAGCAGAATTTTGAAAAAAAAAATGGTGCGCTCTAATTGAATATAAATGTTGCTTTAATAAGGAGAGTAAACCTCGCACCTGGCGTTTAGTAAGGCTGCAATCATTAAGTACCCATCGAAAATTATTAAAAATATAGCGAAAATATGCATCATCATTGAATTTTAGATGAAATATATAGTAAATGATGAAAATTGGCTAAATTGCATACGCGAATGCATATAATCTGGTCTCTAGAAGTCACTAAAACAGAACAGAGGCCAAAATTCGATTTTGGCCAGTCTCTAATAGTATGCAAAATATCTTTCAGTTTACATTGTTTTTAGGCTACAATAACTTACACTTTACTGAAGGTGATAACAGTGGAGACCAGAAAGAAGTTGAAATGGTGGCAAATGAGCATAATTCTTAGCTTTTTTGGTTTCATCTTCGGATGCGCCGCCCTCTTTAAGGAAAGTTTCCAAGTAATTCACTTACTGGACCATTACATCGTGGGGAATTTAATACTAATCTCAGTAATTATAGAAGTGTTCGCGTTAATTACGTTTTATGGTAGGTCGCAATACTTTGCAAAAACCCAACTCACTTTATATTTGTAGGAACTGAGCGAATAATATCCGATTTCGAATTCATGTTGGGTCACATGCTATGCAAGCTGTGGTTGGTTTTATGGTGGGTTATGCCTTTAATACTTACATGTTTGTTTGCCTGGGGGCTTGCCACGTTGCCCACTGACAACGACCCGGAGTGGTTATACGGAACCGGATGGGCGTTTGTACTGGTTGCCACAATCTTCATTTTTGCCATAGGATTTTACACTGTTTTGAAGCAAGATGGTTACACTTTTAGTGATGTAAGTACATGCTAATAACGCCGTAGAATTATATCAACTATTTCGTTTTGTTAGAAATTCAAAGCAAGTTTCAAACCCTCAAAAGACTGGGGACCAAATGATCCGATGATGAGACACGAGTGGATTCAATGGAACACAAAAACGCAACAAGGGGAAAGAGATTTCACCTTAAAGAGAAGAGGTACTAGAGATTACACGCGCTCGATCAAGAAAAACGCTAAGAAAATGAATGTTAAACCAGAGAATCATTCAGCTGCATCTACGGTTTCCGCCATTTATAATACAAATGTTAATGATCAGAATCAAAATAATATTCAACAAACGAATGGTACTTCTTACAAGAGGGAAAATGGTGTAATACCTAGATTGAAAACAAGAGGAAATGTTGACGATAAACCATTACGAATAACCGCTTTAGTGGATTCTTTTGAGCCGCCAACACGTGATTTTATTAGCAGTCAAGTCATCACGGAAAATGGAATGAGTAGGGTAAACATAAACCCACTCTCTCGAAATTTTCATAGCAATGAATTGAACGACTATCCCAATGACAACTATGGAACTTTTCGTAAAGGGCCTTATGTAATAGGTGATAGCGTTGGGCATATTTGCCACAAAAAGTATAGTCATGAAGAAGCCACAGAATTGTAGATTTTATGTAAATATTAATGAAAGTTACGTTTTATATAATTTATTTTCAGTGTATTTTATATTTGTATATTTTAGCTTTAAGTTTATAAAAAATGAAAATAAACTCAAATTACTCCCTCTCAATTCTTTTTTCCTCCCAAGCAAGCACTTTGTGTTGTGTTCAGGAAATAACTAACCATTATCCGGCTCACGACGGTTCAAAATAATTCATTAGAAGCAGCTGTCAGAGCAAATCTTTATTTATTTTTTGTCTTCTTGATTTTTTTGTTGTTTTTAACCTGACTACTAAATCATAGGAAAGACCGTGTCCCTAACACTTTAAGACAAAAGTCTTTGTAAGAAAATCTACTGCATGACCCCGAGTGTCATGGGTCAGTATACGATTTTGGTTTGCTATAACGTGTAAAGAACAAGGAACATATCAAAATTATCTAAGGAAAGAGAAGGATGGTATGATTTACACTGTTTCAATGTGTTGCTCAATAGGCGCGCTTATCAAATCATGACCACGCATGCATTCACCTCCAGACCTGTCCTAGATATTGCATCAGTACCTTATTGGAGCTCGATAAAAAAGTTTCGCTTTAATGGGAAATACATCTTTTTATGTATTAATTGATTCTACAATTGTTTTCACACCCTAAAAGGTATGAAAATAATTGCAGATATTTTACGATTTTGTTTTCTTTCATCAACCAGGTCTGACGAAAAATAAGACAAAAATTCTAAAAGATAAATGAACTCTGTGTAAAAATAATCGCCCGGTGTGATGACAGTCTAAACTGAAAACTTAAAAAATGATTCAACAAAAAAAATGGAAGAAAAAATGCCTACGTAATAAGTGGTTCAAAAATGTCCCCTCTTTGTATTTCGCAATAACCTAATCTGTCGTAAAATTCAGTTCTTACGGGTGCCAACATCTCAGGGGAAATATCTAGGACTTCTACAATTCGGGCCCGTAAATGGTCCAAATTACGTGGTCTTTCTTGTACGTGTCCATAAATTATTTGTTTTAGATATCCCCAAAGGAAGAACTCGCTAGGCGATAAATCGGGGGATCGAGGCGGCCACTTGATTGTGCCCCTAATAAGACGCTGCGGAAATGTGGTTTCCAAGAAAATTCTCACACATTGAGCATTATGGGGTGGACAACCATCTTGTTGAAACCACACATCCTCAAAGTTAATGTCCAATGCCTGAACAGCCGGAATTATTTTATTGCGGAGCATAGTTAAATATTTGCTAGCAGTTAGGTTTCCATTTATGAAAAATGGCCCAATAATGGAATCTCCAACATACCAGCCCAAACATTTACCTTCTCAGGGTACTGTGTTCGTAAAGGAATACTCAAATACTTATTTTCCCTAGACCAATACCGAATTATTTGACGGATGTGGTGTCTATGAAGAAAAAAGATGATTCATCGGTAAACAATACGTGGGTTAAGAAATTTCCATCGACATCAACTTTTTCTCTCATAGATTTACAAAACTCAAGACGTTTGTATCGATCTTCAGGAAATATCTCTCTTGGGTTTCAGATACTGTATAACACTTGTAGCCATTTCTTTTCAAAATATTTCGCACTGTTCGCGATGGCACATTAAATTCTTCTGCGATCTGCTTACTAGAACAAGGTTCATTTGCTTCGATTAATGGACATACAGCTACCTCCTTAGCCATTCTTTCATCGGATAATGGCCTGTCACCTTCAGGTTGACGAGCTTTCAAACAACACTTGTTATTACAACCAGATATGCATCCCGATTTTTCAAATTTGTGGAAAATATTTAACACCGTCTTTGCATCAGGTATTGGTCGATCTTCGTAAGAAAAAGCGAATCGCCCAACGACTTCTTCAGCGCTCTGGGAGGTTAAATACCTCTTAATAACTAACACTTTTTCTTCTGAATGGAATAATAACATCCCGAATTGGCCAATACATCATAATTTCGACGTGTAAAGACAAATTAATTATTCGAATTCTGTAGGAAGATGGTTAAGAGTGGAAATTGTTGGACGATTCAATAAATTTAATACTGTTTGACCGAATCGCTTATCAAATTATGAGAACCCAGGAGTCCGCATTTCGAGTTTATATTCGAAATTCTACTCTTTTCTAAAACTATGACCTTAAAACGTAGACTTTTTTCGTAATCTCATTTTTTTCTTAAAATGTCAAGATAATCATTTAAACTTAAAACTTTAATTTTCATTTAAAAAAACGATTGAATTCAAAAATCTAACTTATTTTTGAAAGTTTGACTTAAAATTCGGAAGTTCGAATTGAAAATCGAAATTTCAGAAACCATTCTTAACGAATTTCAAAAACAAGATTAAAAATTTGAATTTAATGTAAAAAATCAACTTTGAAATATAAAATTTAAGTAAAAGAATAAATACATAAAATTTAAAGTAATTAATAAGGAATTTTATAAGAAAGTAAAAGTGCCTAAAAGAATTTGAAATTTATGCTCAAAATATTAAAATTATAATAGTTTTAACTCTAAATGTCTGTTTTTTTTTATTTTTATAACATTTAAAATTTTTCCAAAATTTTGATTTTTTCAGAAATTTTTTTTATCAAAATTTCAAATTTTTTCTCAAATTTTTAAAGTAACCTTTTCTCATATTTGTCGCAATTTTAAAATTGCAACAACATTGAAAAGTTGAGTTTAAAAATTGAAAAATATTCGACTTTAAAGTCAAAAATTCATAACTCATTTTTAATTTAATGTTCAAATTCGTTGAAAAAAGAAGAATTTCCAAAAAAGGATCACAATTCCCCCCAAAAAATGTCTAAATGTTGAGTGTTTTCTTGATTGAAATGTAATATTTTGTTTTGTTTTTAATTTGGAGTTTAGATTTTAAGAAATGAAAAGTTTAAATTTTTACTTCCAAATTCAATCTTTTTTTCTAGAAATTCGAATTAAAGGTGAAAATTTTAAGTCAAAAAATAAAAATCTAAAATTAAATCTATAAATTTAAATAACTTACGAAATTTCAGAAAAAACTCGTAATTTCTAGAATAATTATATTTTAAAAAAGGATGCTTTATCGAAAATTACACTTTTTTTTGCTAACATTTTCAGTCTAAACTTAAATTTCTCAACTCCAGAAATTTATTTAAACATTTCTGATTTTTCTCAGATTTTTTCTTTTTTTACAAAATGTTCCCTTTATAAATTCAAAGTTGCAGGAATAGCAACCAAAGTTTGTATTTAAATTCGATAAATATCAGTTTCAAAATCTGAAATTTAGACTTCAAATTTCAAAGAAAAAAGTAAAATTTTATACAACATTATTCGACTAATGTTGGTTAATTTTAATTATTTTCTCCGAAGTTTTATTTTTTCTCGAAGTTTATAGTTTTTCCTACCTACTGTGTACCTACCTACAGCGCATTTACAAACTGCGCTCCCACCTATTGCGCACCTATCTACAGCGCACCTACCTTCTGCTCACCTACCTACTGCGCACCTACCTACTGCGCACCTACCTATTGCGCACCTACCCACTGCGCACCTACCTACTGCGCAACTACCTATGGCGCACCCACCTTCTGCGCACCTACCTACTGCGCACCCACACACTGCGCACCTACTCACTGCGCACCTACCTACTGCGCACCTACTTACTGCGCAACTACCTTCTGCGAAGCTACCTACTGCGAAGCTACCTACTGCGCACCTATCTACTGCGCACCTATCTACTGCGCATCTTCCTACTGCGCATCTACCTACTGCGCACCTACCTACTGCGCATTTTCCTTCTGCGCATTTTCCTTCTGCGCACCTACCTACTGCGCATTTTCCTTCTGCGCATTTTCCTTCTGCGCATTTTCCTTCTGCGCACCTACCTACTGCGCACCTACTTACCGCACACCATCTTACTGCGCACCTACCTACTGCGCACCTTCTTACCGCGCACCTACCTACTGCGCACCTACCCACAGCGCACCTACCTACTGGGCACCTACCTTCTGCGCACCTACCTACTGCGCACCTAGTCACTGCGCTCCTACCCACTGCGCACCTACACACTGCGCACCTACTCACTGCGCTCCTGCCTACTGCGCACCTACCTGCTGCGCACCCACCTACTGCGCATCTACTTTTTGCGCACTCTCCTACTGCACACCTACCTACGGCGCACCTACCCACTGCGCATCTACCTACTACGCACCTACCTACTGCGCACTTACCTACTGCGCACCTACCCACTGCGCTCCTACCCACTGCGCATCTACTTACTGCGCACCTTCACATTGCGCACCTACTCACTGCGCACCTACCTACTGCGCACCTACCTACTGCGCACCTACCTACTGCGCACCAACACTGCAACTTCAAAGATGTTAGCATTTATTATAAAGATTGTAGAGCATAAAATTTGCCACAAGTTTTGTTTAAGACATTTTTTTATATGGTCAACCGTTAGTAAATTATTCAAGGTCAAATTTCCTAAAAATCAGTTTTTTTGCAATTATCTCGGTTTCTATAGCTTCTATGATGTTAACGTTTATAATAAAAATTGTAAAGCATAAAATTCGACAACTGCAGTAACAATTATTTTTTCATATGCACAACAGTAAATTTTTTAGGATCAAATTTACAAACACTGTTTTTTTTTTCGATTATCTCGGTTTCTATAGCTTCTATGATGTCACCGTTTACAACAAAAATTGTAAAGCATAAAACTTGACAACTTTAGTAACAAATATTTTCTCATATGCAGTAGATTTTTTAAGATCAAAGTTACAAAAATTGATTTTTTGCAATTATCTCGGTTTCTATAGCTTCGATGATGTTAACGTATATAATAGGATTTGTGGACCATAAAATTTGCCACAAGTTTTGTTTGAGGCATTTTTTCATATGGTCAACCGTTAGTAAATTATTCAAGGTCAAAATTCCTAAAAATCAGTTTTTTGCAATTATCTCGGTTTCTATGGCCTCTATGATGTTAACGTTTATAATAAGATTTGTAGAGTATAAAGTTTGCCACAACTTCTGTAAAAGACATTTTTTTATATGGTTAACCTACATTACTACATTACTACATTATTCAAGGTCAAAATTCCTAAAAATCAGTATTTTGCAATTATCTTGGTTTCTATAGCTTCAATGACGTTAACGTTTATAATAAAATTTGTGGAGCATAAAATTTGCCACAAGTTTTGTATAAGGCATTTTTTCATATGGTGAACCGTTAGTAAATTATTCAAGGTCAAAATTCTTAAAAATCAGCTTTTTGCAATTATCTCGGGTTCTATAGCTTCTATGATGTTAACGTTTATAATAAAATTTGTAAAGCATAAAATTTGCCACAGGTTTTGTTAAAAAAACTTTTTTATAAGGTCAACCGTTAGTAAATTATTCAAGGTCAACTTTCCCAAAAATCAGTTTTTTGCAATTATCTCGGTTTCTATAGCTTCTATGATGTTAACGTTTATTATAAAATTTGTAGAGCATAAAATTTGCCGCAAGTTTTGTAAAAAAACTTTTTTTATATGGTCAACCGTTACTTAATTATTCAAGGTCAAATTTCCTAAGAATCAGTTTTTTGCAATTATCTCGGTTTCTATAGCTTCTATGATGTTAAAGTTTATAACAAAATTTGTAGAACATAAAATTTGTGACAAATTTTGTAACAAATATTTTCCGATATGCCCAACAGTTAGTAAATTTTTTAAGATCAAATTTACAAAAATTGGTTTTTTTCGATTATCTCGGTTACTGCGACTTCAATGATGTTAACATTTATTATAACATTTGTAGAGCATAAAAATTGTTACAAGTTTTGTAACAGACATTTTTTTATATGGTCAACCGTTAGTAAAGTATTCAAGGTCAAAGTTTTTAAAAACATTTATTTGCAATTATCTCGGTTTCTGTAGCTTGTAAGATGTTAACGTATATAATAGAAATTGTAAAGCAAAAAATTTGCAACAAATATTATCTCATATGCCTAACAGCCAGTTAAGATCATTTAAGATCAAATTTACAAAAACGGCGCAGCTACCTACTGCGCACCTACCTACAGCGCATTTACCAAATGCGCACCTACCCACTGCGCGCCCACCTATTGCGCACCTACCTACTGCGCACCTACCTTTTGCGCACCTACCTACAGCGCACCTAACTACTGCGCACCTACCTACTGCGCACTTACCTATTGCGCACCTACCCACTACGCACCTACATTTTGCTCACCTACTTACTGCGCAACTACCTACTGCGCAACTACCTACTGCGCAACTACCTACTGCGCACCTACCTACTGCGCACCTACCTACTGCGCACCCACCTACTGCGAATCTACCTATTGCGCACCTACCCACTGCGCACCTACATACTGCGCACCTACCTACTGCGCAACTATCTACTACGCAACTACCTTCTGCGCAACTACCTTCTGCGCACCTACCTACTGCGCACCTACCTACTGCGCACCTACCTACTGCGCACCCACCTACTGCGCATTCACCTTCTGCGCACCTACCTACTGCGCACCTACCTACTGCGCACCTTTCTACTGCGCACCCACTTACTGCGCACCTACCTGCTGCGCACCTACCTACTGCGCACCTAATTACTGCGCACCTACCTACTGCGCACCTACCTACTGCGCACCTACCTACTGCGCACATATCTACTGCGCACCTACCCACTGCGATCCTACCCACTGCGATCCTACCCACTGCTCATCTACTTGCTGCGCACCTTCACACTGCGCACCTACTCACTGCGCACCTACCTACTGCGCACCTACCTATTGCGCACCTACCCACTGCGCACTTACATATTGTGCAACTACCTACTGCGCAACTATTTACTGCGCACCTACCTACTGCGCACCTACCTACTGCGCACTTACCTACTGCGCATCTACCTTCTGCGCACCTACCTACTGCGCACCCACCTACTGCGCACCTACCTACTGCGCACCTACTCATATCTTTACTGACATATAAGTATTATTTATAAGTTAATTCTTTTATTCTGGTGTCTAAATGAAGTAAAATTTACATTTAAAAAAGTCAATTCAATAAACCACCAAATTTGGAACATTCTTGAACAGGCCGAACTTGATTTTTAAGAACTCCTCTTTCTTGATAATTTCTTAAGAGCAAAAAAATACCTAGTACTAAGACGAAAGTGTTACTAAACATTTTGTCAATCATAATTATTTGAGCGACATTTTATCTAATATATGGATCGGCAGGAGGGAAGGTGTAGAGAGGTTAATCATTTGGTTTTTTTTTTCGCCCCACACTTCTTCATATTGTTGTCCAATTGATTAGTAAAATTCACATGGAAATTAAAATTATTTGAATTGAATTTTTGTTTATAGGAATGTCTCGAAAAATATCAATGATGATGTCAGTTACATATCATCTAACTATGATGATTTTAAAAAAATTGGCGATGACTTCATAATTCGAAATCCAAAAATTATCGAATGTCTACAATTTGCAAAAAAAATTATTGGTAAAATTTATATATCAGAATCGAACGCTTCTATAATTTTATTTATAATTTTAGCCATTTTCATTTTATTTGCATATGCAATATTCTGGTTTTGGAAACATGTTTAAAAAATCAAGCAAATATAATAGTGTAATTTATTTATTTTAAATGGGATAATTTCTGCCATAATACAAATTTAGCATTCAACGCAGCATTTACGTTAGAGCGAGTAAACCCAAATTGACTGGAAAGCTATTTAGCAAAAGCGCTTTTCGAATGCAGCGCCTTTATCTTACCCAGTATTGAAACGCAAAATCTATCCGTAATCCCTAATTGATATATAGTGCAGGAGATCATAGAAAAAATGCATCTTATGGCCTTCCTTACGATTCAATACTTGGCAACGTTGAGGACAGCTACAACGAACGAGCGGTTAAAATAATTGCTCTATATATTGCAGGTAACAGTGAACGGCGTGTACAATTTTTGTTTGAAAATTTATTTTGCGAAAATCGTTTCCCCTCTCTAGGAATCTTGAAAATAGAGTGCCCCCTCAACACATATATGACAAAAGTTTGCCATAAATATTGTCAGGACTAGTGGAGGTCAGGTCGTCTTATATATACCATGCAGTCACAAAGATAGAAATAGTAGAATAGATAGAAATAATAGATATATAATCAATTCCCTTATAACGTAAGGTGTCGGGATTGGTATTCTCTATTTCATTCACAAAATTTTTTCCACTCCTTTTTGCTTAGCGCTAAAATTTTTGTTTCGTTTAGGTTTAATTGGCTCTTTCTGATTAATTTATCAATGGTGTCACCCCATCTTTCTTTAGGTCTGCCTCTGCGTCTCCGGTCCAATGTTCTTGCTTCCCATATTTTCTTTACTTGCATGTTATCTTTCATCCTTTGTATATGTCCCCACCAACCTAATTGTTTTTCTTCGACAATTTGTAATACAGGCTTAGCATCCAGTTCTTCCCTCACTTTTTGATTTCTTATTCGATCATTCTCTCCGTTAAAACCCAGGTTTCACTTCCAAATAGTAGTATAGGCTGGAAGATAGTCTTGTATACCAATATTTTCGTATTTTTGGATATTTCTTTCTTCTTGACTATGGTTGCACACATACTGTAATATGCTTTAAGTGCTTTCTCTATGCGTTCATTGATGTCCCTATCCTGATTTCCTTTATTATCTATTATTACTCCTAAATATTTGAATTCCTTGACCTCCTGTATATCCTTATTTTCCAATCGTATATTTATTTTTTTATTTTCATCTTCTGTTATCGCCATTACTTTTGTTTTATTGACATTTATTTTCTTTTGTTTAGATTCTAGAGCTTCTTTCCATATTTCTAAGTTAGTTTGTAGGTCTTCGGGTGAATTGGCCATTATTACTATATCATCCGCAAATACACATTCTTTTATACAGACTTTTTGTAGATTGTAGTATCCTACTTGTAGGCCTGTTGTTTTAGTACATGTTTGTTTGATTATGTCATCTATCAGGATAATGAATAGAATGGGCTAAGTACTCCTCCTTCTCGTAAACCATCTCTTGTGTAGAAAGTAGAAGACTGCATATTTCGCGTTCTGACTTAATTTGCATTTTCCTCATATATGCTTTTTATTCCAGCAATTAATTTTCGGCTGACTCCTCATTGTTCCAAACTTATCCATATTTCTTTTCTGGGTGCTCTGTCAAAAGCCTTTTCAAGATCAATGAAGGCTAGATATGCCTCTCTCCGTTGTCTTAATATTTTATCCGTAAGTTGTTTCATCGTGAATATATGGTCCTGTATACTGTGACCTCTTCTAAATCCACTTTGGGATACACTTAATTGCGTTTCTATGACTAAACGGAGCCTGTTTGCTAACACCCTTTCATATATCTTTGCTACCGTGTTCAATAAAGTTATACCTCGATAATTTTGGCATTGTTTTCTATCTCCCTTTTTATATATGGGCATAAAAACACCTATTCCCCAATCTTTAGGTATTTTTCTTTTTATCCATGCCTTATTACAAATGTTGTACAAGAGTTTTACACCTTTCTTCCCCATGTGTTTAATCATATCTGGTGTTATTCCATCATGCCCGGGTGCTTTTCCACATTTTGTTGCCTTGATTGCTTCTTCAACTTCCTCTATCCTAAGTACTTCATTTTCTTCATCTGCTATTGTGTCATTTGTTGTTACTTCTTTGCCTTCATGTGTCTCTGTTTCCAGTGGATTTAATAGTTCATAAAAGTATTCTTTCCATCTGTTCATAATTAAATTCTCATCTTTTAGCAACGCGCCTTCTTTGCTTGTTATAGTCGTCCATTTCTTTTCTTTTCCTTTTCTTATTGTCTTCACTGCTTTATAAAATAGCTTGCGATCGCCTTTATTTGTCTCCTCCATTTTTTTTCCCAAAACATTCCCATGCCTTCTGTTTAGCTTCTAAAACTATTTTTTTACTTTGGTTCTTCTCTCCTTATACAAAGTGTATTTTTATGCGTTGTTAATATTTAAGTACTCTTTCCAAGCTTCTTTCTTTAATTTAACTTCTTTTTTGATTTCATCGTTCCACCAGGCAGTTAACTTTTTATTGGCGTTAGTTGTAATCGTGCCACATGCTTGTTTAGCTGCTTCTATTACTACCTCCTTAAATAGTTGCCATATGTCTTCAATATCTTTTTGTTCAATCTCTTTTTCTATATTACTTATTTTTTCCTCAATAATTTGGTGATAATTGTTTGCTATATCTTTTTCTCTTAATCTGTATCTTTTAATATTTTCTTTTTTTACTGGTGCAGTTTCGTGTCGTTCGTTGTCACTCCTACACCTCTTCTTTTTCCTAATTTTTGCTACAACCAGGTAATGATCACTAAATATTTCCGCACTTCTTTTGACTCTTACATCCGTAATCGATTTCCTATTATTTCTTTGCACAAGTACGTAGTCAATTATGGATCTTTCTTTTCTGTTTTCCGCTATTCTTGTAAATTTATGTATATCCTGGTGTTCATAAAACGTATTTGTTATCATGAGATGGTTCAATATGCAATATTCTATCATTCTTAACCCATTGTTGTTTATTTTTGTTTCCCCACAGTTTCCAATCACATTTACATTTCTATTCACTCTTTTACCCACCCTACTGTTAAAATCTTCCATTACGATAATTTTACCTTTACCTGTCTCCGTGGCCAATGTTAGTTCCTCCCAGAATTGCTCTTTATTACTCGCTAAATCATCTTCATTTGGTCCATACACTATTATTATGCATATTTGTTCCCCATATATATCATCAAATTCTATTTTTAGTATTCTTTCAGAAATGCCTTCCCAATTTAGTATATTATCTACTAATCCTTTCTCTATTATACACCCAACCCCTGCCGCAGCATGTTTATTTTGTTCTTCTCCACTGTATATTAAAAGGTATCCCTTTTCTAGCACTAGTTCCCCTTGCCCCTTCTTCTTCGTTTCTGTTATTGTTAATATTTGGATCCCTGTCATTTCAAATTCTTCTATTAGTTACTCCTCTTTTTCCCTTAGTCCTCTAACATTCCATGTTCCCACATTTCTTTTCCGGTTTTTTCCTTTTTATTTATTTTTTCTATTGTTGTGTTTTTATGTGTTTTCGTATCCATTTTGATTGCCTTGTTCGTCATCATACTATTTACCGCTTTAGATTTATTGCTCAGTTTTTTGAATTTGTCTTTTCTAATTTTTCCCTGATTTTGTTCCATTTCCAAGTTTCTCCATCAACTATTATCTTGTTATATTCCATTTTGATATTCTTATCCATGCGTTTCTCCTCTTCTGCTTTATTTTTTAGTTGTCTCTGCTTCTCCCTTTCTTTATGCGTCAAGTCTTCATTTATGAAAATTTTTTCATTAATTTTTCTAAGCTTTGATTTGTTTTTCATAATCTGTGTCTTTTCATGTTCATTTTGCAGTTTCACAAGATATATATTTCTACCAATGTTGTAAGTTTCTTCAACTTTGGTTTGTATTTCTAATTTTTCTTTAAAGAAATTTTCCATTTCTGTAATTAAGATTGCATTGTCGTTTGTATTTACTGTTAGACCGTTGACAATTATGTTATTTTTCCTTTTATCTTTTTCGATCCACTCCAAATTATTGCTTATTATTTTTATATCCCTTTTCATTTTTTCGTTTTCTTTTATAATTCTCTCGTTTTCTTCTCTTAGTTTGGTGTTTTCGATTTGGATTTTTCTAATGTTATTGTATTTTTTCTGTTCATTTTTTATTTCTTGCATTTCTTCTCTTATATCCTGCATCATACTTAGTATAAGATCAAGCTTATCCTCGTTATCAATTGTTTTTGTTTTTATTGGCGTTCTCGTCATTTTTTTTTGTTCTCGTTAAGGTTTCTTCTTGCACCCTTTTTCTCTTGCCTCCTTCGTCTGTGGAGGACTCCTCCATGTCGGCGTCTCTCATATAATTCTTGTCCGTGTTTATTTCTTTATTTCAGCGCTGATTCCTAATCTGTTTACTATATGTTGTGATGCGCGTCTTTTCCACGAAAGAAACCGTTCCCCGGATTATCTCCTCGAAGGTCACGGTTTCTTTTCTCTTATCAGAGCTAATACAAATGCAGAGTCTTACCTTAAATTACTAATTATTGCACTAACCTGTTTGTCTCTAGTGTTGTTTTAATCACTACACTGTTCTTATTGTTTACACCTTTGGTTTACCACAATTTTCTGAAATAATCGCTCATTAGTTCCCGTAGAATTTGGGTTTATTAATGGATTAACAAATAAAGATTTAAAAAAAACTGTCCAGTTTTCCGCAATTATTTCCAAAACATAGCAAGTGACATTCTTTTTTATTATGTTATTAAATATTAATTCAAAAATTTGACAAATTGACGAAATCATCTAAACGTGTAAAAGAAAAAAAATCTGCTGGAAAAAAATTGTTTCATTGATTTTACATAAAATTTTAGATTTTTCGTTTATATTGTAACTAGAATAGCAATTATTAAATTAGAGTTGCTAATATGTTTTTTCCTTCGCTGAGGTTTTATGGCAACTATTACTTAATATGATTATAATTTTGCGATATGTTTAATTGTTATAATCAATCTGGTAATTATCAATTCTTTAAACCATGAAAACCTAAAAAAATTAAATTTCTTAGAAGTTTGGATAGTACATTTAATATCTAAATTATAATGTTTTGACAGCTAAAAACATTGCAGGTTTTCCTATTAAGTATACAACTTAATCTTGCCATAAGATCTCCACAAAAGGAAATTACTTTAGTAGCTTTTGTTTAACAATTAACTAATTACCAGACTTCGAATTTAAACGACATCTTTAGAAACCTTATAAATTAACAAAAGGCCCATTTTATGTAAAATTAATGTAGACACTTTTCTTCGGCCGATAGCGAAGCGTGTAACAAAGTAGCGCTTGGACTCGCGATTAATCTTCAATTTTGTTCTCAAAGTACCGAACATTTTCAAAATATATTTTTTTTCAAAAGTTTTACTTTTTTGTCGAGTTTCATCCAAACATTTTGCTAAAAATTCCTCTTTTTTTGCTGGAAGTTATTTCCTAAATTCTGAGTATTAAATTTATACTTTTTTATTTTTTTCAATAAAACTAAACGTATACGCTAGTTTGTCTTTTTGGGGAGATTTTTGCTTTATTTTTAAAATGTTACTAAACTTTTTTTCGCGAAATTCCTAGTTCTTATTTTAAATTTTTACTTTTTCTCTTAAATTGTTGGCATAAACTCAAAACTTCGTTTTTGTTTCAAGAGATTTTAAACATTTTTTTGAAGTTCTACTTTTTTTGAGTGTTTACTGAAAAAACTAGAAACTTCGATTTTTTCCGCAAATTTTTGACTAACATTTTCGGATTACTGTCACAATTTAAGGAACAATATGAAATATTTGAGTTTAAAAGTTCGATTTTGAAGTGTTTTTAATTTGGAATAAATCCCTGACTACCTGGCTGTTGCCGCCTCCTCGATAGTGCCACCCGCATGCGTTGTATGCTCCGTTGTATGCGACGGACGGGCTACTAGAGGATGATTTATTTAATGCAGATTAGGTCCAGTCGTAAGTCCATGTCGAAATAATGCCAATCAGTGCCAGGTGACTAGTGCGCTGCACATGTACCCTTATCATTCTCCCAGTTATTAAATCTAAGAAGATTATGAAGCGCTGAAGCGATTTACCCCAGTCACATAGTGAATTACCATGTGGCATCTCTGCCAATTTAGTTTCTCTTTCCGTCTTGCCTCATAGAAGTTTGCTTTGTCGTTTTCATTGGCAAGCAGACCGAAATAGTGTACTGACTTATACTGTATTACTACTTCATGAAGCATTAAATCTTTTGTTACATCTGTATTATGAAAGGAACTAAATTCCGACTTTAATTCAGATTCCATTTAAGGCGGCGGTCTGGTACTCTTAAAACGTCGAAATTCTTCGCTTGCCATTTTACAAACTACGTCAATACTATCGCTTAGAATTAAATGAAATTTAGTAATAATGTTTAGAAATGTTGGGGAATTCGGGCTTTGGAAGCAGATTTTTGATTTTTGTCTTAGTATTCCCACAAATGGGCGTACAATTTGTCTCCTTTTTTGCCTGTTTTCAGAAGCGAATATCTCGGAAACTAAACGGAATTTGAAAAAAGTACTTCCAAAGCGCGAATTCGACATCCTTGCTTCATAAGTTCTCCAAATTTGAAAACAAAATATTAAAAAATAAAGGCACCATTTGTAAAGTGGGAGAGCGGTGTTTGGCATAAAAATTGCGCTTAGATTTCGGTTGCCCTCACTCAGATGAGGCAGGGTACGGAGACGGACGTGATGCGGAGCAGAACAATTTTTGCCCCTTTCCCAATACGTCATCAACGAACGAAGTATCTTCGGCTTTCACAGCTCATATTTTTTTATCTAAGCACGGCAGATATATCATAATAATAACCAACATTAAAACATTTGTTCTACCAGAGTTTGAGAGTAAAATGAATTGTTTAGTATTTGTAGCTTACAATCATTTACTGAATATTTAGTGGTTTTTGTTTTGATATATTTAGAAGAATTTTTTTCTTTCCTAATTAACATTTTTATATTACTCTTTGGAAAAATATAAATTGTTTAGGTAAATAAATGCTATGACAGATTTAAGCAAAAAAAAGAAAAATTGATTTTATATCATTTAAATTGGAAAAGTTATATTCTGCTAGCATCACTTGTAATCCAAAATGGACCAATTATATCTGCAAAGAACGAAATTGTTTTTCAAATAATTAATTAATAGGTATTTAGATGCAGATATTTAGTCCTTATCTTGACGATAAGAGAAAATGCGTAGGAAAATAAAAATTTCAGCTCTGAAAATTTTGAATTCCTCGAAAATTTTGGCTTTTCTCAAAATTTCGATAGTTTTTTGAAAATCTACTTTTTTTTGAAAATCTCAACTTTTTTCACAATTTCGACATCTAGAAACTTTGGACTGTTATTGAAAATTATGAATTTTTTTGAGGAATATGCTTTTTATGATAATTTCGACTTTTCCTTATTTAGTTTTGAAAATTTCGACCACTTGCTAAATATTTCGACTTTTCTTGAGAATTGCTATTTTTTGATGCATATTTTCAACTTTTTTTCAAAATCTCTAGTTTTTATTGAAGAATTTGACATTTTTAATGTCTATTTTTTTAATGATTTCGACTTGGACATTTTAAAATTTCCACTTATTTCAAATTCTCATTAAAAAAAAAAAAACAAAATTTTGAATTAATTAGAAAATTGTAACCATTTCGAAATTTTCCCTTTTTCTAAAATAGTGCTATTTTAGGAATTTCCTAAATTTGTCAAAATTTCAACTTTTTCATCAAATTTTTATTTTGTTGTAGATTTCGACTTCCTTTAAAAAATTTTGCTTTTTTATGACAATTTCGACATTTTAAAAAGGTGTACAAACGAATAATTCCGACAAGGTCAACATTTTCGAAAATTCGAATTATTAGAAAAAAAGTCCAACTTATTAGAAAATCGAAACAAAAATGGTAACATTCCAAAACTCACGAATTAAAGAAAGGCAAAAATTTTGTGGAAATTTAGAAAAAAGTTGTCCCAAAGTCAAATTTTTCGAAAAAAGTTGGAATTTTGAGAGTAAAACCGAAGTGCCAACAAAGAAGAATTTTCAGAGAAAATTCGCAATTTCGAGAAAAGACTGTGCTTCCGTATCTTTGTACAAAAGTTTATGTTAATTTTAAAGGAATTAACAGGAAACAAAAGGGTAAAAGGAAGCATTTTTTAGTCATCTATTTCTAACTATGTACTTTACCTGCTTAGAGAACTGAAAGAAGGAATACGTGTCAAAGAATTTTTTTATAAGTTTGCAATTCGGTAGCCCAATTTCAAGCTTTCCTCTCGAAATTTTGAATTTAAAGTTTAAACCATTCGAAGTTTCCCAGAGATTTTGAAATTTTATGGAAAATCTCCACAAGAATATCGAATATTTCAATTTAAAATCAAAGTTTTGTGACTAATGGGAACTCGAGCAATTCCTTACATAAATCTCATTTTTTAAAAATTTGTTATTTTTCAAAAATTTCAGTTCAAATATAAAATCGTTCTTTGTATCATAATTCAAAGAGAACAGTTTTTTTTTAATTTTGACTATTTTTTCAAAATTTCCAATTTAGATCTGAGATTGTTTTTTTTTATTTTGAATTGAAATTCTAGAAAGAAAAATTAAATTTTTAGCTTTCAACTTTCCAGTCAAAATGAAAATAACAAAAAAACTTATTTTTTAAATTTTAAAGTAAACTAACATTTCAGATAAAAGTCGAAAAAAAATTATTTGGAAAAAATTCATGCAACGTCTTTTTTAATTTCGAAATTCCGTGAAAAATTTTGTTGTTCAAGGTTTTTTCCAGAATTTTGACTTCTCAAATTCCGGAACTTAAATTCGAGTTTAAGAAAATATAAATTCTAAATTCGAACTTAAGAAAATAAATAAATAAAAATGAATAAAAATTGACATTTGTAAAATGGAAATTTCAGAATTCTTGTAATTTCGACTTTTTTTCTAGAAATTCTATTTTAAAGTCTAAGATTTAAGAAAATAATTTGAAATTTCCAATTTAAACTTTCTGATTTTTGTTCAGAAATTATTTAAATATTTTCTTTTTTAAGTTTAACATTTTCACTCATTTCTCGAAATTTTGTTTTTAAAAGTCTAAATTTTAACAGACTCTTTAAATAACATAAAATTTTGACATTTTAGTCGAAGTTTACAATTTTTCTCAATTTTAGTGGAACAGACTGGTCCTTGGTTATCTTCAAAAATTGAAATACATAAATTGTCCCCTGAAACCAAGAAAGATTAAAAACACAACAAAGGTTACTCTAACGCGTTTCGGCAGCCAAGCTATCATCTTCAGAGAGATACTGACTGAAACCAAGAAAGATTAAAAAAACCCAACAAAGGTTGCTCAAACGCGTTTCGGCAGCCAATCTATCATTTTCAGAGAGATACTGAAGATGATAGATTGGCTGTGGAAACGCGTTAGAGCAACCTTTGTTGTGTTTTTTAATCTTTCTTGGTTTCAGGGGACAATTTTTTTATTTCAATTTTTCTCAAACTCTCGACTTCATAATCTCAACATTTTGAACTTGTTTCTTGGAATTTCGATTTTAGTCTCAAAATTTTGACTTTATTCTCCACATTTTGTTTCTGAAGTCGAAATTAAAGAATAGTTTCTATTTTTTTGAAAAATTTAAAAAGGTTCTAAACAAAATTCCGAATTTTATTGAGAAATGTTGACTATCTTTTTGAAATTTTAATTTGCAATTTTAAACTCGAAATTTTCACTTCTTTCAGAAAATTTTGGTCTTAAAGTTGAATAGTCGATTAGGTCTTAACATAATAAAGTTGTTTACTGAAATTTCGACTTAAATAACGAAATTTCAATTCTAATGCCTAAAATTAAGAAAAAAATAGTAATTTCAAGTGAACACTTGAAACTGTAGATTTCGAAAGTTTCCAATTTTAAAAAATGTTAAGGTTTCACCTTATTCTTAAATTCCGTATTTAATTAAAAAATAAATACTTTTTTGTAACTCTGGAATAACACAATTAGAATTATGAGTTCTGAAAAAAGTCTACAATTCTTCACGGGCCAAATTTCGAATTTAAACTTGCGATTTTGTTAAAATAATTCAAAATTTGTATAAAATGGAAATTAGTAGATACAAAATCGAGAATGTTCAAAGAATCTTCTCGGAATTTAAAAAGAAAAGGTCCATATAGAAAAAACAAATTGGGCAATTAAGACTCACTTTCACAAATAGAGGAAAAAAACCCTTTCAGGAAAATTAAGAATAGAAAAATAAAAGTTAAATGCCTAAATACAAAATTTAAAATAAAAACGAAATTTTAAGACAAAATCGATATTTATGAGTTACATCATGCTAAGAAAATCTACCGCACGGCCCTGAAGTCGAATTGGTAAAAAGTCAAATTTCGATAAATAAATCAAAAATTTCCGAAGAAAATAGTTTTCGGGAAACTTTCGTTTTTTTTGTTGTTAAAATTTCAACAATCCAAATATCAAAAAAAAGTTAAAATTTTCAAAAATTATTTGTTAATTCTGTTTTAATTGTTTATCAAAGCGCGACAAAAAAATACTAATTTAAGAAACAGGTCAAAATCTTCTCTTGGAAGTTTTCAAACAAATATGAATACCAGTGGCGGCTGGTGACTTTTTAACAGGGGGTGCGCAGATGCAAAAAATATTAATAGTTAAGAGTTTAGGTGACTCCGATGCCGTAGCAAGGTATTTAATTTAGGAGAAACAAAAGTGATACACAGGGTGTGATATTTAATGGTATTTTCACGAATTAAATTTAATTACCATCTAATAACAAAATATTTTCGGGTTATCATCTCTAAATTATATTGATTGAGTACAAAAAAAAAACATTATCGACATTTCTGAGCCTTTTTAAAGCACTCTGTGCGGTTGCACCTCGCTACCGCTTTACGTTACTTAATTAAATTTATTTGCTTTCATAGGAATAAAATTATATTATTTTTTAATGAAAACTACATTGGAAGATAAATTGTATTTTATTACAAAGTTGTAATTAAACTATACAAAAACACAAAAAAAATATTTTCTATAAATAAAATCCGCTCTACGACCTTTTAAGGAAATAAAGTGTTGATAGACATCATCGCTAATGCATTTAAACGATCATTGTTCATAGTATTGCGTAAGAAACGTTTAATTCTTTTAAGCGTCAAAAAACAGCGTTTTGATTCTGCAGTTGTCATTGATGTTGTTAAAATTATATTTAATAATTTTACTGTTTCAGAAAATGTTTCAGTTAAATTATTTTCTGACAAAAATGACAATAAATTAACGGCACCAATAATATCAACATAATCCGGTCTTGAATAAATAACTGTCAGTTCTGTTTTCAATCGAAGCGCAGATATGTGTGGATAAGCAGAAGTCACAGCTTCGAAAATTCTAACTGGAAAAGTAGCTGCAAATCTTTTAAATAGTTGATTCTTAAATAGTTCAGCAGCTAGAATGTGTCCACGGTACGAAAATCACTCCTTCATTTGTGTTATGATTACGTCGTCGCAGATTTCTTTGGCATACACACTTTTTTGTAAATGATCATCACTTCTTTTCCTTCTTCTACTTGGAAAGTTTGTATTGACGCATTTCTCAATGTCTTCTGTTTCATTTCTAATGGTAGAAATGGTGTTTTCAAAATTAACTATGTCTTTTTGCAGCTGTACACTGTCCTTATTTCTCGACTGAATTTGATTATAAAGAACGTCGACGTGTGGAAGAATTTTGTGAAACAATGTCAACCAAAACATAAATTCTGTGTCTTCTGAAGCTCGTCTGAAGCCGGAAGCTTCATTTAAAATTGCACCATTTGTACATCGTTCTTCTATTTTTTCAAATTCTTCATTAGCTCTTCCGGATTTTCATACACAGTATTTACTGTTCTAATATTATGATTCCACCGAGTTCCTGCCACATTGGGCAATCTCTGTTTGACAATTTCTTTAAAGACATCACATGGATTAGACGAATTTAGAAAAAAAAAAAAGCAGGAATAGCGCTGATAGGTTATTAAAAAATACACGAACTTTGGAATGTTCTACATTATAAGATTAAGCTGGTGAACATAACAGTGAACATAATGGGCATAAGGATATTTTGATTTAATTTGGGTCTGCACTCCATTTATAGAGCTACTCATGACATTTGCACCATCGTAAGTTTGTATAATTAATTTATGAGGTGTTTGCAAAATTAAAGGGTCCAGTTCTTCTTCGACACATTCTGTTATGCCTTTGGCGGATTTGTCTTCAAGTCTTTTAAATCCCCAAAAGTTCTCACAAATTGTACTATTACGTACATATCTAAATGTCAATACCAACTGACAACAATTAGTTTCGTCTGTAGTTTCGTCACATTGAACAGACAGAAATTCTGAATCTCTAATTTGTTTACTGATTTCATCTCTGCAAATGGCCAGTATAGAATCTAATATTTCATTTTGTATGGTTTTTGATGTTGCCTGAAAAACGGTTGCAGTTTTTAAATGTTCTTGAAGGGTTACATCTAATTCAGCGGAAAAATCGACAAGTTCCCTAAATATTTCACGATTTTATGATTGTTCACTTTCTTCATAACCTCTGAGTGCTAATTCGAATGCGCTGCAAAATTTCATGCAGCAAATAATTCATTTCAAAATATAGCGATTTTTTCTAACTTTTTCATTATATTCCATTATATGTATGTTGCCTATGAGCAGAATTAAGTTCAGCTATAATATTGACTTTTCCAAGTAAAGCGACCGCTGTGCAAGCATTAATATGACTATGCGATCCCTCATGTTTTTTAATAATAAATAGTTAAATCTTTTATTCCGGTTCTAGTCCAACTTAAATCTGACGGTGAAGGCCCCGGTGGATTGTAAAATAACACACACGGAAAACAGTACAGCAAATTCGTTACCTCGCAACCACGTATATAGTTATTCTTCTTATAGGTATTCGTACAAAAATGCCTTGTAAACGCTCTTTTTTTAGATTTTTTTTTCACATTTCTGTTCTAGTTTTAACATTGGCAAAGGTCTACCTAGTTCTTTTATTTTTACTTTTTCTTCCAGTGGAAGTTAACTAAAATCTTTTTTTTTTTAATAAAAAACTGGTACTGTTCATTTTAAGCACAGAAATAAGTCTTAAATCTAAAGGAAAATACTGAAACTGAAAAACATGCGCTTCAAATTTTTACGCGTACTGTCAATGTCATCATTAGTAGTGCGTGTTCATTCAGCGACTATTTTCCCTATAATTAGAACGAAATCAACAAATTAATAATTAGACCCTAGAATGGGTACTGCTATCTCTTTGTGAATGGCGGTACTGTTAGCAGTTAGGCCTGTAAACGGCAGAATTAGTAATCGCAATCAGATGAGCCGGCACCTACGCATCTTGCAACATAAACCGTAAATACACACTCTGTCTCGTACTCACCATTTGGCAATAGCGCATAAGCGGGGTGCAGCGTTCCCCGGGCTAGCTTTAACGCGGTGTATCTGTAATTTATTTCTCCGCATCCCGTTGAGGCCGTTGATAGCCATCACACGACAACCACGCTAGGTGCATAATTCTGCGCGCGCCAACGTATTTCAATTTCCTCATAATATATAATATAATGAAATAAAACGTTTGCGTACGTTATTTCAAGTCACTCACAAGTATTAGTTAATTAGTATATTATTACTTTGTGCTTAAAAATGAGATAAATCCAAATCTTTTACATTAAATAAAAAAGAATAGTTCGTTCATTTCACGAGGAGCGCGCGCTCTCGCGCTCTTTAAGACCAGCCGCCACTGATGAATACTAAACCAACTGCTATCAGCAACATGCACATTTCCTTAAGGTATCCAAATGGATCGAGTTACACAGTATCATATGTCGGTAAAGTGACGATATGAAAGATTGCGAATTCGAACGACGTAAACCGAACTTCTTACTCAATTCCCCTTCGAAACCCCTTCCGTCTCTGTTCCCCTAACCACCCTCAACAGGGCTTTTATATCCGAGAGCCAAATCGTACTTGGCTATTTACCAGACCCCCGCCTTAATTCAAGTTTGACGTTTTTAGAAATTAAATTTGAATTTTTTTCTACAAATTATATTATTTCTCAGAGGTTCGAACTTATCTACTTATTAGTTACACATCTCGACTTACAATTCTCTTTATTAAATAGTTTATTAAATAATAATAACAAAGAGTAGTTTCATATGTTTATTAAACTTAGCAAATTCAACCTTCTATACTAAAACAATGATTCCAGGCTTTCGCGTTAACTTGCTTGAGAATTGCTTTCAAAGAAGTACCTGGACCACACTCGAATGTTCTTGGGAAGTAATCGTCAGGATTCCTTTCATAAACCGTGTGCAAAAGTTGTTCCCATTTAACTGGTTTAATTATCTGAAATGTTATGATTAATTTGTAGAAAAAAGTTAAAATTAAATGTACCTGTTTCCAAAGTTGTTTTTTAATTTGTTCGGCGTTGTTATACTTTTTGCCATCAACGTTCGAGTACACGCTTATGACGGGATCTGTAATTTCAGTTTTGTGCAGCGCTTTTTTGAATGGTTCAACAGCTGGACGCATTAATTCACTATGAAATGCACCAATAACAGGCAATCTTTTCAATTTTTTTAAATTATAATCTTTATAATTTTCTTCCAAATATTCCAGAGCCTGAAACAACAACTAATCAATGAAAAACACATCGAGTCAAAATTAACTTACGGATTCACTTCCAGCAACAACTTTACAATGTGGATACAGATAATTGGCAATTACACATTCCGGAATTTCATCTTCTTTCTGTTTTGCATATTCTTTGGCTTTTAGTACCGCGTAGTTAAGTTTGCTGTCAGGTCCATAAAAAACTGTCATCATTCCACCTTTGTATGCTTCGCTTGCAAGTTGCATTGCTTCCCCTCTTAAACTAACCAGTTTGAGACCTGCAACAGAGTGCTTATAAAAATACTGCAACATGAATCTTTTTTTATTTTTAGTTACTACTAGGCCAGGCACGTAGCCAGGATTTTCGTTCGGGGGGGGGGGAGGTCCAACTCCCCCTTCCCTTTTTTTATGTTAGAGACACAGAAACTTCTTCGAAAAAAGCAATATTGCAAAATTTAAAGACAAAACTGAATTGTTTAAATCAATAAACGTCTTGGTCTTTTACTTAGGTGCTCATTTTTTATTTTTGCATAAAATTTCTAATCTTAACTTTGAAATTTGGACTATAATTCGAAACTCGAAAGTTCGACTTCAGTCTCGATATTTAAATCTTTCAAATTTAAATTTTAAATTTTTTTTTAGAATTACCCAGTAATTTTTTCAAAATAACTGATTTTTGAACTTTTCAGAGCAGCATAAAATTTGAGATCAAAGATGAAATTAGGAATATTAGATATTAAAGATGAAATAAAAAAAATTTAATAGAAGCTTCCATTTTAATTTGTATTTCGATTTGTGTCGAAACTTTGAATTTATTTTAAAAATCATTAGGAAAAGCGGAAATTTGGACGAAAAATTAAAAGGATGTTTTTCTTCCTTCCTTTTTCATCCTAAAGTTCTTTTCTTTTTGAAAAGAACTTTATCATTAAAAATCCAAAAGCGTGGAAGTTTAAGGTACATTTTTTTAAAACTCAAAATGTTGAGTTTACCAAAATATTCAGAAAAAATTTAAATATTGAGAAAAAACCGAAAGTTATCAGATGAAGCAAAACTTTTGGGTTTAAACTCGAAATTTGTTTAAAAAAGTGGTAATTTCGTGACTAGGATTAAAATTTAAAACAAAAAACACAATTTTTAGTGCAAAGCAAAAAAATTAGAAAAAAATTAAAAAACTGAAATTGTAAAATAAAAATCTTTTCTAAATTTTAAAATTTTAATTTTTTCTAAAAATTAAAATTTTAAACAAAAAAAAACGCTAACATTATCATTATAAAAAATATTTCGAGCTAAACTGAAAAGAAAATGTTTAGAAAATCGAAATTTATAAAATCATTTTTTAGAAATTTCAATCTTAAAGTCGAAATGGCAAAATAAAAATGTAGATATTTCTAAATTATTTCAAAATGTTAAATAAAAATTAAGTCTCAAAAATATCAAAAGTTAGAATATCAACTGAAAATTTTGTTTAAATAAAAGGAAAATTAAAAGTCCAAACTTGAAACTAAACTAAACTAAAATGAATATTTTGAAAATATGGTCAAAATATGTATAAATATGTTTATCAAAAGAGTCGAAATGTTGAATTTGAATCAAAATTTAAAAGAAAGTGGAAAGAATTTTACAAAAGAAGTTGATATTTCGAAAGTTTCTAAAAATAATCGAAATTTGGAAAAACATTGGAATGTATAGAAAATTTATGAAACTGCACCTAAAAAATAGTGTAATTTCCTTTATATTTACAGCCAATATTTAGTTTAAGTTTTTCCCTCCAAAATAAATCGCGAAAATAATAATATTAATAATTGCAAATTTTAGAAAATAATTTAAGTTTTAAGTAAAACATTTATGAAAGATATTTCTGGAAGCTCGAAGTTTAAAAAAAATTATAATTACAAATTACAATCAAAATCTCTAAAAGAGAGCTAAACTTTTGCAAAAAGATCGATATTTATACACAAAATCACTCAGAAATAAAACATTTCTTAGAAAAAACAGCAGAATTCGGCAAAAAATTGTTTATACGTTTAACGTATCGACTATATGCTTATAGAGACGTAGAATGGAAGAAAATAATTTGGAATTTTCAATTTCAACTCGGAATTTTGAAAAAATAATCAAAATTTCTAGAAAATACTCTTCAGAAAATATAAAAACATACATCAATTACTTTTACGTATTTGTTTCTTCTATTTTATTTTTTTTTTCATTTTGTTAATCAGTAAAAGCGAAGAATAAAATCTAGTGACCTTAACATTATATAAATTTGACAAATAAAAATGTGAAACTTACCAAAGAAAAATTTCCTAATATCTATTTTGAGTTTACGTATTTAACTTATCACCGATCAAGAATCGACTTTTTTTTTGAAGTGAAAAATTACAAGAGCGTAGAAAGAACATCAATATGAAAAAAAAATTATCACGGAATGTTGACTTTTTCTTCTTTAAATCCCGAGATTAAAGTCAAAATTTCAACTTTAATGTGAAAATTTCGAAAAAAATCGTCGAAATTTGGTGTTTAAAGTCGAAATTTCTAAAAAAAAGTTGAAATTTTAATTTTTAAAAACGAAAATCTTATAAAGGCGTAGAAAGGACATCAATTAAAAAAAAATGTTGTGTTTAGAAATTTCGACTTTTTTCTCAAACTTTCGACTTTTTTTCTCAAATTTAGACTTTTTTCACAAAATTTCGACTCTTTTTGGAAATTTTGACTTTTTTCTGGAAATTTCCACTTTTTCGAAATGTTACAAAGGCGTAGAAAAGACATCGATTAAAAAAATGTCATTTTAAGAAATTTCAACTTTTTTTCTCAAATTTCGATTTTAAGCTCGAAATTTCGACTTTTTTCTCGAAATTTAGATTTTTTTCTTAAATTTTGACTTTATTTCTCAAAATTTCGACTTTTTTCTCGAAATTTTGACTTTTTTCTCAAAATTTGATTTTTTTCTCGAAATTTTGCCTCTTTTTCTTGAAATTTCGTTTTTTTTTCCCTTCTAATTTCGACTTCTTTTTCGAAATTTTGGCCTTAATATAGAAATTTCGACATTTCTCTCAAAATTTCGACTTTATACTCAAAATTTCGACCTTTTTTTTTTATCGAAATTTCGACTTTTTTCGCAAATTTCGACTTTTTTTCTAGAAATTTCATCTTTTTGCTCGAAATTTGTCGAAATTTCTACTTTTTCTCGAAATTTCTCAAATTTCGAATTTTTGCTCGAAATATTTCGAAATTTCGACTTTTTCGTCGAAATTTCGGCCTTAATCTGAAAAGTTCGACTTTTTTCTCAATATTTCGTTTCTTTTTTCTCAAGTTTAGACTTTTTTCTCGAAATTTTAACCTTAATATCGAAATTTCGACATTTTTCTTGAAATTTAGGCTTTTTTCTCAAATTTCGACTTTTTCTCGGAATTTCGACTTACGTTTTTCTCAAACTTCGACTTTTTTTCTAGAAGATTCGACTTTTTCTCGAAATTTCGACCGTTTTCTCGAAATTTCGACCTTAATCTGAAAAGTTCGACTTTTTTCTCTAAATTTCGTTTTTTTTCTCAATTTTCGACTTTTTTCTCAAATATCGACTTTTTTCTCAAAACTTTGACCTTAATATCGAAATTTCGACATTTCTCTCAAAATTTCGACTTTATACTCAAAATTTTGACCCTTTTTTTAACGAAATTTCGACCTTTCTTTATCGAAATTTCGATTTTTTTCGCAAATTTCGACTTTTTTCTCAAAATTTCGTCGTTTTGCTTGAAATATTTCGAAATTTCTACTTTTTTCTCGAAATTTCGACGTTATTCTCAAATTTCGAATTTTTGCTCGAAATATTTCGAAATTTCGACGTTATTTTCAAATTTCGACTTTTTTCTCGAAATTTCGGCCTTAATCTAAAAAGTTCGACTTTTTATTCAAAATTTCGTTTTTTCTTTCCCAATTTTAGACTTTTTTCTCAAATATCGACTTTTTTCTCGAAATCTTAACCTTAATATCGAAATTTCGACATTTTTCTCGAAATTTAGGCTTTTTATCTCAAATTTCGACTTTTTTCTCGGATTTCGCCAAATGTCAGATTATCCGAGTGTTGGAGAGATTTTAAAAATCATCATTAAATGTCCGGAGTGGCGCAGTGGTAGATCAATGGATTATTAGTTCAAGTAGTTCAAATCGCCCTTTGTGGTAATGCAATATACATATAAGAATATGACACATATGCATTTTTCACTTCAAAAATAAGAAATTTGAGTAAAAAGTAGAGAAAAAATGCTTTAAGGAATTTCGAAGAACAAAAGAAATTTTAAAAAAGTCCCTCAGATAAATACTGCGTGGAACAGAGAGGAGCAAGAGCCTCACCCTGCCCTATTCTAGCTACGCCTTCGTGCACAACACTGATTTAAACAAAAAGTGTATTCGAAAAGATTTATAGTTTTCTCTAATTTAGTTTTACTCTATGATAGGGTTGGTAACACTGGCTACAACTAACATCTTACCTCTTTCAAATCCAATTGCCCCAGCAAAAACCAAAGAAGTAATTTCTCCCAAACTGAACCCAGCAGTTGCAACGCAATTTTCAATAGCATTGGGCCTCTCTTCTTTAAGCCTCTCTATGGCAGCCAGCGAAGTGACCATTATCGCAGGTTGGCAGTACTTAGTCTGATCCAATTTGTCCTTCGGTCCTTCCAAGCAAATCTTCAGCAAATCGTATCCCAAAATGTAATTCGCAAGTTCAAACAGATCCTTAGCCATCGGAAACTTCAACAAACTTTTCGCCATACCCACATATTGACTACCTTGCCCCGGGAATAAGATGATCGAACAATCCCTGGCGTCCTGCTTTTTTCTTTTAAAAAAGTCCCCTTGCTTCCTAATCTTCGTCCCTTCCAAGTACGGTAATGTGGCCCATTGCTGTTGCACTTCCGTGTTTAAATCTTGAAACGACGCGGCGTCATCTAGGAGGTTTTTCAACGGAGATTCTTTCTTTTTGTCGCATTGATTGATTTTTGTGGTGTATATTGCCCGGGAAGTTATATTTAAAACTGATTCGTAATTCGCGATGACGACTAGGTCTTTTAAGTTGTTGGAATACCGCAAAATTGATTTGAGCATCGTGATGGTGAATTATTTAAATTTCGCGCCAACTACAGTATGACAGCGTGGCTTTAAAAAATGGAACAAGAAATTAAAATTGTTCAGATGAAATTAATACTGTGTTTATATTGAAAATATATACTCAATCAGGTAGATGAAGTATTTGTGCATCGTAACTCATACGAAATTTAACAAACTATAAAGAAATACGTCTTAATCGGAAGAAATCTAGGTAGTTATATAGGTTATAATTGGTTGAACTGTCACTTTCACGTGTAATAAATCATCCAATTTTTTTTATTTTTACCTCCACGAACATATAACTTATACAAGTGGCTGCCGAATAGGTTTTTCTTCGTTAACAAAGTCGGATACACGATGTCCAATTAAAATTTTAGATTTTTTCGGATTTTATTACCTCTGCCAATTGGAGTTTACCCATAACCACTCAGAAATGCGAATAATGGCGCGCAAATTAAATGTATTCTTTATTTTAAGATTCGATAAATGAACGAGGATCCCAGCAATGGAAACGCCGATATTCATCCTGAAGACGAATTATTTTACTTTGAGTCAGATCACTTAGCACTCAGGGGCAACAAAGATTATAGTGAGTTGCTGAAAACGCTTTTTATACTCACTGCACAGCAAGAAAGGGCTATAAAGGTTTGATTACTTTGAAGGTTTGTACTTAATAATTTAGTTCGTTTTTTTATCAGGATTATGACAAAGTAGCTGCAATGAAACATGAAGCTTTGAATGATCCTGCAAAAGTTATAGAAAAGTTGCAACAAGAAGGGCTTGATATACCCCCACTGCAACGAATAGCTAATGTATGTTTTTATCTTTAGAAATGTCTTTAATTTTTTAATTAATTTGAATTTTAATTTAAACAAAAATTTTAGGTACCTTTAATAAACTGGGATAAGTATAATGTAAAAATACCTGAACATGAAATTAAGCAGATTTATGAAGACAAAAAGACTGTGAAGAGTGACAATGAGGAACATAGGAAAAAGAATACTTATAATCGGGTGAGTATTAGCTTTGGAGGAACAAATCTGTACCAATATTTTAAAGAAAAAACTTAATCGACTAAAAAATCTAATCTTTAACGTAGAGCTGAAACTACTTAAGTCAGTAACATGCAATTTGGGGAATAGATTCCTTTCTTGGTGTATGTGGGCAGTAAGAATGGATTTTCGGCAATTTGTCATCTGAAGGAATAAAAAGCGGCGGGTTTGTTTAAAAAGACAGTTCATAGCCTTGTTTAGGGATGTCGATTTCTTTTTAAAATAATCAATTTTTGGATCGATTCTAATCGTGAGCAAAAGTATCGATTCCCGTTAAAATTGGGTGCTGAAAGATCGATTTCCGATTAATCGCCTTGTTGGTGAAATTTTTAAACATTTCTAAAAAAAGAAAAATTGAATAATAACGATGAATTGGCGCAGTTTAATTTTGAAAGTTTTTTCTTGGATTTTAAAGACATATTTATATTTTAATTATTTGTTCCTAATTAGAAAAATGTGATACATATTTATTTTCTGCTTTGTTTTTTATTTATGTATTTTTGGATATTAATTTATAAAATATATTTAGAAATATGAAGTTTAAATTGGAAATTATGAGATTAAAGTGGAAATTTCTACTTTATTTTCAAAATTTCGGCTTTTTTGAGGAAATTTCATAGATAAAGTGGAAATTTCTACTTTATTTTCAAAATTTCGGCTTTCAAAATTTTTTATTCTATGGTTAAGTTAGGTAGATGACAGTTAACCCACCAAACCTTGGAATATAGTCTTATAACACCAACTCTTTTACAATTTAATGTTGATACTTAGCAGTAGGGTACATTCGGTAAATTCAATTTTTTATTACGCAAAATTTCGACCTTTTTCTTGAAATTTCAAGGTTGAAGTAGAATTTTCGAGAAAAAAATCGAAATTTTGAGTTCAAAGTCGACATTTTACAAAAGCGTAAAAAGGACATTAATTTAAAAAAATATTTTTAGAGATTTCGACTTTTTTCTCGGTATTTCGATTTTTGTTTTCGAAATTTCGACTTTTTCCCGAAATGTCGACTTTAATCTCGAAATTTCGGATTTAAATTCGAAATTACTTCTTTAAACTCGAAATTTCGTCTTTACATTCAAAATTTCGATTTTTTTCTCGAAAATTCGGCTTTTTTTCTTGGAATTTTTACTTTTTTCCTAAAATTCCGAGATTAATGTCGAAATTTCGATTTTAATCTTGGATTTTCGACTTTGATATCGAATTTTTTCTCGAAATTTCGGGAATAAGTCGCTCTATAACAAGCACACTATGGTTAAATTAGGCAGATGACAGTTACTCTTCTTCCCCAACAATCTTGGTAGTAGGGTGCCTTCAATAATTGCCATTTTTAATCAGCAAATTTTGGTCTTTTTTTAGAAATTTCGGGATTACAGTTGAAATTTCGAGAAAAAAGTCGAAATTTCGAGTTTTAAATCGGAACTTCGGTGTTTAAGATTAAAATTTCGAGAAAAAAGTCGGAATTTGAGAAAAAAGTCGAAATTTCCAAAAAATGAGTCGAAATTTGAGAAAAAAGTCGAAATTTGTAGAAAATAATCAAAATTTTAAGTTTAAAGTCGTAATTTCAATCTTAAGGTCAAAATTTCGAGAAAAAAGTCGTAAATTGAGAGAAAAAAAAAATGAAATTTCGAGAAAAAAGTCGAACTTTTCAGATTAAGATAGAAATTTCAAAAATTCAAAATTTTGAAACAATGAGTCGAAATTTGAGAAAAAAGTCAAAATTTGTAGAAAATAATCAAAATTTTGAGTTTAAAGTCGAAATTTCAAGAAAAATTTCGAAATTTCTAGAAAAAAGTCGGTATTTGAGAAAAAAGTCATAAATTGAGAGAAAAAAAAACGAAAAAGTCGAACTTTTCAGATTAAGGTAGAAATTTCGAGAAAAAAGTCGAAATTTGAGAAAAAAGTCGAGATTTCGAGAAAATAGTCGAAATTTAAGAAAAAGTCGAAATTTCGAGAGAAAAATTGAAATTTCGAGAAAAAAGTCGAAATTTCGAGTTTTAAATCGGAACTTCGGTGTTTAAGATTAAAATTTCGAGAAAAAAGTCGGAATTTGAGAAAAAAGTCGAAATTTGTAGAAAATAATCAAAATTTTAAGTTTAAAGTCGAAATTTCAATCTTAAGGTCAAAATTTCGAGAAAAAAGTCGGTATTTGAGAAAAATGTCGTAAATTGAGAGAAAAAAAGAACGAAATTTCGAGAAAAAAGTCCAACTTTTCAGATTAAGGTAGAAATTTCGAGAAAAAGTCAAAATTTTGAAAAAATAAGTCGAAATTTGAGAAAAAAGTCAAAATTTGTAGAAAATAATCAAAATTTTGAGTTTAAAGTCGAAATTTCAAGAAAAATGTCGAAATTTCTAGAAAAAAGTCGGTATTTGAGAAAAAAGTCGTAAATTGAGAGAAAAAAAACGAAAAAGTCGAATTTTTCAGATTAAGGTAGAAATTTCGAGAAAAAAGTCAAAATTGAGAAAAACGTCGAAATTTCGAGAAAAAAATGAAATTTTTAAATATTTCCAGAAAAAAGTCGAGATTTCGAGAAAAAAGTCGAAATTTGAGAAAAAGTCGAAATTTCCAGAAAAATGTCGAAATTTCGATATTTAGGTGAAAATTTATAAGAAAAAAGTTGAAATTTGAGACAAAAAAAAAACGAAATTTCGAAAAGGTCGCAATTTCGAAAAAAAAAGTCGTAAGTTTGAGAAAAAAATTCGAAATTTTGAGAAAAAGTCGAAATTTTGAAATATTTCAAAAAAAAGTCGAAATTTGAGAAGAAAGTCGAGATTTTGAAATCAGTCGAAATTTCGAGAAAAAAGGTCGAAATTTTGAAAAAAGTCAAAATTTTGACTGTAAAGTCGAAATTTCCAGAAACATGTCGATATTAAGGTCAAAATTTCGAGAAAAAGTTAAAATTTGAGAAAAACAACGACATTCGGCGAAAAAGGTCGCAATTTCGAGAAAAGAGTCGAAAGTTTGAGAAAAAAAAAGTGGAAATTTGAAAAAAATGCCAAAATTTCAGAAAAAAGTCGAAATTTCGAGCTTAAAATTGAAATTTGAGAAAAAAAGTCGAAATTTCTAAAAATAACATTGTTTTTAATCGATGTGCTTTCTACGCCTATGTCACCACTTCGAAAAAGTTCAAATTTTCAGAAAAAAGTCGAAATTTTGAGAAAAGAGTCAAAATTTGAGAAAAAAGTCGAAATTTTGAGAAAAAAGTCGAAATTTTGAGATTAAAGTCGAAATTTCGAGAAAAATGTCGAAATTTCGGTATTAAACTCGAAATTCCGAGAAAAAAGTCGAAATTTCGAAATATTTCTAGAAAAAAGTTGAAATTCGAGAAAAAGTCAAGATTTAGAGAAAAAAGTCGAAATTTCTCGAAAAAAGTCGAAATTTCTCGAAAAAAGTCGAAATTTTGAGAAAAATGTCCAAATGTCGATATTCAGGTCAAAATTTCGAGAAAAAAGTCGAAATTTGAAAAAAAAAAAACGAAATTTCGAGAAAAAGGTCGAAATTTCTAAAAATAACATTATTTTTAATCGATGTGCTTTCTACGCCTATGTAACACTTCGAAAAAGTTCAAATTTTCAGAAAAAAGTCGAAATTTTGAGAAAAGAGTCAAAATTTGAAAATAAAGTCGAAATTTTGAGAAAAAAGTCGAAATTTTGAGATTAAAGTCGAAATTTCGAGAAAAATGTCGAAATTTCGGTATTAAAGTCAAAATTTCGAGAAAAAAGTCGAAATTTCGAAATATTTCTAGAAAAAAGTCGAAATTCGAGAAAAAGTCAAGATTTAGAGAAAAAAGTCGAAATTTCTCGAAAAAAGTCGAAATTTTGAGAAAAAAGTCGAAATTTTGAGGAAAATGTCCAAATGTCGATATTCAGCTCAAAATTTCGAGAAAAAAGTCGAAATTTGAAGAAAAAAACGAAATTTCGAGAAAAAGGTCGAAATTTCGAGAAAAAAAATCGAAATTCTAGAAAAAAGTTAAAATTTCGAGAAAAAAATTGAAATTTTGAGGAAAACAATTCGAAATTTGAGAAAAAAGTCAAAATTTCGAAAAAAAAGTTGAAATTTCGTGCTTAAAATCGAAATTTAAGATAAAAAAGTCGAAATTACAAAAAATATCATTTTTTTAATCGATGTTCCTTCTACGCCTTTGCAACATTTCGAAAAAGTTGAAATTTCCAGAAAAAAATCGAAATTTTGAGAAAAAAAGGCGAAATTTTCAGTTTAAAGTCGACATTTCGAGAAAAATGTCGAAATTTCGATATTAAAGTCAAAAATTCGAGGAAAAAAAAGTCGAAATTTGAGAAAAAAATCGAGATTTCGAGAAAAAAGTCAAAATTTCGAGAAAGAAAAGTCGAAATTTCAAGAAAAGAGTCGAAATTTCGAGAAAAAAATCGAAATTTGCAAGAAAAGTCGAAATTTCGAGAAAAACAGTCGAAAGTTAGAGAAAAAAGTCCGAGATTTTGAGTTTAAAGTCGAAATTTTGAGAAAAATATCGAAATATCGATATTAAGGTCAAAATTTCGAGAAAAAAGTTGAAATTTGAGAATTAAAAAACGAAATTTTGAGAAAAAAGTCAAAATTTCGAGAAAAAAAGTCGAAATTTCGAAATATTTCGAGAAAACATCGAAATTTGAAAAAAAAGGTCAAAATTTTTTGAGAAATTCAACTTTTTCAAAATACGATTTTTTAAAAATATGAATATTTTTGAAAGTTTTGATTTTATCAGATGTTCAATTTTTAAATTTCGACTTTGTCCCCAAATTTTCGTTTTTACTAAAAAGCCCGACTTTTGTAAAATCGACTTTTGAGAATTTTGACTTATTTGAAAACTTCGATTTTTTTCAAGATTCAGACTTTTTTGAATATTTTGTTTTTGAAGCGTTTTATTTTTTTTAAATGTTATTTTGGTCAAAATTTTGGCTTTTTCTGAATATTTCTTTTTTTAGGTTATATTTTCTGAAAATGTCGATTTTTTGTGTGTAAAATTGAATTTTTGAAAACTTTTACTGTCTGAAAATTTTGCCTCTTTGAAAATTCCATTTTTCTTTTCGACTTGGGTGAATTTGGCTTTTTTGAGAAATTCAGCTTTTTGAAAATTTCTTCTTCCTTTCAACTTATATGAATTTGGCTTTTTTTTACGGTTTTTTAAAAATATAAACATTTTGATTTGAAAAATTTAATTTTATCAGATTTTCATATTTTAGATTTCGACTTTGTCCCCAAATTTTCGTTTTTTCTAAAAAGTCCAATTTTTGTAAATTCGATTAAAATTTCGATATTTTTCAAGATTTCGACTCTGCCCTTGTTTGAAGAGTTATATTTTTTTAAATTTCGACCTTTTTGGAATATTTTTTTTTTCTGAAAAATTATACTTTCTGAAAATTTCGATATTCTTTTGTAAGAATATCGATTTTTTGAAAATTTTTACTGTTTGAAAATTTTGCCATTTTGGAAATTCCATTTTTTTTTTCGTTTCAACTTGGATGAATTTGGCTTTTCAGAAATTCAATATTTTGAAAATTTTATTTTTCTTCGTTTCAACTTTTGTAAATTTGGCTTTTTTTGAGAAATTCAACTTTTTGAAAATGCGATTTAAAGAAATATAAACATTTTTGAAAATTTTGATTGGAAAATTGTTATTTTTTCAGATTTTAATTTTTTAGATTTCGACTTTGTTGTCGTTTTTTCTAAAAAGTCTCATTTTTGTAAATTCGACTTAAAATTTCCACTTATTTGAAAATTTCGATTTTTTTTAAGATTTCGACTCTTAGAATATTTCGTCCTTGTTGTATTTGTTAAAAATTTCGACTTTTTTTGAATATTTCGTTTTTTCTTTTTGATAAATTATACTTTCTGAAAATTTCGATGCTCTTTTGTAAAATGTCGATTTTTGGAAAATTTTTACTGTTTGAAAATTTTGCCTTTTTGAAAATTCCATTTTTCTTTGTTTCCACTTGGATGAATTTGGCCTTTTTGAGAAATTCAACTTTTTGAAAGTTTCATTTTTCTTTGTTTCAGTTTTTGTCAATTTGGCTTTTTTTATGAAATTCAACTTTTTGAAAAAAGGATTTTTTTAAAAATATGAACATTTTTGAAAATTTTGATTGGAAAATTGTTATTTTTTCAGATTTTAATTTTTTAGATTTTGACTTTGTTGTCGTTTTTTCTAAAAAGTCCCATTTTTGTAAATTCGACTTAAAATTTCGACTTATTTGAAAATTTCGATTTTTTTTAAGATTTCGACTCTTTTAGAATATTTCGTCCTTGTTTGAAGCTGTGTATTTGTTAAAAATTTCGATTTTTTTAAAAATTTCGACTTTTTGAATATTTCGTTTTTTTTTTTGGAAAATTATACTTTCTGAAAATTTCGATGCTCTTTTGTAAAATGTCGATTTTTGGAAAATTTTTACTGTTTGAAAATTTTGCCTTTTTGAAAATTCCATTTTTCTTTGTTTCCACTTGGATGAAGTTGGCCTTTTTGAGAAATTCAACTTTTTGAAAATTTCATTTTTCTTTGTTTCAGTTTTTGTGAATTTGGCTTTTTTTATGAAATTCAACTTTTTGAAATTATGATTTTTTTAAAGTATGAAGATTTTTGAAATTTTTGATTGGAACATTTTGATTTTAACATTTTGATTTTTTCGGATTTTCAGTTTTTAGATTTCGACTTTGTCGCCAAATTTTCGTTTTTTCTAAAAAGTCCGACTTTTGTAAATTCGACTTTTAAAAATTTCGATTTTTTTTAAGATTTAGACTTTTTTTTTTAAATTCGATTTTTCACAATTTAGACTTTTTTTTCAAAATTTCATTTTTCTTCGTTTCGACTCGGGCGAATTTGGCTTTTTTCAGAAATTCAACTTTTTGAAAATTTCACTTTTTTTCGTTTCAACTTTTGTGAATTTGGCTTTTTTTTGAAAAGTTCAACTTTTCGAATTTTCATTTTTTAGATTTCGACTTTGTCCCCATATTTTCTTTTTTTTTTTAAAAAGTCCGACTTTGGTAAATTCCACTTTTGAAAATTTCGACTCATTTGAAAATTTCGATTTTTTCAAGATTTCGACTTTTTTTTTTAATTTCGATTTTTCACAATTTGGACTTTTTTTGAAAATTTCATTTTTCTTCGTTTCGAGCGAATTTGGCTTTTTTCAGAAATTCAACTTTTTGAAAACTTCAGTTTGCTTCGTTTCAACTTTTGTGAATTTGGCTTTTTTTTGAGAAATTCAGCTTTTTGAAAATATGATTTTTTTGAAATATGAACATTTTCGAAATTTTTGATTGAAAAATTTTGATATTTTCAGATTTTCATTTTTTAGATTTCGACTTTGTACCCAAATTTTCGTTTTTTCTAAAAAGTCCGACTTTTGTAAATGCGACTTTTGTAAATTTCGACTCATTTGAAAATTTCGATTTTTTTCAAGATTTCGACTTTTTTTTTAAATTTTGATTTTTCACAATTTAGATTTTTTTTTGAAAGTTTCATTTTTCTTCGTTTCGACCTGAGCGAATTTGGCTTTTTTCAGAAATTCAACTTTTGAAAACTTCATATTTCTTCGTTTCAACTTTTGTGAATTTGACTTTTTTTAAGAAATTCAACTTTTTAAAAATGTGATGTTTTTAAAATATAAACATTTTTGAAATTTTTGATCGGAAAATTTTGATATTTTCAGATTTTCATTTTTTAGATTTCGACTTTATCCCCAAATTTTCGTTTTTTGCTAAAATGTCCGACATTTGTAAATTCGACTTGAAAATTTCGACTCATTTGAAAATTTCGATTTTTTCAAGATTTCGACTTTTTTTTAAAAGTTCGATTTTTCACAATTTAGACCTTTTTTTGAAAATTTTATTTTTTTTTCGTTTCGATTTTTGCGAATTTGGTTTTTTTGAGAAACTCAACTTTTTGAAAATATGATTTTTTTAAAAATATGAACATTTTTGAACATTTTGATTTTTTCAGATTTACATTTTTTAGATTTCGACTTTGTCCCGAAATTTTCGTTTTTTAAAAAGTCCGACTTTCGAAAATTTCGATTTTTTCCAAGATTTCGACTCTTTTTGAATATTTCGTCCTTGTTTGAAGAGTTATATTTTTTAAAAATGCCGTTTATTTAAAAATTTCGACTCTAAATATTTCGGTTTTTTTCTGAAAAATTATACTTTCTGAAAATTTCGATGTTCTTTTGCAAGAAAGTCGATTTTTGGAAAATTTTTACTGTTTAAAAATTTTGCCTTTTTGAAAATTCCATTTTTCTATGTTTCGACTTGGATAGCTTTTCAGAAGCTTAACTTTTTGAAAATTTCATTTTTCTTCGTTGCGATTTTTTTGAATTTGGCTTTTTTTTTTAGAAATTCAACTTTTTGAAAATTTTGATTGGAATATTTTGATTTTTTCAGATTTTCATTTTTTAGATTTCGACTTTGTCCCCAAATTCTCGTTTTTTCTAAAAAGGCCGACCTTTGAAAATTTCAACGCATTTGTTGTCTTTGTTTCAACTTTTGTGAATTTGGCTTTTTTGAGAAATTCAGTTTTTGAAAATAGGATTTTCTAAAAACAGGAACATTTTTAAAAATTTTTGACTTGAAAATTTTAATTGTTTCAGATTTTCATTTTTTTTAGAATCCGACTTTGTCCCCAAATTTTCGTTTTTTCTAAAAATTTGGACTTTTGAAATACAGAATTTTTTAAAAATGTTGAATTTTTTTTTATATATTGATGTTGGATATTTCGACCTTTCTGAAAATTTCACAAATTGACTTTTTTCAAACTTTCGAGTCTTTTTCTCCTTCTCTTCTACTTTCCTGTAAATTTTTACGTATTATTTTGTTAACTCGTTATTTTTTCGATACGGTTTACTATATGTAAGCAGATATTTTATGCATTTTCATGTTTGGTATTCGATTGACTGGTGTGACGATATCATTTAATTGCTTGCGTTTTTTCTCTTTCCGCATATCAATATTTTGTACATTTTGTCTTCATTGCAGTTGCTTCAGTTGCAATGAAGACATCTCACAAAGGCAGCTGCTGCATTCCCAAGTCATATCTTGTATGTTGATATGACATTATGTGAAAGTTCCCTTTTTTTATTTTAATTATCTTGAAGGCCACAAAACCCACGACTCTTTTTTTGTGAACATTAACTGCAGCACAGCCACACAGTTTCATTGTACACTTTTTATAATGAACACTAAAAAAAGTATACGATCATTTTCGACGTCCACTGATTAATATTTATTTGGTTGCAGCAATGGACGCCTGAGGAACAAAAAAGACTGGAAGAACTATTAGTAATTTATCCGCCCGAACCAATAGAAAATAATAGGTTTAGGAAAATTTCCGCTGCTCTTGGTAAGTTAAAGATATGTATTCATTTTCTTTTTTTTGGTGGACCGGACTGGTCCTTGGTTATCCTCAAAAATTGAAATACAAATCTTGTCCCCTGAAACCAAGAAGATTAAAAAACACAACAAAGGTTGCTCTAACACGTTTCGACAGCCAAGCTATCATCTTCAGAGAGATACTGGCTATCGAAACGCGTTAGAGCAACCTTTGTTGTGTTTTTTAAACTTTGTCATCTTTGTATTTCAATAAGTATTCATAAAATGTAAGAAAGAAACGTAACTGCTACTCTTACATAATAATCAAAAACAAAGTTCACAAAATGCAGCAACTTTTGATTTTGTAGGAAGACATTTCCTTTGTTCCTAGCCTATCATTTGCTTTCAATGTGAAACTACTAACTCGTTATTTATTTTACTTAACATTTCTACAACTCAGTTTGGAAATATTTAAATTTTTAGTATTGAAGTTGACACGTGATATCTAAATTCGTAGAAATGTTAAATAACATTAGTAATGATGTTTTCGAGCAATAAGAGCCAAAATGAAGAATAAACTGCTAACTGTTGTCTCATAACTTGATTTTACAGGAGACGCATTTCCTTGGCTCTTGCTTATCACTTTTATTCTCAGTATGAAGCTATTTAGGGGCCCACGAGACAACAATCGTCACATGGGCCCACGAGACAACAATCGTCTCGTGGGTCCCTGATTATTATTAGCTGGACCGCGAGTTGACCATCCTTGAACCAAATATGAACAGACCTAACAATATTCTGCTTCCAGGCACCCGCACTCCGCAGCAAGTTTGCAGCAGGCTACAAAAATACTTCATAAAACTCTTCAAAGCCGGCCTTCCAATTCCAGGAAGAATTCCAAAATCTGTAGAGGGGACCAAACGAGTAATAAATCTTATTGAATTATCTTCTAACTATTAATTAACTCCACTTTTTAGAAATCGTTAAAATACATACAAAAGTATAACCATTACTTGTGGAAACCCACAACATTTTTCCCAGAGTTCGATGTGCCTGTGGCGATGAACGAGGCCGAAAATATTCCAGGTCCCAGTCAACTTCCAGGAGAAACGAAAAGTTCGACATCGTCGATAGCTAATTCACATAACTATTTACTGCCAGTAGGATATCATCAGGAAAGCGAGCCCGTTGTTGAGAGAACTCAAAGCGAACTTCAGCTCGAGCTGCTGCAACGTGTGAAACAAGAGAAGTTAAAGGAAAAGGAAAATCCTTGTAATTTTCATCATTATACCTTCAAGGTATGGTCATACACAGACTCGCATTTTTTAACTGTAACTAGAGATGTCGATCTGAGATCAATTAATCGAAAAATCGATTTTTCAAATCTCAAGGTCGATTTTTTAGATCGATCTCAAATATAGGATCGATCTAATGAACGATTCAAAAATCCTAAGAATCGGATCGATTTACCTTAGATGCAGGTCACTGTAAATTTAATGACAACATTTTTTTATTTGTTATGTAAGTGTATTTATATCATGTTATTATCTACTTCCATCTACTAGTAATAGCTGCGTTAATAAGGCAACAGATGGCAGTATTAAAATTTCTTTTCATTCATTATGTCGTTGACTGAATAAGTCTAATAAGAAAGATAATTGTGGTGCAGTGTTGCCATATATTTGAAGGTAAAATTCCGTACTTACGCAGTTAAAATTACCATGTATTCACAAAAATTACTCTACGTTATTTTATCTGTTACCGGTCTTAAAAATTTTTATTTAGTGGTTGAAAACGTTCCACGCGTATTAGTAAATACACTACAAAGCTTAAAAAAAGTTTATTTACTTTTTTTAAAGTAAAAATTACAAGAACGTAAAAAGAACATCAATTTGAAAAAAAATTATCACGGAATTTTCACTTTTCCTCTAAATCCCGAAATTAAAGTCAAAATTTCGACTTTAGGATCAAAATTTCGAAAATAAGTCGAAATTTGGAGATGAGAATCCAAATTACTAGAAAAAAGTAGAAATTTCAATTTTTAAATCAAATTTAACCAAGGCGTAGAAAGGACATCGATTAAAAAAAATGTTGTTTTAAAAATTTCGACTTTTTTCTCAAACTTATTTTAAATTTACACTTTTTTTTTCAAATTTTTACCCTTTTCTCAAAATTTGGACTTTTTTTTTGAAAATTTGAACTTTTTCGAAATGTTACAAAGGCGCAGAAAGGAAATCGATTTAAAAAAATGTTATTTTTACAAATTTCGACATTTTTTCTCAAATTTCGATTTTAAGGTCGAAATTTCGAATTTTTTGTTCAGTCGCGCGGGTGACGGGTGCCACCCGCGTGACTCTAAAAACGGCCTTAAAGTCAAAATTTCGACCCTTTTTCTCAAAATTTCGACGTTTCTCTCAAATTTCGACTTTAATCTAAAAAGCTCGACTTTTTTTCTCGAAATTTGGTTTTTTCTCAAATATCGACTTTTTTCTCGAAATTTTGACCTCGATATCGAAATTTCGACATTTTTCTCGAAATTTCGACTTAAAACTCAAAATATCGACTTTTTTTCTACAAATTTCGACTTTTTTTTACTTAAAATCTCGACTTTTTTCTTGAAATTTCAACTTTTTTCGCGAAATTTCGTTTTTTCTCTCAATTTACGACTTTTTTATCGAAATTTTAACCTTAATATCGAAATATCGACATTTTTTTGGAAATTTCAACTTTAAAGTCAAAATTTTGACTTTATTTTCGAAAGTTCGACTTTTTTTTCATAATTTCGGCTCTTATTTCGAAATCTCCACTTTTTATCAAATTTCGACTGTTTCTCGAAATTTTGACGTTTTTCTCAAATTTCGACTTTTTTCTCGAAATATTTCGAAATTTCGATATTTTTTCTCGAAATTTCAACGTTTTTTGCCAATTTCGACTTTTTCCCGAAATTTTGACCTTAATATCGAAATTTCGACACGTCTCTTTTTTTCTCAAAATGTCGACTTTTTTCTTAAATTTCGACGTTTTTCTCAAAATTCGACTTTTTTCTAGAAATTATTTCGATTTTGTTCTGAAAATATAAATTTTTTCGAAATGTTACAAAGGCATATAAAGGACATCGATTAAAGAAAATGTTATTTTTAGAAATTTCGACTTTTTTTCCCAAACTTCGATTTTAAGTTCGAAATTTTGATTTTTTTTCCAAATTTTTGACTTTTTTTTTCCAAATTTCGACTTTTTTTTTAAATCTCGACTTTTTTCTTGAAATTTCGAATTTTTTCGCGAAATTTCGTTTTTTTTTCTCAAATTTCAACTTTTTTCTCGAAATTTTGACCTTAATATCGAAATATCGACATTTTACTCAAAATTTCGACTTTTTTCTGGAAATTATTTCGATTTTGTTCTGAAAATTTCAACTTTTTCGAAATGTTACAAATGCATAGAAAGGACATCGATTAAAAAAAATATTTTTAGAAATTTCGATTTTTTTCCCAAACTTCGATTTTAAGCTCGAAGTTTCGATTTTTTTCTTAAAATTTCGACTTTTTTTCTCAAGTGTCGACTTTTTTTTCTCAAAATTTCGACTTTTTTCTTGAAAGTTCTACTTTTATCGCGAAATTTCGTTTTTTTTTCTCAAATTTCAACTTTTTTCTCGAAATCTTGACCTTAATATCGAAATATCGATATTTTTCTGAAAATTTCGACTTTATTTTCAAAATTTCGACTTTTTTTCGAAATTTCCAAGTTTTATCAATCTTCGACTTTTTCTCGAAATTTCGTTTTTCTCAAATTTTGACTTTATTATCGAAATATTTCGAAATTTCGATATTTTTTCTCGAAATTTCAACGTTTCTCGCAAATTTCGAGTTTTTCCCGAAATTTTGACCTTAATATCGAAATTTCAACACTTTTCTCGAAATTTCGACTTAAAACTCAACATTTCGACCTTTTTTCTCAAAATTTCGACTTTTTTCTTAAATTTCGACTTTTTTCGCGAGATTTCGTTTTTTTTCTCAAATTTTAACTTTTTTCTCGAAATTTTGACCTTAATATCGAAATGTCGACATTTTTCTGGAAATTTCGACTTTAAAGTCAAAATTTCGACTCTTTTTCTCAAAATTTCGACCTTTTTCTTAAATTTCGACTTTTTTCTCAAAATTCGATTTTTTTCTGGAAATTATTTCGATTTTGTTCTGAAAATTTAAACTTTTTCGAAATGTTATAAAGGCAGAGAAAGGACATCGATTTAAACAAATGTTATTTTTAGAAATTTCGCCTTTTTTTCCCAAACTTCGATTTTAAGCTCGAAATTTTGATTTTTTTTCTTAAAATTTTGACTTTTTCCAAATTTTGACTTTTTTTCCTAAAATCTCTACTTTTTTCTTGAAATTTCGACTTTTTTCGCGAAATTTCGTTTTTTTCTCAAATGTCAACTTTTTTCTCGAAATTTTGACCTTAATATCGAAATATCCACATTTTTTTGTAAATTTCAATTTTAAAGTCAAAATTACGACTTTATTTTCGAAATTTCGACTTTTTTTCATAATTTCGACTCTTATTTCGAAATCTCCACTTTTTATCAAATTTCGACTTTTTCTCGAAATTTCGACGTTTTTCTCAAATTTCGACTTTTTTCTCGAACTATTTCGAAATTTCGATATTTTTTCTCGAAATTTCAACGTTTCTCGCAAATTTCGACTTTTTCCCGAAATTTTGACCTTAATATCGAAATTTCGATACTTTTCTCGGAATTTCGACTTTAAACTCAACATTTCCACCTTTTTTCTCAAAATTTCGACTTTCTTCTTAAATTTCGACTTTCTTCTTAAATTTCGACTTTTTTCGCGAATTTTCGTTTTTTTTCTCAAATTTCAACTTTTTTCTCGTAATTTTGACCTTAATATCGACATTTTTCTGGAAATTTCGACTTTAAAGTCAAAATTTCGACCCTTTTTCTCAAAATTTCAACCTTTTTCTTAAATTTCGACTTTTTTCTCAAAATTCGACTTTTTCTGGAAATTATTTCGATTTTGTTCTGAAAATTTAAACTTTTTCGAAATGTTACAAAGCCAGAGAAAGGACATCGATTTAAAAAAAATGTTATTTTTAGAAATTTCGCCTATTTTTTCCCAAACTTCGATTTTAAGCTCGTAATTTTGATTTTTTTTCTTAAAATTTTGATTTTTTTTCCAAATTTTGACTTTTTTTTCTTAAAATCTCGACTTTTTTCATGAAATTTCGACTTTTTTCGCGAAATTTCGTTTTTTTCTCAAATTTCAACTTTTTTCTCGAGATTTTAACCTTAATATCGAAATTTCCCCTTTTTTTTTGGAAATTTCAACTTTAAAGTCAAAATTACGACTTTATTTTCGAAATTTCGACTTTTTTTTCATAATTTCGACTCTTATTCCGAAATCTCCATTTTTTTTATCAAAATTTCTTTTTTTCCCGGGGAAATTCTCAAAATTTAAAACGTCTCTCGAAAATTTTCGAATTTTCCCAAAATTTTGACCTTTTATCGAAATTTAAACACTGTTCTCAAAAATTTCGACTTAAACTAACCCCATTTCGCCCTTTTTTTCTAAAAATTTCTGTTTTTTTTTAATTTTCGATTTTTTTCGGAAATTTCTTTTTTTTCTCTAAAAATTTCAACTTTTTTTCTTAAAATTCGACTTTAACTAAACATTTCGCCCTTTTTTTCCAAAAATTTCAGTTTTTTTTAAATTTTCGGGGTTTTTTTAAATTTCGACTTTTTTCCAAAAATTTCTTTTTTTTTTTCCAAAATTTAAAAACTTTTTTTCGAATTTGCCCTTAATATCGAAGTATTTCGTTTTTTTGGAAATTTCGATTTTAAAGAAAAAATTCGCCCCCTTTTTCTAAAAAATTTCGCCCCTTTTTTTTCTTCAATTTCGTTTTTTTTTCTAAAAATTCGACTTTTTTTCAAAAATATTTCATTTTGTTCTAAAAATTAACTTTTTTTGGAATGTTACAAGGCATAGAAAGGCATCGATTAAAAAAAAATGTTATTTTAAAATTTTCGACTATTTTCGAAAAATTTCGACTTTTTTCGGGAAAATTTTCGATTTTTTTCTAAAATTTCGACTTTTTTTTCCGAAATTTTCGTTTTTTTTTCTCAAATTTCAATTTTTCTCAAAAATTTTTGACCTTAATATCGAAAATTCACATTTTTCGGGAAAATTTCGATTTTTAAAAGTCAAAATTTCGCCCTTTTTTAAAAAAATTTCATTTTTTCCCAATTTCGTTTTTTCTCAAAATTCGATTTTTTTTGGGAAATTTTTTCGTTTTTGTTTTGAATTTAAAATTTTCGAAATTTACAAAGCATAAAAAAGGACTCGTTTAAAGAATTTTATTCTTTAGAAATTTCCCCTTTTTTTTCCCCAAAATTCAATTTTAAGCTCGAAATTCGTTTTTTTTTTAAAAAGGTGACTTTATTTTTTCAAATTTCGATTTTTTTTTTCTAAAAATTTCGACCTTTTTTTCGCGAAATTTTTTTTTTTTTTTCTAAAATTTTTAAACTTTTTTTCTCGAAATTTTGCCCCTTAATACGAAATATCGAATTTTTTAGAAATTTTCGATTTTAAGTAAAAATTTCACCCTTTTTTTTAAAAAATTTCGCCCCTTTTTTTCTTAAATTTGCTTTTTTTAAAAAATTATTTTTTCGGGAAATTATTTCCATTTTTTTCGAAATTCAATTTTTTTCAAAAGTTACAAATGCATAGAAAGGACACGGGTTTTAAAAAAAAAATTTTTAAAAATTTTGACTTTTTTCCCAAAATTCTTTTTTTAAGCTCGAAATTGCGTTTTTTTTCTCAAAATTTCGACTTTTTTTCTCAAATTTCGACTTTTTTTCAAAAAAATTTCGATTTTTTTTTCTTGAAATTTTACTTTTTTCGCGAAATTTTCGTTTTTTTTTTTCTCATTTCAACTTTTTTTTTCAAAATTTGCCCTTTAAAAATCGAAATATGGACATTTTTCTGAAATTTTCGACTTTAAAGTCAAAACTTTCGACTTTTTTTTCAAAATTTTCGACTTTTTTTTATAAAAAATTTCAAACTTTTTCTTAAAAAATTTTCCCTTTTTTTTTCGAAATCCCATTTTTTTCAATTTTCGACTTTTTCTCGAAATTTCGACGTTTTTCTCAAATTTCGATTTTTTTTCTCAAAATTTGATTTTAATCAAAAAAGCTCTACTTTTTTTCTCAAAATTTTGGTTTTTTTCTAAATTTCGATTTTTTATAAAATTTGGGAATTTTTTCCCAAAAAATTTTGACCTTGATATCAAATTTAAACATTTTCTCGAAATTTCGACGAAAAACCCAAAAAATTTCGACTTTTTTTCTACAAATTTCGCCTTTTCTCGGAATTTGGGTTTAAAAAAAGGGTTTAAAATTTGATTTTTTTCTAAAATTCCGACTTTTTTCCGAAATTTTGATCCTAACACAAAAATTTTTATTTAAACTCAAAATTTTTCGATTTTTTTCTTGAAATTTAAACTTTAATCTCGAAATTTCTAAAAAAAGACAACTTTTGCAAATTTAAAAAATCCCAATTATTGGTCGCCCCCTACTACCAACTCTTTTAAAAGGGGGGGGAAATTTGTTTTTTTTTCCTTTTTTTTCCTTTTTTTTTTTCGATATCAAAATTTTAAATTTTTGAGTTGAAGTCAAAAAACGAGATTAAACTCGGAATTTTAGGAAAAAAAATATAAATTTTTAAAAAAAAAAGTCGAAATTTTGGATAAAGTCGAAATTTTGAGAAAAAAAATCGAAAAATTTGAAAAAAAAACCAAAATTTTTAAGAAAAAAATTTAAAAAACTTAAAAAAAATTTTTTTAAATCAATGTCCTTTTTTCGCCTTTGTAAAATTCGAAATTCTAATTTTTTCTGGAAAAAACCTCTTAAACCTTGAAATGTCAAGAAAAAAAAAGAAATTTTGGGAAAAAAAAATTTAATTTTCTGAAGTACCTACTGCTAAGTGTCAATATTAAATTTAAAAGGGTTGGTGCCTTAGAATATAGTCTTATATTCTAAGGGTTGGTGAGGCTTAAACTGGCAATCTGCCTAAACCTTAACCATCGAGTAGAAATTACTACTTATCTGCCAAATTATGTAAAAAAAGAGAGACAATTTCGAGATTTAAAAGCGAACTTTATCTCAGAAGTTTCTCTTTTTTCGAAATTTCGAGAATTAAAGTCAAAATTTCGAGAAAAAGTAGAAATTTTGGGCATAAAAATTGAATTTAATTGAAGTACCCTACTGTTAAGTGTCAATATTAATTTGTAAAAGGTTTGGTGCTGTGCTTAGAATATTAGTCTTATTATTCTAAGGGTCGGTGGGGCTTAACTGTAGTCTGCCATAACAACCAATACAATAAGAAATTTCTATTATCTTCGAAATTTCGTGAAAAAAAAGTTGAAATTTTCGGATTAAAGCGACGATCTAATAAATTTCCTCAAAAAAGAGTCGAAATTGAAAATAAAGTGAAATTTCCAGTTTAATTTCGTAATTTCCAGTTTCAAACTTCATATTTCTCATGTAATATTTTTTTATAAAATGAATACCCCTTTCTTCGTCAA